>CM075807.1:42068326-42549677 GCA_037975025.1 Excoecaria agallocha | reverse complement strand
ATATATATATATATATATATATATATATATATATATATATATATATATATATATATATATATATATATATATGCATACACACATACATATATAAATAAATGTATGTATGTATGTATGTATGTATGTACGCATATATATATATATATATACAAAAAAATAAACACTGCAGTTTTTTATTTATTGATAAATAAACGCATTTTCTAAATTTTCTATAGAAAATAAATACTTTAATTTTCTAAGAAAATAGAAAACAGAAAACAGAAAACTATTTTCTGTAAGTAAACACACCTTAAACTTTTCAATATAAAGTAGATTTTTTTATACATAATAATAGGAATAAAAGAATAATATTGAGGGTCTAATATTCTTATTTTGATGGATAAAATTAAAATTAAAACATAATACATTGTATATTTATAAATTTCATATTTGCTGTGATTTTTTCGGTTAGTAATACAAATTATAACATGTGTACGCACATGCACAAGTATTAAATTTGCATTTTGAATAATTAAGTTTGTAGGCCATGTTTGGCTTTCTATATTGCATGTGTTATAGTATAATCTAGTGCAAGCTAATACAAGTATGGTATTTGAAAGGTTTTTTAAAAAATTAATGTACGGATAATATAATACATTATGCGCACGTTTGGTTCACTGTATTAATATTAGCCTATATAGTATTAACCTGTATAGTATTAATCTATACAATATTAATATATATTACAGTATTTGGTATAAATTTGTATTAGTCTATATTATTGTATACTATATTTGGTGTATAATATCATAATATATTATTTTTTAAAAAAATTAAAAATAAATACAATTAAATTATTTTTATTGTAACTAATTTAGATTAAAAAATTATAATTATAAAATACAATTTTTAATACATCAATTTTTATTAAAAAAAATGAAAAAAATTTAATGTGAAATGATTATATATTATTATAAATACCAGCATTTCTAAAGTCAAAATTAGATTAAAAAAAAAAAGAAATCTAAACAATGAATTTGATGAAAAATTTGAGCAAAATTTATTAATTATAATATAATTTTTATATAATAGCGATTAAGTTATACATTCAATATTATAAATTTGAAGATTTGATCATTGTAGTAATGGCGGCGGCGGCGGCGGCGGTGTGGTGGTGTGAGCAACGGTGGTGGCGGTGACGATGGTGATGGCTAAGGATGATTACGGGGCGGGAAATTTCCGTTCCCGGTGGGGAACCATCCCGAATGGGGCGAAAAATCCCCGAAAAATTTTTTCGTAGGGATGGGGATGGGAGAAAAGTATTTTCCGACTTAGAATTCAGGGCGGGCACGAGAATTCTGGTCCCTGCCCCGAAATTTTTTCGTCTCCGAAATTTAATTACTAAATTTAATTATATTTATATAATTTAGTTTTAAATTATATTTAATTTTAGTTTTATCAATTGTTAAAATTTTATATTAGTTTGATTTGTAATTGAATTTATATTTTTAATTATTAAATATTATATTTAAATTACAATTAATTATTAAATATTATATTTTAGTTATAATTAAATTTTTTTAAAAAATAAAAATATTTTTAATGCAGGGACAGGCCCACCCCGCCCTTGCTTGGGGCAGTAGGTGGGGAAGCACTCCCCGCCCTCGCCCCGCCCCACGATCATCCCTAGTGATGGCAGTGGTTGTTGGGGTGGCATCTGTCGTGAAGACGAGACAATATAGTGGTAGGGGGCGATGGTGGCGGTGGTGTGGTAGTGGCGACAGTAGCAGCGATGGTGGTGGTGGTGGCGGTGGTGTGGTGGTGGTGGGGGCAGTGGTGGTGGCAACAATTGTAATGGCGATAGTGCTGGTGGTGTTGGCGATAGTGCTGGTGGTGTTGGCGACAGCAGTGTGGTGGTAGTGGTGGCAACAGTGTAGTGGTAGTGGTGGCAACAGTGTGGTGATGATGGCAGCGATAGTGTGGTGGTGATAGCGGCCGTATCGGTGATATAGTGGTAGGGCCGATAGTGGTGGAGGCAGCAGTGGTGGTGGCAGTGACGGCAGTGGTAGCGGTGGTGACATTCATGCTTAATTGTAGTTGATTTTGATGTAAGTTAGGCTTAATTAAAAAGAATTAGTTGTAAATTTTTGTTGTGCTCAAATAAATGTGTTGAATGATTAAACCCTAAATTAAAACTTAGAAATGTCATGCAAGGACTAATCCTTAAAAGAAATGTGTCAAAAAATAATTCATAGTTAGATAAATTTTCATTTTAGCTTAAATGTATCAAAAGCTTGAAAATTCCCTTGCAACCAAAATTCGTAATTGAGTTCTCTTGACTTAGTGAGCTTGTTTTGATCATATCTGGAGTTACAAATATGCAAATTGGGTAATTCAAATTGGGTTGGAAACTAGACTCCTATATTTACCATTTCCATGAAGAAGACCATCCTAAATCTGTCTCTAAGGCTGTCAAATTTTAGGTTAAAAATCGGAATTCACTACTGCCTTGTCACTGGAACAGTCTTCTGAAATTTCTAAATATCTTGAGTTTTAGATATGATAATGATATGATTTTTAATGTTATAGAAACTAGAAATATAGAGGAATAAGTTTGTAGGAGGACTCTTTGCCCAAAAATGATATTTAGTAGGTCAAAAATCACAGACAAGATGAACCAGTGAATCTGTCCTTAGACAAAATGTATGTCATTATCAACATTTTTTTCCTGTTGACCGTGAGGTTAGTCCATAACCAAAACTAAACCTATGTCACGGTCAACAGCTTTTACCTATTGACTATGAGGTCAGTAAAAAATCTAAAGTGCACCTATGTCACTGTCAGTACACATTTTCTGTTGACCGTGACTCCTCCCTGTCTCACTAATGATTGATTTACAGGTTCTAAATGATTACCAAAGCTACCTAAACCTCTTAAAACATCCTTAAAGCATTTCATAATATGTAAACAACTTATAAAGAGTAATACATTCATTAATTATATGATAATATCATATTGTAAAGCAATAGACATAATTAGTTAAGAAAGCATGAATGTGAAAACTGCAAGAATAGGTATGTTATTATTTACTTTATTGTGATGGCATGAACATGCTCACATATTTTGATTATATGTAAATGCTTATCTGTGGACATGCCAAAGTATATGATTACAAGACTACATGATCAATTATAGTTACTCCTAACCTGTAATGGCCCAAATGTGGAGTTAGTCGGAAATAGTATTTTTCGAGATGAATAGTAACACCGAGGTGAATAGTACCTTCTAGAGTCGAAAAATATTTTATTTGATCATTGGAAAGAGCATATCAGCAAAAGTTTGTGGTTCAAATTTGGAGTTAAAATGAGATCAAATGAGTCTCCAAAAACTAAAAATAAAAAAATTTCATTGTTTCAGATCAAATAGTATCCGAGTTGACTAAAATTTGACCGGAACCTTAAAAATAGCAAGTAATTTCTAAAAATCACCGAAATTTTCAAATTAACATTAAATGAGATGTAGAATGATATTGTAATGAAAAATTAATGTAACACCCTCTATACAATTCCAAGTCTGTATTAATTTATTAAAATTTCTACTACAGTCAATTTGTTATTTAATTTGAAAAAATCCGACAGCATGACGGCTTAATATTCATACTTTCCAAACCTGCAATATTCAAATTACACTCCCAAATATCATTCCTTCAACTTTCAAACTTCAACAATCGACACAGCACTTCAATATAGCTCATCATATAAACAACTAAAGACATCTTTTCTAACACACCAACAGTAAATTTCACTATAGTCATAAGTTATTACATATAACTTCATAAGGTACTTGAAAATTTTTTTGCAAAATATTTACAACCTAAATGTAACAAAAGTTTTCCGACTCTGTACATGCCACTACTGGTCTTTAGCATCAGCTGGCTACACTTGTCCCTGTGCGCAGTCACAATAAACTACACGCTAAGCAATATAGTTGCTTAGTGGTGGATACATTTATATAAAATTTCACTTATTATATTCTAAATATTTAAACCAATAAATTCATTAATAATTTAGTGAATTTCCAAATTTCATAAATTTTAAATTTATTCTCTTTATGTCAAAATTTTTACCTAATTGGCTCAAGAATATTTTTTTATATTTAATTTTACCATTTTAAGTGAATAATTTCAATTATACCCCTGAAGTTTGACTTTTTCAATTTGGAACCAATTTTGACTTTCTCGTTGACTTTTCTCCAATATAGCTAATTTAACTCCAATTTCGACCCGATCAATTTTCTTTGATTTTTATTTGCTTAAATTATACAAATTATGCTTTGGTTCTTAAAATTTTTTCTTGAATGAAAAAATTGCTATTTGGTCCCTGTAAATTTTCTTAATTACGGTTTTGCTCTTTTTAGTCAAATTACCCATTTTGACCATTTTAACTACATTTTTACCACAGTTTGACCATTTTTCCCTCAGTTAATTGCGTAATTACATTTTTACCCTTATTGAACATATATACCTCATTTTTATCTTATTTCATTCTTATTCACATTTTTAATATTTTAAGGGTCGTAAATACCTCTTTTTCACAGTTTCATATAAAATAACCATTTTGTCCCTAGTTGTAAATAGTAAAAAAACCATGAACCGGATAAGCGGATGAGCAAATTCAGTAGGTGGAAGCAACTATACCACTATGGTCCAGTATATTAGTATAATGAGGTGGCTAACAGTGTAATTTAACTCTTTTAATACAGTAACAGTACAGTATACAGAAAACCGCAGGGTAAGTGCCTCTATGGCTAGCCATACTAGGCTAAGATCTTAGATTACCCACTGAGCACTAAGGACATAATAAATTATAGCATTTTCTTACATCATATTATTTTTATATTATTTTACATACCAGACACATTATGTTAACATTATCATAATTACATTTCTATTCATTCAAGCTCATTAATTATACATTTCACAATTATACACACATTAACACAAAAATATAATTAAAACATGGCATAATACACATGTATACCATTCGACCACTTAAGGGCCTCACACTTACACATTGTTTTATCCTTCCTTTTTATTCCATACACATTTCTATATTTCTTTCAAGCATCATTATGGTGTAATACACTTAGTTTACCTTAAAATTCTTAAGGTTGACCAACTTCCATCATCATGTACACTTACATACATTAATGTACATTCACTATTTTTCACTCTAATTTCTTCCATTATATTCCTCATACCTTAATTTATTTATTTTCCACTATATAGTCAATTAAAGATCAAATTACATTAAGGTACTCTAAGGTACCATATTCGGCCAAGCTAATTTCACGTACTTTTAATTTAATTTCTTCACTCATTTAAGTTTTTAATGATTCATACTAACATTATATCACATTGGTTTAAATTATTTTATCATTTCATGCAATTTATCATAGTTACATAATGTAAAAATCATAAAAAAATTCAACTAAATTAGTGAAATTAAATGTAATTTGTATCCATTAACCTCAATTAGGTTGATTTCCACCTAATCGTCCTTTTCCTTTCCCTTTCCTCTTTGATTCCTTTCTTCCTCTTTGTTCTCCTCTTTGGGCCGAATTTAAAAGGGAGAAAAACACATGATTAGTGCATGTTTTTTAGCAATTTAAAATCATCACTATAATTCCCTAGTTCAATTCTACATGCCAATAAAATTTGCCCTTCAAATCCCACTTAAAACTCAAGAAATCACAAAATCTTACCTTAGGGTTTTTGCCTTAAATCCCTAATTTCTTAGCCTTCTTTTCGTAGAAATCCTTTTCCAGGTTGAAGGGGATAAATTTATGAGTATTATATTGTGATTAGAGCTTGTGATTTAAAGAAATAAAGCTTGGAATGAAGAAAAATGGAGGAGAGAAAACAAAAGAAAAGGGTTTGGATTTTGAAGAAAAGAAGGGGGAAGTTGCAAAAATTTTGGGATTATTTATAGATATTAATGAGCTATTATAGGGTCTCTTTGAGTGTACCAAAGGAGGGGCCAAGATTCAATCATTTTCATTAGATCCAAGTGCCCCAATTTTTGTCACTTATCGACCATACATCAAGCTAGGCTCATCCTACTGGCCTAAACTCACTCAGACATGATCATGACTTTAATTTAATGGCTCATATATCTTTTTATGGTCAAATTCTTTGGTTTGACCCTCCAATCGACCCGATCTCGGTTTTGTACCTTGAAATATGAATTTTCGTTTTAAATATCAAATTGCCCTAAAATTTTGCATCAAGTGTCTTTACATATTCAAGAATGTGTGTTTAAAATTTCAGCCCATTCTGACATTATCTCGGTATATTTCTGGCCCCAGCAGCCTGCATAGCCGAGCCGAAACTCGAAATTTCAAAATTATCAGAATTACTATTTTGTAGTTCCTAGGGTTTCTTTACATTAGTTACATGTTATATATAAAATTTGGAAGAAATCAGAGATCTCTAGATCCTTCAATTGCTTGGTCAAAGTTTTGGTCAACCTGTGAAATTTTTCTTTATCTGCCCGTTTAGAGACCTATTTGATCTCAGTTTCTCTTCAAATTATACCATTAGACTCTACTCAACCTATACTTTCATTTCTTAGTCTTAGCTTACACTGTCCGCTGGGTCCCCTATCTCAGGTTTTTCGGTCCTGATACAATTACCCCCTTATGCTTGTCACCGAATTTTCTCGTCCTATTCAACTCTAATTTTTCCAAAATTTAACCTAGGGTAATTTTTCGTGTTTTGTAACTTAACATATATGACAGATGCAAAAATTGGGGTGTTACAATTAATTTTTCGATTACTTTGAAAAATTGGGTTACCAGACTAATAAAGGTGTACCAGTCCAAAAAACACTCTCCGATTGACTCAAAAATATTCATAGAGTTTAATGAATATATTTTGAGAATTATGAAAGTATTTTTAGGAAGGTTTGAACTCAGAAATTAAGAGAAAATGATGATTTTGATTTAAATAATAACCGATTGACCGTAGATTTGATCGAGGTTTTAAAAATAGTAAATGAAGTCTAAAAATTACCAAAAATTTCAGATATTTCTAAAATAATTTTTAGGATATTTTGGTTGTAAAAAGTAAATTTTTCAGTAACACCAGTAATTATCGAATCGAACCAATTAATTGAATCGAACCGAAAACGAACTCCGATTGGGTTGAACCAAAGTCCAACCCATTTAGCCACCTTAAAAATCTGTAGAGAAAGGATATTTTCAGCAGCTATCCTTATCCCTTTAGCCCCTTCTCCCTTCTCTTTTGGCCAAACCACACTAGCCACCATTTTCTTAAATTGTTCAAGCTTTCTCTCATTCTCACACCTTAATTCAAGCATCCTAAGTGAAGTTCCATCTCTCTAAATTATTAATTAAGCTTCTACTCCTTGAATTGAGTGAAAATTATAGGAAAAATCAAGTGAAAAAACTTTAGGTATCAAAGTGAGGTAAGTGAAATTCAAGGTTTTTAATTGGTTTTGGGGTGCCTACAAGTATTTTTAGGTGCCTATAGTTTATTTATGACATTAATTTGAGCAAAAACAATTAAAAAAATTAGGGTTTTGCTTGATGAAATTCTTGGCCATGTTAGGTTCTCAAGGTGAAGGACAATCTTCCAACGCCAAAGGAAAGGAAAAAGAAGCATAAAGGACCTAAAGTATTGTGAGAAAGGATAGTGACTAATAAATCCTTCTATTTCCCTTAATTTTGAATGAATTTCCCTTATGTAACTTAGGAAGAAAATTAAGAAAAGTAAGTGTAATTGAAATTGACTTTAGATTAGTGTAATTAGACCTTAAATAAGCCTAATTATAAGCTTAAATTGATTGGAATGATTTTGTAAGGTGGTATTCTTTTAATAACTGAATTGATGTTTAAGAGAAAATAAAGTGTATTTTGGGTATTTTTGATAAATTAAGCCTTAAAATGATAATAAATATGAAATAATATGTCCATGAATTTTTAGAGTAAATAATTGATTATGTCCAATGTAAATTTGATCATTTATGGTGAAATAATTCATAAAATAAGTAAAATATATACCCATAAATTTTTATAGAATTTATTTGAATATGCTAGAGAAAATATTCGAATATGTACAAAATAAATTTGTTGAATTATTGAGTTATAATTCACAATTAAGTGAAAAACAATGAATTATATTGATATAATTCATAACCTTTTCAAAGATGATGAAAAGATTGATCATATGGTGAACTTTGTATGGTGGCAGAATTATGTTCTTTAGGGAAATGATGGGTAATTTGTGTACTTTGATTAAAATGAGCATTATAATGACTATAGATATGAATTAATACATCCATGAATTTTTTGTAGAATTTATGGGAATTAAATGAATATTTTCGAGATGAATTTTGGATATGTACAAGGTAAAAATATTAAATTAATATGAATTAATTCATAATTTGATGAGAAATTAGTGAATTATTGTAAAATAATTCAAAGACTGTGCAAAAAAGATTGAAAAGACTGACCAATAATTGACTGTATTGAAAAAGCAATGAAAGGTGTGAAAAAAAATCTGATTAATGATTTGTAATTTAATGAATTTATGTCCTTAAAAATAGTCAGGCAGTAAAAATCTAGTTCAGGATATAATTGGCTGGCTATAGAGACATCTGTACCGCGGTACAAGTAATGGCAACTTGCTTTGCTATGGTAGGATCACTGATCTCCCATAGTATCTGTCTGTTTTGTTATCTGTTCTGTGAGAAATGGTCTCTTGGGATCATTTCTCAATTTGTATGTGGTCATGTAGGGTTCACGTCCCGTATATCCGGTCTGAGAGTTTCTGCTAGGATTGTACTAGGGGCATAATAAAAAAAATATGTTAAAAGTATGAAAAGCAAGATAAAAGTAAGAGTTAAAAGTGAAAAAGGACATAACTGAAAAGAAATAAATGGTTTAGCGATAAAACAGTAATTTCTCCAAATGATAAGGTTGACAAGTAAAAATGACATGTAAATGAATAAAAAGGGTAAAATGGAAAATTAGTATATTAACAATCCAAAAATGAAGTTTTTGAAAAGTGGGAAGACTAAAATATAATTTTACATGAAAAAGTCAAAATAAGAATTATTTGGTAATTTGTAAGCTATTAATTGAATATGAAGTGAAAAAAAAATGAATGAAAGAAAATGTAAGAAAAATAAATCACCTATGACTTGGGTGAGAATAATAAGCCAGTTAAGTGACTAATAAACTGAAATACAAAAGCTAGTGAAAAAGTAAAATGTGTAAAAGTGTTAAGGGACCAAATTGAAAGGAAAGCCTTGAATGATCAGTGTACTGACATGAAATGAAAAAGTAAATTAAAATATCAGAAATATGAAAAATGATTATGAAATAAGTAAGGATGGTCTAAATTGAAAAAATTATTAAAATTATGTATTTAAATTGAAATATTTGTTAAAAGTATTGATAATAGTATTTTTGATAGAAACTTTATGAAATTTTTCATAAAAAGGGTTAAAACAAGAGCTAATTGAGAATTTGTAAGCCATTTTATAGATTGAAATTGAAAGATAAGTAAAAAAAAATGGCAATTCTGTAATTAATAAGTAAAAAAGGTAATTGTGAAATAAAATGAAAGATTTTGGACTAAATTGAGAAGTTATTCAAAGTTTTGACATTAATTTGAAAAGATTGCTAATAATAGTAAAAGCACTTTATAATGATTATAATGATATAAAAATGCAAAATTGTGACATACGACTAAAAATGAAAGTGAAAAAGTACCAATATAAAAGAAAATAAAAAGTTAAGGTCAAAATGACAATTTACCCAAATAATGAAATTACTGGGTAAAGGTGATAAAATAATGAAAGTACGAAGGAGAATGGTAAAATAATAAATGAGAAACTTAACAGAAATCCCTTGTAATCTTGAAGGACTAAAACGTAATTTGACATAAAATATTGGAACAAGAATTAATTGATTATAGGTATACGAAATAATGGACCTAAATTGAAAATAAATGAACTGATAGCAAAACTGTAACTAGGATGTAAAATGACAGTTTCAGATACAATGAAAAAAGTAAGGACTCTGCATATAAATTATCATAAAATTATATATTTGAAATAGTAACCATTTATGTAATTATAAGTGACATGTCAAATAAGCAAATTAATGTAAACAAATGATAAAAGAAAGCACCACTGTAATTTAATGAAAGTACAAAGGCTAAATTATAATTTAATAAATCGAAATTAATCGAAAGATGAAATCGTGAATGAACCCTATTACATGGTAAGATAGGGATCAAAAGTATAATTTTACGCTTTAGTGAAAATAGAGACCAAATTCAAATTGTTCATGCCATAACATGTATCAAAAATGAAAGAAAAGAAAAGTGAAATTTAAGAGTATATGTGATTGAAATAAGAAGATTTCTTTAAACATAAGTAAATAAAAAAATGAGTAGTTTCGCATAAATAACATAATTAAGTATGTTGGAAAACACTATGATTGTTAGTCACCACTGAACATATTTAATGCTTAGCAAATAGGATTTACTGCGTGCAGGTATTGATGAGCTGAAGCAATAGTATACATGGGATGAAGAATTTTGAAGGAATAAAAGTAAGTTTTGGTATTGGCATGTATATTTTGTTTATAGTTGGAGAAAACGGAATTGGTCTGTAATGGTATAATTTTTGTATATATAAATATATGTGATTGACTAGTGTGGATAAACTGTGTATGGTTGGAATGAAATTGAGTTATGCGGATAATATGGATATATATTAGTTTGAAATATCGTGTTCCTGAGGGACTGTGAAATTGTTTGCATTTCAGGAGGCTAGTCAAGTTTATAGTTGTTATATTGCTGGATTTTTGTAAAATAAATAGTAAATTTTGACAGTTATAGGTTCTTGACAAGTTGGATAATGAGAATGTATTAAGGTTAAGAATTGTGCTTATGATTTAATTGGTTCAAAAAAAATTCTGGCCTAATTGCTTAATTTTGTAAGAGTGCCTCAGTAAGGGTGTTACATAACGTTTTTATACAATTGATAATACATGTTCAAATACTGGAGATTGTATACATGTTCATATAATATTATATGTGCAACATGTACAATAAAAGTTTCAAGCATGATCAATAACTTGAATATGAATACGATATCACCTGCAGTTAGAGTTCAATTATGGATAGATAGACGCCTATAGGGATATTTGCAGCCGCCATAGTTTGGCCCCATTGGGTCTAGAGTATAGTTGATCCCGTTTGGGTTGTTAGCTGACCCCGTTTAGGTCCGCTTGACCAGTCTACAGTATAGTTTGGCCCCGTTTGGGTCTACCGATTTGATATTTTCGGATATCCACCATTTTGATACCTAAACGTATCCACCGTTCCCGTTATCCACTTTTAGAATTTAGGTAGGCTAAACTCCAAGTATAATTGTGATTACAGAATTTGAATTTAAACATATAACGCTCATATGTTATTATTGAATTCCATGATTTGTTTTAATTACAAAAATTGTATCTCAAAGCATAAGTGCTTATGGTATATCCATCAATCACGTGAAATACATATGTTAAGATATATGTCTTTCTCTCTTGTCTCGCTGACTATGTTTTGATATGTTGTGAAAGTTAATTAACTATTTATTTATCATTAATATCTTACGTTACATTTGATGTATTTTGAGTGTGATTGTTAATGACCACTGTAAGTGGTCATTTATCATGAATTGTTTCCTCATTAAAATTTATAGTTTAGTAGGGCTGAGCAAAATCGAACCGGAATCGAAAATCGAACCGAACCGAATGGATTTTGATCTATTTGATTCGGTTTTTTTGGTTTTCGGTTCATTCGGTTCAGAACCGAAAAAATAAATCGATTTTATCGATTCGGTTTGATTTTTAAAATTAAAAAATCGAAAGAACCGAACCGATCGAAGTTTTTAAATATATATATTTTATAGTGTTGTTATATCAAAGTGAAAAGTGTGGCTTAGTGGTGGCGTGAGACTTACTCAAGACCTAATGGTCTTGAGTTCAAATCCCAACATAGGCATCATTTGCATATTTTTTATTTTCCAATTTTTCCAATTTATTTTTTTCAAGTAAATTAAAATATAAATTTAAATCCTTAATTTATTAAATTGAGTAGTAGTGTATTAGTGTTCTCAATTTTTTTACTGTAATTTTTTTTTACAAGTGAGTTAAAATTTAGAAGTTAATTAAAATATAAATTTAAATCCTTAATTTATTAAATTGAGTAGTAGAATCAATTTTTTTACAAGTGAATTAAAATTAAAATTTAGAATTGAATTAAAATATAAATATAAATTCTTAATTTATTAAATTAAGTAGTAGAGTATTAGTTTTAGAAGTGAATTAAAATATTAATCTAGAAATTAATACTCCTTTAAATAGAACATAGACTTTTAAGTTAATTTTAATGGAACTATGAATGGAGAAATTAAAGTAAATTTGCTTCTAAAAAGATAAAATTCATTTATACGTTTTAAGATAAAATTTTAATCTTAAATTAGTTCAAATATTTTTTTTAATTATCCCAACATCTTTTATTGAGTTAAACCTGCAATTAAAAATTTTAAGTCTTCAACCTTTTTTTTTCTTTTTTTTTTGTCAATCATAAAAATATTACTTTTTCCTTCACATCAAATTGTCACCTTTGAAAGAATTTATCCCATTAAATTGTCACTTTAAAAAATTTTCAATTTAAATCAGGATTTAGTTAAGTAGCGAAGCTTATCATGTCTAATTATTAGTATTATTTTTTTATATGAAAAAAAGATGTGTGATAATTAAGAAAAATAAAATAAAATAAAATAAAAAGAAATTAGTTAGACACTTAGATTTGAATATGAAGCTTCAAGAAGAAACAAAATCAAGAAAAATAAAATCTATATTTTTGCAAATTCATAAATATGATTAACTAATCTAATTGTTTTAGATTATGCATTTTTATATTTTTTTAAATTATGATGGATAATCCAACTGTATAATCATTTTTTCTTAAGCTTTGATATGGGATTTACAAATATTTAAAAAGTCCAACTGTCACTAAGTAATTACTCGAATTTATTTAATGTAGTCAAGAAAAAAATTCTTAACTAAGGAAGCTCTTTAAGCTATGTTTTTTAAATATATTTTATCTTTATTTTTTTTAACTAGTTTGATCATTAAATTTTTTTTTACTAAAAATATATGGAGATATTCTTTTTATATGACCGGATTTTGCTGTCAATAATAATTAATTAATAGCTTTGGATTCAATTTTATTGTTTCATTAATAATTAATTGATCTCTATATGTAATTTTATATAAACGTTAAGGTAGTAGAAGTAATGATAATAATAGTAGTAAGTTGTAAATTAATTTATTATTTTATTCTTTAATGGAATATATTAGAAATTATGTTTGAATTATGTGTTGCAAAATTTTTTAATTTTTATTTTTTAGTGTAATTTTTAAGTTATGTTGTATGTATTTTTAATTAGTTTTATTTTGTTGGATATATGGGCCTATTTAGGTTAAAAGCCCAAATATGACCCAGAACCGGTTGAATCGAACCGAACCGACCGAAATTATTTCGGTCCATTCGGTTTTCGGTTCTATATACTTTGATTTCGGTTCGGTTCTTAAATTTCCAAAAGTTTGGTTTTCGGTTCGGTCCAAAACCGAACCGAACCGACCAAATGCTCACCCCTATAGTTTAGTATGGGTTATTTGATCCGTGTAGGTTTAGTAGGCAAGACTTTTGCTCAAGAACATTCTTTGCATCAGGAAAAGGCCAACACAATATTGTCAAGAAGTTGATGTAGGGATTTTATGAATATACGTTTTGTATAATTTTGGCATTGATAGTTATTTGTATATAAAGAATGTATCTATTTTGGGCATGCTATGTTGTAAAGGCCCACTTTTATAAAGAGAACAGTAATGTATGTCACTGTGAACTAAAGCAACTAACATACCACATGATATGCATGCTATAGTATAAGCATGTTCATGAGAATAGTGATAGTAATCTCTGAATGCAAATAAATCAAAGTATGTGAACAACTATAGTAACACTTTAATCGATATGTATGATAACTGGTACGAAAATTATGATGATGATAGTATGATTAGGAATGCATGATAATCTAATAACATATTGTTAATAGATTAAAGATGTATGATTCAGTAATATGGTTAAGTTATAGAATTAGGATTTTACACTCATTATCCCATATATATTGTATAAAATAATATACCACAATCCCTAGAGTTTGTGTAATACGGTAAATATCGTATTAATACTAAATACCACCATCGCCTCCACTATCATCACTATCGCTGCCACCACCACCACCACATTATTGCCGTCGTCGCCACTGACACTGTCACCACCACTGCCACCATCACCGCCACAACCACCGCCCCCAACACCACCTCACCGCCACTATACCAATGTCATCACCATCACCGCCATCACCACCATTGCCTCTACCATCACACCACCACCACTACCACACTGCCACCACCACTATTATCATAATGCGATCAAATTTTTAAATTAATAATATTGAATGTATAACTTGACGGCTATTATACAAAAATTATATTATAATTCATAAATTCTTTTATTTTTTGCTCAAATGCTTCATCAAATTTGTTGTTTTGATTTTTTTATTTTTTATCTAATTTTTTCTTTAAAAATTTTGGTCTTTCTAATAATATATAGTCATTTTTTATTACATTTTTTCAATTTGTTAATAAAAATTTGATGTATGTATTAAAAATTATATTTTATAATAATAATTTTTTATCTAAATTAGTTACAATAAAAAAAATTTAATTATATCTATTTTTAACTTTTAAAAAAATAATATATTGCAACGTTATATACCAAATATAGTATAAAATATTACAAACTAATACAATTTTGTATCAAATACTGTATAATTTAATATATATTGTACAAAATAATACTATACATGCTAATACAATACAGTGAACCAAATGTGTCCATATGTTTAAATCAAAATGATACATCATTATATAAAATTTTCAGTTTATTAAAACTATCATTATTTATAAAAAAAATATTTTATCAAGAGTAAAATACGTGTATACAAATTAGTTTAATTAAAAAATATATAGTTATATTCTTGTTATATTTTAATCAAACTAATAAAAGAAAAAATATAAAACACACCAATAAAAATTATAAAATACACCAATACTTGGTTGATTTTATCATTTGCACACCTATATTTTTCAACCATTTTATTACATAATTTTATTTATAAAAAATGTATCAAGGTCACACTTACCTGCATATATGCATATGTGCAGAAAAACTGAACCAATTTCGCAGTTACCTGGACGTGAACTGCATGTGGTAGAAAACACATTACTGGACGTGCCGATTGTATGGGACGAAGAACATAAACCGGACGCTAATGAGGACAAAAAAAAAAAAACCACATATATTTTGCTCATTTACGCATCTATAATTTCGACCATCTCATTATACAACTCTACTTATAAAAATATACACTGAACACCATGCATGTTTTTCAAATATTACATTTTTCTTAAAGTTTAAATCTTATTCTATGTTATAACTCTATAACATTGAATATAATTACAATATTTTAGTCGATTATGGAATTTAACCTACATTTTTTTAAAAAAAAAAAAAGGAGAATTAGATTAACATAAAAAAATAAAAATAAAAATAAACTTTATGTAACTACTCCTCATTCATTACTAAAAACAAGGTTGACAATTAACAACTTTCTGCAATATTTATTAATACAAAAACATTCATAACAGCCTCTCTATAGGATTTTTTTTTTATTTTGGTGTAAAAAGTAAAAAAAAATTAAAAATCTGAGGTAACACTAAAAAATGTTAGATTTTTAGAATGTTAGAAAATGACACCTAGGATTGCCGTTTTCTGAATGGTAAAACCCACGCTGCAAAAAGCAAAATCTGTATCAAAAACGACATGCTTATGTGTCATTTTTCATGTAAAGTAGTACCATTATGCTCTAGCCGAGACTATTTCAAGCCCAATTGGATAAATCCTCAAAACTATTTTTTATATCATGTATAGAAAACGGCAAGCTTGATTGTTGTTTTCTGACTACGGATCCCACCCCATTTGCAGTCTCAGCTAGAGCGTAATGGTACTATTTTACATGGAAAATGACACATAAGCTTCAAGCCCAATTGGATAAATCCTCAAAACTATTTTTTATATTAAAAAATTAAAATTAAAATTTTATATTATTTTTTATTTTTTGAAATATCATTATATTTAAATCACTCTTTATATATACAAATTTTAAAAAATAACTTATTTAAAACAAAAATAAGTACCAGAGTTAATAGCAGAACAAATGTTGAAGGTCATCTTGAAGATGTGGTTAAGAATATCCATATTCTTTTGGGGCATAGATGGCAAGTGCAAGTTGCTCATGTGAAGAGAGAATCAAATCACACAGCTGACTGTCTAGCTAAAAATGAAGCATCTCAGAATGACAAATTTCTTTGGTTTGATTCGCCTCCCTAGTTCGTTAAGGAAGTTTTTTATCATGAAAATGGGGTATGTTGCCCCCAAGATCTTTTCTCATGTAATCTGTTTTGTTTCCCTTCTCATAAAAAAAATTAAGTACGAGATTGCCTAATGGTCGGTAAATACCATTTTTTTTAGATAATATGGACCTTTTATTAAAGCATCTGTTGAATATAAGGGGAGGAGAAGTATAAACAACTCCTGAAGAAACAACAGATGTCCTAGCTAAAATGTGAGCAAGATCATTATCCGATCTTCTAACAAAGGAGAAAACACAATTGTCAAAACCTCAAACTAGCTTCGATACAATCTTTAACAATGCTACCAAACGGAGACACATAACTAAAAGGTTTAGTGATGGCATGAAATAACGTTATACAGTTCGTCTCAACAAGCACATTGCAAAAATTAGCATCTTTCACTACAAGAAAATATAGAAATAGCAACAGAAATTAGCAATCGAATTTGGTGAATTTTCATTGGTAATCAAAATTAGCAACCGAAAATAGCAACGGAAAATTCGGTTGCAATTTTGGTAATTGGTAAATTTAGCAACCGAAAATATTTTTGTTGGTAATTTAGCAACGAAAAAATATTCGGTTGCTAAAAATACAAACCGAATATCCATTGCTATTTTTGGTTGCTAATTTTTATTAGCAACGGAATCTAAATTCCGTTGCTATATCTAACCAATGTACATTTTGGTTAGTTGGTCAACATTACCAACCGAATACATATTCCGTTGCTAAATTTAGCAATAAAATATTATTTCGGTTGGTAATTTAGCAACGGAAAAATAATTCGATTGCTAAATTTACCAACCGAATTGATATTTCGTTGCTAAATTTAGCAACGGATTATGATTTTGGTTGGTAAATTTGGCAACCGAATTGTTATTCCGTTGCTAAATTTAGCAACGGAATATGTATTCGGTTGGTAAATTTAGCAACCGAATTCATATTCCGTTGCTAAATTTAGCAACGGAATATCAATTCGGTTGCTAAATAAAAACTATTTATAACATTATAAATTGTAAAATTATGCTTAGATTGGCATAAAGTTTTGTTAGATTGGCATAATATTTTAGTTAAATCAAATTATTTATTTATAAATAAATATAATTCAAATTCATTATGAAAAGAAAATATTGTTATTGATAATATAATATTAAAATTGTAATGTACAAAAATTAAAATCCTAAAAATATATTATATTACTATAAAGTAAAATTCTATGAAAACAATAATAAAAACAGCATAAAATCAGTATCAATAACAATCTAAAAATAAAAGTCTTAAGTTATGTAGCTGGTGGAGGTGAAGGAGACCATAATAAAAACAGCATAAAATCAGTATCAATAACAATATAAAAATAAAAGTCTAAGCTATGTAGCTGGTGGAGGTGAAGGAGAACGATTTGACTGCTGGGCACCCCTGGTTTCCAAATCTTCTACTCGATTCTTTAGTTGAGTTACAGTATCCATCAACATAGTGAGTGCGGTCTCTAGCTAAACGACTTTCTGAGAAGATTCACATCGCTTACTACAAGCAACTATAGATGATGTAGAGGAATTCGAATGTGAAGTATTTGTAATTGAACCTAAACCAAAAATCCTCCCACGGTTATTCTTACCACCAACTACTTGAAGAAAAATCTGACTCATCAACACTTTCAGAGCTCTGCCGCTGTTGTATGAGAGTCTCTTGTATTTGCTCCTATCATTACAATAATTAAAATTAATTAGCTATATTTTTATAAAATAATTAATATTGATGTATAAATTTAACATACATTGAGTTATCCACAGTGGGTATTGATGAATGTCTGACCGTCATGCTTTTTTGTGTGAGTGTGCATAAAAACTTCAGGATATATAAGCTTTCTACCCATAGTTATTTCTTGTATAACAAGCAATAAGAAATAATAGTCAAAATACCATTGTTCATTTTACAATGAGCACAAAAACTTACAGGTATAGATAACAAAATTGCCTAACTAAGACCATTAGTGTAACATTTGCAACAGCACTTCAATTTCTGTACTTGCAAAGATCAGAAAGTCCAGACAGGGAATGCAGTAAATTCATTTTGCCTGTACACTAGTAGTTCACCAAAAATAAAAAATAAATGCCCAAATTTGTGTTTACTTCTACATGCAAGTATAGCTGTTAAAAGTTATTGCAACCGCAAATGTACACCATTTCAAAAGAATAACTAAACAAATAATAACAAATTTTGTTAATAAAATACATTCCGATATGGTATACCTTAATTTCAGATTGAAAACTGCACTTTCAACGTCAAACATATGTCCAGACAGGGAATGCAGTAAATTCATTTTAAAAACAGTTGTAATTTGTTAATAAAATACATTCAAATATGGTATACCTTAATTTCAGATTGAAATTATTTGCATTACAGTTCGGTATAACCAAGTTACATATGTATACCAACAATTATACAGAAAAAAAAACAGTTGTAATTTGTCAATGAAATACATTCCTATTTGGTATACCATAATACCAAGTTACATATGTATACCAACAATTATACGGAAAAAAAAACATTAAAATCCAGAAAATTTTTTCATTGTTCCATGTCCTTTGTATAATTTAATTAAAATTTGTATGATCTCCATAAATCCAGCTATAAAAATAACTCAAAAAATGCACAAATAATGGAAAAAATAAAATAATATCGGATCAAGTTTGTCAGATGATGATCAATAAGAACATAAAAAATAAAATAGTAACATCAAAAATCTGCACAAAGAACAAAATGAGAACAATAATGAAACAGTAGAAAGAAATGCTCGTACAAAGGACATGGAATCCAATTTAATTTCATCCGTTTTGGATTCAAAATGTGTTCTTGTTTTTGCAATTTTTGTTGCTTAATAAATCATGTGAAAGCAATTGCTATGGATTTCTTTAAATTTCTATTCCAGGAACAAGCAGCACAAAAATCTATTGAGTATGCAACTTGCTCTATATTTTATTTTGTCTTTTCAAGTTCAATTTGCATTTAGTAGTTAAAATGAGCAGCAAACCAGCTACATTCAGCCATTCAATAGAGCTGAGCAATAGTGGAAAACAAATAGCACATTCAGCCATCCAATAATTATACATTTATAGAATAAAATGTAAGCATAAAAGTCAGATACTTACCAGTTTAGCCGCATGCTCGTGATGGCTCAAAGTTCCTCCAGTGTACAAGTGCTTTTACGTGTGTGAAAGGTTGTAAACATAGCATTTGGCCTACTAGATTGGAATTACCTGAATAAAACTAAAACTTTATCAAGTGTACCCTCCAACTCTTCTTCAGAAGTACCCTTATCTCTAACACAAAGTTTTCATCCAGAAACTTTGCTATCAATTCAGCTGGTCAGTTATGTTAAAGGGAAGAAAAAAGTAATTTCTTAGTCAGAAGAAATGAAATAAATATCTTAGGATCTGCAAATATAAAATCATTAATAGACATTAGACAAAAAAACAAATAAACAAGATAAATGAGTGCACGCCAAAAAAAAACATAGCGAGAGATAAAGGATCAACATTACATGTAAAATCTTTGGAAGAGATAATAAAGGAGATAGGCAATTATTATTCTGTAAAATTTGCAAATAGGTGCTATTTCATGTAATTAAAACATGAAAAAAAATGCATAAGAAAGTTAAAGATGAGACAGATGAACATGGAAAAGAAAAATGCAGCATGGGAAAACTAATAAAAGAAGTTTGTTAAATTAGAACTTTGATTAAAGAGAATTAGGCAACAGTACTTGCAAATTCACTTTTGATCTCCAGTAAAGTTGTTCAAAACATTCACTCAAGTAGTTATATTTCCATCCATCAGAAAAACCCACTTCATTAAGAGCAAGAGGAAATTGTAAAATGTAAAGTAATAGAGTAGCTATTTATTTCCAATGTTAGCCTATGCTTGTTGGTGATCTCAGCAGCATTCATTGCATTAGGAATATCCTGCTTGTTAGCAAACACAAGTAGCACTGCATCTCGCAGCTCATCCTAAAATTGTGATAACAAGAGTTTAGAATTTTTATGTCCCTCAACTTCAAAAATCAAATAATACAAATTCTAAATGTCTTACTAGATTTACTTAGAAACCACGGTAGCACCAAGACAAGAACTTGGAAGAAAGATGAATTGGTATAAATTAAGATCATGAATGATGAATTTCAGAAGTTGAGTTTACTTTCTAATAGTTACACATACCCTAACTATATACATTTCACAAATAGAAAATCATAAATGGGAACAGGTTGTGTGGCCAGCATCTATTTTCCTTAATTAACACATATTCAAGACACAATTAAGCATTTATTTGCAGTAATTAACACACCTTAAGGTTACTCAACATTAACTCCAGCAAGATAGGGAAACTTTAGGCTTTTCAAATAATTTGACTATGACCCTTTACTTTTCCATGGGTCCCTTTACAGGTTATGCTTTTAGCGTGATTGGTGCAATAGTTATAATTAGACATCCAACCAGATTGACTATGACCCTTTACTTTTCCATGGGTCCCTTTACAGGAAAAAAATAAAAGAATAACTAATATCAATAGAAATTATAATTTTCTAGTATTCTAACCTAAACGGAATAATTAATATCACTAGTAATTATAATTTTTCTAGTATTCTAACCTAAAAGAATAAATAATATCAGTGTATATTATCTTACATGAGTTTAATTATGTTGCTAAAATATAAGGAATCTTTTTAAATCAGTAACTGTGTAAATAAATTTATAAGCTAATTCAATTAGGAACTATTATGTTTTAAGTTAATATTATATATAAAGGGCATAACTGAAAATGAAACTCAAAATTTCATAAATTCTATAATTACGTCATAATTTTTTATATGGTCAAAAAAATAAATATAAAAATAAATATTTTTCAATAAATCTATCTATAAAGTTATTTATAAATCAAATTCATAATATTTTATCATAAAAAGAATTAATATAAGTAGTTATTATTAAGAATCTATTTTTTTATATGGGCATGACTTTAGTTAATGAGTAATTTTGATGAAGCCGAAGGAAGAAATTTCATGATATGAAAAAAATGGACAGCAAAGATCCTAAGAACCGTCAATCAGCAACTGAAAATGAAGTAATGTTGCTGAAAATGAGAAAAGTAGACACACAGAGCAGAGAATCCATGCTTTCGAATTAAGAAATATCAATGGTTGACAAATTCAAAAAAAAGAACTAACCTTGATAGCTGCCAATAAATATAAACTTTCAGGCCATCAACTACAAACTTGAGATTTTGGGTTGGGTTGTTTTCCTGACAACGCTAGAGAGAGAGACAGAGGGACGGCGGTGTGAGGGAGGAGATGAGTGCTTCGTTAGAGAGAGATATAGAGGGACGGCGGTGTGAAGGAGGAGATGATTTTGATCTAGGGTTTTTTCAATTTATAGTTCTAACAAAGGTAAAAGTACTTAAATGCCCCTAATTTAGCAACGAAATCATTATTTCGTTGCTATTTTTGCAACCGAATTAAATTCGGTTGCTATTTAGCAACTGAATCTAAATTCCATTGCTATTTTTCTTTCAAAGTGAAATTTAGCAACGGAATTGTATTTTCGTTGCTAATTTAGCAATGGAATTGTATTTCTGTTGCTAATTTAGCAACCGAATTATAATTCCGTTGCTAGCAACGGAATATAATTTTCGTTGCTAAATAGCAACGGATTTATATTTTGGTTGCTAAATTAGCAACGGAAATTAAATTTCGTTGCTATTTTTCGTCCCGCCATTTGTTGCCACCTTAATTAGCAACGGAATAAAAATTCCGTTGCTAATTTTCGTTGCTAAATAATGGCGCCAGAAATTCCCTCCACTTTTAGCAACGGAAGCTAACCAAATATTTTTCCGTTGCTAATTTTATAAAGTTCAACCAATTTTAGTAACGGAATAATGTTTCCATTGCTATTTTTCCGTTGCTATTTCAGGATTTTCTTGTAGTGTTTGAGCCATCCCAACGCCTCCTTCACAGATAAAAGGGGATCCAGGGGACATCAAACAGTCCCATGACCAGCTGTTACAAAATTCCGCTGAGGGTCCCTACATATCCAGCCATAACCCACCCGATTATCTTCTCTAAATATCGCAGCATCGCAATTGCACTTCATAAAATTAAGAGAAGGGGGCGACCAGGTGTCTAATACCCCCAAGTCAGAAGATGAGTCCAGTACAAACTCTTTTTAATGGACCACCAACCATTGATTCAAACAACCACTAGCCAATCTCAGGACTGCCCCGTTACTCATATTAGATTGATGCCACATGTATTTGTTTCTTCTGTACCAGATAGCCCACATCAAATACACAGCAAAATACAATTCATCCCGCTGAAGGTTGATAAGCCATCCTTTAAAGATGTCAGCCATTGACCGTCCTTCATCAAAGCAAATTCTTAAAGAACTATCCTCCCAAATTTTTTTTAGCCCAATAGCAACCAAAAAACGCATGATGAACTAATTCATCCACTAAAGGCGAACAAAAAGGGCAAGCAAATTGATCAACAGCATGTCTATGAACCAAATTCAATCTAGAGGGTAACACTTCCAAAATACATCGCTAAAGGAAGATTCAAATCTTAAGGGGAATAGGAAGATTCCACAAAGATTGCCAAGGAAACTCAAAGTTAACCAATGGTTGATACGTACCCATGCAAATACGGTTAGCACTCTTAACTGAGTACTGGCCATTATTTTCGAAAGGCCAATAAACAGAATCCAATTGCCCAACTCTATTGAGGGGGATCAATAGAATTTGGTTAACATCTCTGTTATTAAAATTTGCTTGAAGTACTGACAAATCCCATCTAGTGCCGTTATTGGACAAAAGCGAAGCAACCTTTGTGTTTACAATCCCACTCGATAGAGTAGAAGAAATCTTAGGATTAGATTTATCTAGCAGCCATGCATCCTGATAAATATCAATAGCTGACCCATCACCCACACACCACCTCATATTCTGAATGACCAGATCTCTAGCCTCCAATAAACTCCTCCAAATATAACTAGGTCTCCTACCTAATTGAGCATGAGCAATATGGCAACTTGGAAAATACTTAGCCTTCAGAACTCTAGCAACTAGCGAGTCACTTCGAGAGAGCAACCTCCATATCTGCTTTCCCAGCAAGGCTAAATTAAAATGATGAATATTTTGGAAACCAAGTCCCTCCCATCTTTTTAGGAACACACAACAACTCCTATCTCATCCATTTTAAACCCTTATTATAATTGCCATTAGAACACCACCAAAACCTGTTAAATATCCTGTGAATCGAATCACAAAAACCTTGAGGAAGAAGAAATAAACTCATCAGATAATTCAGGATAGCCTGCAATACAGACTTAATAAGAATTTCCTTTCCACCCCAAGAAAGCATTTTATTTCTCCAACTACTCAGTTCCTCTTCCAAATTTTTATCTTTTATAAAGCTAAATGCCTGGGGATTTATTTTGGCCTACCAATATTGGCATTCCAAGATAAGATGTAACCTAAAGAGATGCTGAAATTCCCAAAAGGCTACAAAAAAGATGTCGCATATAAGGATCAATATTCTTACTGAAGCCCAAAGATGACTTGTGAAAATTCACTATTTGGCCAGAAACTGCTTTATATCTTCTCAGACAATCCTTAATAGCTAACGCTTCACAAAGGTTAGATCTGAAGAAGAAATAAGAATCATCAACAAACAAAAGATGACTAATGGTCGGGGCTCCTCTTGCAATTTTACAACCATGGATGATATCCCTACGTTCCAAATCAGACAATGCAGTAGATAAGCCTTGAGAGCAAATAATAAATAGATAAGGAGAAAGCAAATCCCCTTGCCTAAGACCTCTACCAGGCACCAAAGGGCCAATAGAATACCCACTTGTGTTAACCTGATAAGAAACAGTAGAGATGCACATCATAATAAGATTGATCCATTGCTCATGAAAAACCCATCTTACCCATAATAGCTCTCACATAGGACCACTCCATTTTGTCATATGCTTTTGCCATATCAAGTTTTAAAGCAATGGTACCACTAACTCCCTTTGTTTGACAATAAAGATAGTGCCCAACCTCATAAGCAAGAAGCACATTATCTGTGATTAATCTACCCGGAACAAACGCACTTTGATTTTCTGAGATTACATCATGCAACAAAAACTTCATACGATTAGCTATCATTTTTGCCATAATTTTATAAACAACATTGCAAAGAGCAATAGGTCTATAATCAGAAATATATTTAGGCAAATTAATCTATGGAATGAGAATAATAATAGTTTCATTAAGATCAGCAGGCATAACTCTGGAATGAAGAATGTTCAAGATAAACTCAGAAATATCATGACCAATTAAATCCCATTGAGATTGAAAAAACCTGGATTAAAACCATCAGGTCTAGGAGCTTTATCCGGGTGCATAGAAAACAAGGCTTCTCTAACTTCCTTCTCATCAAAAGATCGAAGAAGTTCTTCATTTTGGGTCACACTTATACAAGGTTGCGCCCAATCAAGTTGCTCTAAAATCCCTTCCGTCGTTGACTTGAAAATATTCTCGAAATACTAAAAAATATGCTCCTCCAATCCAGACTTCCAAGCCAATTTGTTGCCATCCGAAGAATAAAGCTGAATTATCCTATTCTTTTTCCTTCTACCCAACGCATGTGACTGAAAAAACCTAGAATTCATGTCTCCTTCTTTTAACCAAAGAACCTTAGCCCTTTGCTGCCAATAAACATTCTTTTGAAACATAAGCGTCGCCAAAGTTTCCTTTGCTTCCTTAAACCTAGCAATAGACATAGCATCGATTTTAGGGCGCAAGACATTAAGTTTCTCCCTGCACAGCGAGATATCATCAAGGAATCTGCGACGTAAAGAGCTCCCCCATCTACCTACATAAACCGAATAAAAAGCTAGTCTTTGAAGAAGAGACAGATTGCCTGAATCAGCCCAACATTTAGAGATAACCTCCTTGAAAGTTCTCTCATACAGCCACACATTTTCAAATAAGAATCGTTTCTTATAGTTCTAATTTCTTCCACCAATTGACAATAACAGCGCCATATGGTCGAAACTAACCATGCCAACGTGCTGGATGCTACTGTCAGCAAAAATAAAAAACCAATTTGCATTTACTAGGCCCTTATCAAGTCGTTCCCTAATCCAGCCACTAGAACCCCTTGATCTCTCCCAAGTGAATTGGTACCCAATATATCCCCATATCATGTAACCCGCAAGCTTGAATAGTATCCCTAAAGTCATTAATAAGAGCTTGAGGATGAGAATTACCTCCCACTTTTCTCAGAAGAGACAAAAAGATCATTAAAGTCTCCCATAATGCACCAAGGCCAAGAGTTATCAGCTGCCAACTCCTGAAGAAGAAGCCATGATCGGTGCCCTTAGGTGTCGAACAGGATTTCCATAAAAACCAGTAAAACGACTCACTTTCTGAGCAGCAAAATTTACCAGAATATCAATATGCGAGAGAGAGTAAGAACGAAGAGAAACAACAACATCTCCATTCCAAAGGATAGCCAAACCTCCACCAGAATTATTACTTGAAATAGTAAACTTGCCAGCAAAATTAATCCTCCTACACAAACGCTCAACATGAACTTGAGAAACTCTAACTTCCATAAGAAATATAACAGAGGGACGAAGAGAGTGGACCGTATCAATGAGTTCTAGAACTGCACGGTCACGACCCAAACCGCTGCAATTCCATGATAACGTGATCATTGATTCTGGCAGGCCTGTTTAACAGGACTTGCCTCGCTCATGGTAACATCTCCATCCTTCATTCCCTGAAGGAGCAGCAAAAAATTGGTTGTCGATGCATCTATTGAATCTTTAAAGAGATTTGTTATCACCCTCTAAAACACATACCAACTCAGTGTTATTTTCTACCAATCCCCCATGTCCACCTGGCACAGATTCATTAGCTCCCGAGTTATTGCCATGCATGTAAATGTTATCCATAATTGCCAGCTGCTTTCCTTCCATTTTATTAGCTGGAATCAAGGGCTCCTTCCTAATAAGAATAGATCCCTCAGTTTCTGGGATTCTAGACTTCTTTCCCAGTTCGGACTCTGCCAGATTTTGATTCCCAAAACTTGTGCCTACATCTTCGGACCTTCTTTTATCTGTGTTCTCCTCCATCATGTTTGATCGGAACCACCGTTCACCTGCATACCTCACTACCTTCTTCATCGGAGCCCTAAGAAAAACTCCATACTCCATCTGATGCGTGCTCAAGTCAACCTCAAATCTTCTGTTGTAAAACTTCTCCCCGATGACTGATAACACCACATAAAAAACAGAAGCTAGGCAGACGTTCATACTTGAAGTTAATCACCACCCACTCACCTCCTGCTTTCTTCACTTTCATGGAAATTTTCAGGGGTCTTCTAATATCTAATGTAACACGGATCCTCATGAAAGACTTCCAAGATCCATCAATGCTTTTTGGATCAATTTTTACGAATGTCCCTATATGATTTCCTATATTCCTACCAATCCGTTCCATCCAATAGCCAACAGGGAGATTGTAACATTGCACCCAGAACTCTAATTCAAAGAGATCAATCTTTTCAGGATCCAACCCCACCTCCATACGCCTCAAAACTAAAAGATTTTGTTCAAATGACCATGGGCCATCATTCAAGACTCGATTCATATCTATCTGATAAAAAAACTAAAAACTAAAAATCTTGGGTGTCATCTCTCGTATCTCTATACCTCTTCCAGGTTGCCACGCTTCAGCCATAGTAGCCTTAAAGGCATTACTATTAATGGATCTATTAGAGATGACCTTCCCTATCAGACATAAGCTCAGATCAGCCTTCTCATCAATAAAATCCTCTTCATCAAAAACAACACCCTCTTCATCATCTTCAGTTATCCTGACCTGTTCACATCTTTGTATAATATCTTCAGTAGCAGTCGTAGAATCCATTAGAGAAATGAATAAACTAGCAAAAACTTGCAACAGGGCAAGAAAAAGAGCCTTGCACCAGGGCAAGAAGAAAATATATTTTATCAAATACCATTAGTAAAATAAAAATTTAAATTCAGTTTTTCAAAAAAAATTATTAAAATCCGCATGGCCAAAAGTAGAGAAAAAGGAGGAGAAAAATATTATTAGCATATTTATGCACACACTTAAACTAAATTTTTAATTTTTAATTTATCAGTGTTAAAATATAAAAGAAATTCAGTTTGGGGGTATTAGCATGGGGTATACATCATGCATGCGGATTTTTATTCTTCTGCACAATGTTATTAAAACCAGATCGACCGGTTAAACCACAAACCGACAAACTAACCTATTAGTTTAACAACTAAAAACTAAATTGGCAAAAAACTGGATTGAACCGGCGAACCGAAAAACTGAACAGAACCAGATTTTTGGTTGAAATAGATAAAAAATCATAATTTTTTGTATATTTTCATACAAATTAGTTATATTTTCATATAAAAAATCATATATATATTTGTAAATTTCCATTATTTATTAATTTGAAAAATTAGTATTTTAAATGTTAAAAATATCACATAATAATTTAATATATTTATTATATATTTGAGTTTATTGTAATTAAATATAATTATACCCATATATGTAAGGTCAATATTTTCTATATTTGCTTCATTAGTACTCTATCTAAATAAGAAATTTTTTTCATGATATGATTATATTTTTATATTTCTAACATATGATATTTAAAAATTCATAATTAAACATTGTAGTTAGGCCTGGCAAAATTGACCTAAACTCATGGGTCGATCCAAATTTATCCAAAAAAATTGATCCAAATCCAACCCAATCCACATAAATATCTATTGGATCAATCCAAAATTGATCCATTTTATTTTTCAACCCAATCCAACCCAATATCCAATGGGTCAACTCAAAATTAATTCATCTCATTTTCCAATTCATTGGGTATTAATCCAATGGATATTTTCAAAATTCAAAAATCTTGACCCGTTGGGTATAAAATATCACTCCATTATATTTCCTACTTTATCCTTGGATGAATCCCATGACATTTGATGCCACTCCATGATTGAGTATGCAACAATTTTCGATTATGGTTCTAGCTGATGTCGACATTATGGGCCCAATAACGAATGGTCTGCGTATACATGTATTTCAAAATTAATAGAGGAAATTGCACACAATACCACTTTTTTAACCTTAATTTTTAAAAATACAGCATCTCCTAAACATGTTTAAAAATACCTTTTTTTAATTTTTTGTTTTTAAAAATGCCATTTCCTTGTTTGCCCAGCGTATACATCCCTTTCTTCTTCGCTCCCGCCACTACTCTTGTACTAGTTCATCTGATCACGCAAGAATTCTTTTCCTCTTCTATAGTTTCCCAATCTCTCTCTAGGGTTTATCTTACTGGAATTTCACTATAAAACCCTAAAGACCCCAACTTTTCCTACAATGCCCAAACTTTCAGCTACCCATTTCCACAAAGGCGATCAAGTTGAGGTGATGAAGCAAGTTAACGGTCCTAACACTGTCACTTACTTACCCACCACTGTGGTTCGCTCGGTGTCGAAGAATAAGCACAAAATCCTAATTGAGTACCATACTCTGTTAATGGTGGAATTGGACACCTAAAAATGCATGAGGGAGCTCGTTGATTTTGCTAGATTATGGCCTATGCCCCCGAAAGAGCCCAATGAGTGCCGCAAAATGGGAGATAGTGTGGATGTTTTTTGTGATTTTGGGTGGCAGAAAGGGACCGTTAAGGAAATACTTGAGAATTCCAAATATCTTGTTGCGTTTGATGGGAAGAGCGAGGGAATTATGGCTAAGAAATGCAACTTGAGGCTTCATCATGAATGGGAGGATGGGTCTTGGGTTCCACTTCTTCATCATGAACATGTTAGATTTTAGTATTCTTGTCTCTTAGTCTTCATTTGCTTCCTTTTATTTTATTTTCTTTTTTTTATATTTTTTTGAGTGTTAGGTTCATTAAAGTCATTTGCTTTTTTCACTTTTTTTAATGTATTTTGCTAATCAATGTAAATGATAAGTTTGATATAATTTATTGTAAATTTTGTGTTTCTATCACTCTGTTATATCAATCAAGAGTTACGAGTCTCTTATTTGCAGCAAATGGAATGGAGTGCTAACTAAATATACCATTTGTGATACAGTTTTAAATTCTTTTTCATTCGATACTGTTTTGTATTATTTTCCATTTGGGTTTTGCTCGATTTTACTAATGTTGGCTTGGTTTCTGAGAGCTTAAATTGCAAAAAAGGTCACCAGGGATGGACATGAAATCCAGGAATGTAAGGTTAAAGATAAACTGCGACGGAAGGATGTCAGAACCAACATTCAAAACTGGGATAAAAGTAGAGGTCAAAAGCGATGAAGAAGGTTATGTTGGTGCTTGGTATGGGGCCTCTATTATTGGCACCATAGGAAATGACAGCTACGTGGTGCAATACAAGAACTTGCTAACAGATGATGAAAGTGGATCGGTTCAAGTCCAACATGTGTACAGGGAAGTAAACAGAGCAGCTGATTTCTTAGCAAATTGGACCTTTGATCATGGTGTTAGCTTCACATGGCATAAGCATTTCCCCTTAGGCCTAGGACCTATCCTCTCCTCTGATGCCATGGGTTTTGCCATATCCAGAATGGTTCATATGTAGGAGTTGCTGTTTGTTTTGTTTTTTTTTTTGATAAAAACAAAATATATATATATATTTTTTGTTACAAAATGAAGCTTAACTTAAAATTGACTTAACAAAAAAAAATTGTTCATGAATAGAAAATAGAGCACCCGATGCTATCTTTTTGGAACATTTCAAGAGCAAAATCATCTGTACCAATTTTAAGCTTATTTTGGTATACCAAGTGATATACCGTCTGATATACCAAAATTCAGAATATAATTTTAGTTTTGGAATTTAGTATACCGGGTGGTATGCCGATATACCGTCTAGTATACCAAAATTTTGAATACAATTTTAGTTGTGGAATTTGGTATACCAGGTGGTATACCGATATACCGTTTGGTATACCAAAATTCAGAATACAATTTTAGTTCTAAAATTTGGTATACCAGGTGGTATACCGGTATACCGTCTAGTATACCAAATTTCATAATACAATTTTAGTTCTACAATTTGATATACCAGGTGGTATGCTGGTATACCAAAATCCAGAATACAAATTTAGTTCTGAAATTCGGTATACCAGGTATACCGTCTGGTATACCAATTTCAAAAAATTAACTGCAATTATGGATTTAATCATTAAAAGACAAAGCTTTAAAATGGCTTATCAGATGATTCAATGATCCAAAGTAAAAACCCATTTAATGTAAAAACATGGTCTTTATTTTACAAGTATACAATTAATTATGTAAATTATTGTTCTCATTTTCTAAGAGAAGGATAAAAATTTTTTATGTCGCTTTATACATGAAAAGAGTGTAACATGCATTTTATATCGTCGGATTAACTTTGATTATAATTTAAATATTATAAAAATGTAGTAAGTATTTTAAATCAATTGGTTATAAGAATGAAATACATCGATGATATGGACAAATTTGCTTGTTTAAACTTACTTTTTGGTTCAATTCTAATAAAAAATGATTAACCACTTGTTTAGTATCTAAAATTAACTGCAATTATGGATTTAAAAAATATTAAATTGATTATTAATATGGATTTACTTTTAAAGAGATTATTTTTAAAAGACATTAGATTCCTAGCATCCAATTTTGCAAGTCATCTGCTACCATGCACATAGATATTATGTTATTTCAGTAGCCAATCATAAGGAATTTCATATTATTTTACTTTACCAATGGTATACCACCTCGTAGATCCAGTATACCAATGGTATATCACCTGGTATATCAAGTATACCAATGGTATACCACAGTATACCATAGGTATACCACCTGGTATACATGGTATACCACATGGTGCATCCAGTATACCAATGGTATACCATTTAGTATACCTAGTTTATCATGGTATACCACCTGTTATACATGATATACCACATGGTACAACCGGTATACCAATGGTATAACGTTTGGTATACATGGTATATCATGGTATACCTTTGGTATACTTGGTATACCATGAAGAATACTAACTTCCATAATGAATTATGTTTTTTTCATTGGATTTTTTTCAGGTTTGAGATTATATTGTTCACCAACATAAGTATTTCCATCAAAAGATTAATGTTCCCGTGAAGGTAGATGTTGTTGATTCTATTAAGCAAAAATTGAATGAAGAACAGCTAAAGAGATTTAGAAATTATTGTTTTGGTAGTTTTTTGGATATGAATCAGGTTGTTTTACAAGTCTAGTTGATTCATTCTTTATTATTAAGGGAAGTTTATTATGGTGACAATGATGAAATTTGGTTTAATGTTGATGGTGTTCATTAGAAGTTGGTTTGGGATAATTTGCTATTAATGAAAACTGGAGATATGCATTTAACAAAATTGCAAGCGGCCTTAACTAAAGACTGCAGTCTTGTTTCTATATGGTCATGTCTTAAGAAGATATAAAGTTTTATGCCCTTTATGTAGATGAATGGATGTAGAAAATTCAGACTTGTTATATTGGAATTGCCACATTTATTTCAACATGTATATGACATTCAAATTGAAAATAGATTAATAAGTTATGTTGATCCCACATCTTGATTCCAGGCTCTATGGATTTTGAGCTGCAAATTTGTAAATACTGCTGATTAAATAATTAAATAGTACGATTTGGGAAATCTTGAGTTTTGAATTTTATTTAGATTCTTTTGTTAAAAAAGAAATAATTGAACAACAATAGATTTTCTTCCTTTAAAAAAATGCTAAGAGATTTTCATTAAGGACAGTGAAATCTAGAAGAGTTGACACACACACAAACACATATATAGTGCATGATTATATATATATGTCTACATAGAAGCTATAAAATTAGTCTATCAATTAAACAAATTCCACTCGACGACAAGTATCCAATCCTCTCTCATCTCCATCTGCAGCCGACAGGGAGTAAGAAAGAAAAAAAAAAGAATAAAATAAAAAAAACAAAGAACACCCAATTTCGATCTTCCAATTGACCATTAATCTCCATTATTAATCATTAAATACTCAACTATCCACAAGCATCTCTTGATACCTGCATTCTTCACTGCAAAAAGCCTTTTCACCTTTGGCATTAGGAGAGAATGTTAAATCAATTGATTTTGAAAAATCAATTGGGAAATGAATCATTTATGAAGAACATATGGGCAAAACCTGTAAATGAAAATGTCATTATTATGTTCAAGATTCTTCTGGCATGTGTGGCAGAAGCTGAGGAAATTCTTGGATACAGAGTTGGATTTATCTGATAAATTAAAATAACTCTCCAGAACACAGTTGTCATATATATGAGTAGTTTTTGGATTTTGTCCATATGATATTATAAATGTTTTTGTCTTCAGGACACCTCCAACTCACTCATTTATAGAATTTCCATGGAAAGTTGAGGAGACTTTGTTGTCTGGATGGTAGAATTTGCAAATCCAGATCCTAAAAATTGAGAATTCTTGTCTGAGAATTTCCAACATTTAGTGCAGCATCCTAGGCTGCAAATGACCAATCACGAAACATGAGAACAGTTAAGAATTATAGTCAGCTTAAATGCATTACACAACATTAATGGCTTAAATTAGTCTATCAATTAAACAAATTCCACTCGACGACAAATGTCCTAATCCTAACAAATGTCCAATTTCATGAACGGCCACCGACTCTAGATCCACCACCGATTGTATGGACAACGAGCTTATGTCTCCTAATACCACCCAGTTCTCATCAGCGTCCAAATGGAAATGCCCACTTGGCGGCGAGAATGCATAGGCTAAGGTCCCCAAAACCCCATCGAATGGATCGCCATCGCCATGATCTCCGCAAAAGAATCTGATCCTAATATCAGCGTCGTTGAAAGAATCGATCTCCGTGAAAGTCATAGGTATTACTGCCGCCCACCGGTCAAAGACTCATGCAAACAAGTTCTTATCATCGGCAATCAATCCATTCCCCAACCAAAAAGCGTAGGTCAAATCTCTTTTTCCCTCCGGCCATCGCAGCTGTCCGAGAAAGAAGGTGTAGTGACGGACGGATTGGAAGTGGGAGGAAGTGGTCCACTTACCGGAGTTCATAGTCGTCGTACCATTGACTACATCGGCGTTGCCGCATCTAGGTTATACAGGCAGGTCTAGAGTTTTCTGATCGAGCTCGCCAGTTACATCAAGATGAAAATTGCGCTGATAAGTCTTAATAGCAGACTCAAGCGCATCGTCGAAATCATCGGTGAAGTTAGAAATAGAATTGGTAATGTAACAAAGAAGAAGAAGAAGGAAAGAACAAGAAGAGTTTGTCTTAGATTAAAAAAGTAATATTTTTAAAAATAAAAATTTAAAAAAAAGGTAATGTTAAAAAAGAAGAAAAGATGGAGGCATTTTTAATAGGGAGCTCTGTTTTTTGGATAGTTTTGTAAAACTCCCAAATTAATAACCAGTAGTTTTCTTCCAGTTTAAAATATTATTCACCCATTTTTCAACTTTACCTTTATTATTGTCGAATAAAAAAAACTAATGACACATTGCAAAAGAAAATACATAAATAAAAAAATAGTCCATTGAAATACTTATCTGAGTATTTAGCTGCTAATTTACGAATCCAATTCAATATATACGAATTCAATTCAATTTAAAATATGACATTTCAACATTATTTAAAATTCTCAAATTATTGCATTTTATTCCCACTTGATAAAAAAATATTAATAATGATATGAAATACGATGGGCAAATTCCAATTCCATGATAAACATTTGTACATTTAGAGAAAAGCAAGTACGTATGGATCCAACAAATATGTTTCATATTCCATGTTGAAGCAACGAGAACAGGAAGCCATTTGTGAAGAATTTATTATTTATGGGTCGATCCAAATTAACTCAATCCATTAATGACCCAATTCATTAATAATCCATATTTTTTGACCCATTAATAACCCAATCCATTAATGACTCAACTTAAACTCATCAAACCCGTCCATTTGCCACCTCTACTTATAGTAATAAAATTGAAATTATGTTTTGTAACTTATTATTAGGATATTTATGACATATATTTAATGTTTAATATATAATTATACTCATATATGTAAGGTCAATATTTTTTATAGTTACTTCATTAGTATTCCATCTAAACAAGAAATTTTTTTCATGATATGATTATATTTTTATATTTCTAACCTATGATATTTAAAAATTCATAATTAAATATTTGTAGCAATAAAATTGAAATTATATTTTCTAATTTATTATTAGAATATTTATGACATATATTTAATATGTGATAAATATTTTTTTAATTTTTATATAATAATATTTATAAAATTATATTAAATAATAATATTTTAAAAATAAAAAAATAATTAAATTTGATTTGATTTTGATAACATTGCTTCTGCATAATTATTTTTATTGCTTCAAAATTTAATCAATTTTTTTTTTTTTGCTTGTGGTTGCTAAAAAAGAGAGTGGAGTTATAAATAACCCAGAGACACAAGCGAACAAGAATTAGTGTTTGCAACGTAAATTTATTAACCAATTTAATAAAACTGCAGCCTTTTCACTTAAAAATAAAGGGCAAACTTGGTTGCCGTTTTGTTTTCACCGCGGGGTCTCACCCCTTTGCAATCTCGGCCAGCGCGAAATGGTACCATTTTACACGAAAAACGGCACATATACATACCGTTTTCTACACAGATTTTGCTTTTTGCAGCATGAGTCAGAACTTTTTTTGGATAACCGATTCTATCCAGCTCTACAATAATAGATTATGATAGTTAATAAACATATTTGAATAGCTATTTTACTATCAGTGACGGGTACCTATAAAATTCAGGTTTAACCTTTTAAGTATTTATTATTCAAATTTAAGTATAAAAAATGCAATTTTTTAATGGATATTTGATTTATATTATAATTAAGTTTAATTTGATTTATTACGATATTTATAAATATTATTTGATTATAAATTTATTGTTTTTTATTGATTTTTTTGTTTGTTTAAAAGAATTATAGACATGAATATTTAAGCTACTATCGAATAATATATAAATTTATCGTTCGAATAATATTTATAGTCTATAGATATATATATTTTTTTTATATATATAAGAGGGGAAACAAAAGAGATTAAATCTTGGGATATACACACCCCTACTATTATGAATCAAAAGGTTTTTTTAATGTTAAGAGGCAAGGTATCAAACCAGCTAAAAGTAAAATCTTGAAGGGCATCATTTTGCTAGCCTATCTTTAACATAATTTGTCTTTTGTTTGACATGGAAAATCTGAACTTACCAATTACGGTCCAATAATCTTCTAATATCAGTAACCACAACAAAAAGTAAATCTCAACGTCACTCCTATTATTTAACCGAAGAACAACTTCAAATCTAGATATTATTTGATTATAAATTTATTATTTTTTATTGATTTTTTTGTTTATGTTTAAAAGAATTATAGATATACAAATATTTAAGCTGCTATCAAATAATACATAAATATTAGTAATTGAATTTGAAATAAATATAAATATAAATACCATAATTCAAATATTTTTTTAACTTATTAAGTATAGCAATTTTTGCTGGTATGCCAGTTGTTGTGGACCCTAACTATACTTCGCTCTTCTTCACTTTCTTGACTGTTCGATTTCCCTTCTTTATTCCCCTCTACTTTTTTGTATTATCAGAAATTTTCTTAGCAACAAAACTGAAACGACCTTTGTTGCTCTCCGTTTTAAGCATTTCATTTGTCCACAATTTTAAGCATTTTTTTCCTATTCTGTTTGATCGCTTATATACAATTCTTATCAAGTGCAAAACTTGCACTTGAATCAATCGTCACTGAAATGCTGCAAATGCAAGCTCGTGAAACATTTATCAAAGAAATAAGAAATTAGATTTTCTGTATAAAAGCCCATTCTATTATATACTAGTAATACATAATGAACTACATTGATCAAGAGAACCCACAACAGTACTGTAGCATTGAACTATAGATTAACAGATAAAATACGACCAAATCAAAGATAATAAATTAGGCCATTAACAAGTGAGAAGTTTCCCTACCTAACTGCAGCTGTTTCAGAACTGGATTCAGATGGGATTTTACATGATTCAATAACACTTATTGCAGCTTTCTTCACTACTTGTCCGCTAACGAAGTGTAGGCGACACACTGGCATATATACATCAGACCCAGCAATCAGTTCTGTCTGTGTCTCTGCTGTCTTTCTTAAGGTAAAGAAAGCTCTTTTCCCGCAAAGTTCACATCTTGCAGTCAATTTGGTAACAGTATCAGCAAGAGGAATTATGTCTAGCACAGAACCAAAGCTCCTCCTGCCAATCAAAATTGTTTATTTCCCCATCAATGGTAAGAGGCCATATTTGTTTAAAGACTACCCACTTTAATATGCCAAAACTCAAGCTACATGGGCTAATCAGTCAGATCAGTAACATAGTAACAATACATAGAAAATTGCAGCATATTAATCCAATAGCTATAGAACTGAATTACGCCCAACTAAACCAAACAGATTGGTTTTATTGCTAATGGAGAATCTCACAGATGATAGAACATCAACAGCAGCAAGAGTTGTTATATAAGAAGAATATATAGTACTCTTGTAGATGCAACAAACACTTCCGTAATCAAAACAAGTGATGGCAAAATAAATTATAAGAATAATGGAACAAACCACACATTGGACTCACCTCAAATAATCCCCATCAAGACCAGCAACAATTACAATTTTCCCATCAGTGTCTGCAGCCTTATTGCAGAAATCATAAAGATCTTCGAAAAATTGAGCTTCATCAATACCAATTACATCAACCTGCCAAAGGGAAAGGGTAATGAGAGCAGTGAAACATCCTATGATACAACTTAATCATAAATTCAGAAGCAGTAGCGAATAGAAACACCAATTAACAAAAAAAAAAAAATCATTTCCAAAAACTAGAACGCAAATATTTTGATTGCTTAGAAAGACGATATTTTGATTGCTTAAAAAGACAGTGATTGAATTGTTTACCCACCAAGCAGTCTGAGCCATCACTCCATAGATTGACCGAGACATAAAACATGAAGATAATATTTCCAACCCTCTTTCTTCTTTTTTTATTTCTTTTTTCAGATTATGTGAGAAGGGAAATGTTATTCTTCTAAACCTTCCAACAATAAAATTTCTTTTTCCAAGCAAACCGATCAAAGGAGTTTCTAACATATATCAAAACATAAAAGCAATATCAACAATCAATGAAGCTACGATATACCTAGAATTAAATGCATAGCAATTCAGTGAACATAACCATTCAATAAAAAACAGAGGGAAGAAATCCTGATTGAGATCAGTTCAAAGAAGCAAAAAGGCACCAATTTTTTCAATGATCAAATGCTTATGCCTATTTTAACACGGACCCGAGTATCCATTTCTGATTCTATAACAAATCCAGGCAATACTTATTTAAATAAAAAATAATTAACTAAAACGAGGTACCTTTTTGTAAGTATCATGACCGAGTTTGTGCTGAAAGGAGCTGAGATCTGGCAAAGCCCAGCACGGAAATTTCAAGCCATCATGAGTAACCACTGAATCGACAGCATACCTGGTGTCCTTGCTTGATTTTATCATTGCCACATTTCTACACAGAATTTTATCAATTATAAAGTGATTAAAGCTAAAAATACCCAAATCAAAGCGAAAGAACACGGACCTGCCATTACTAGCTTCTGAATTAATCTGACGGAGGAGTGCAGTGGTTTTCCCGGCAAACATAGGACCCAAAATTACATGGATCTCACCGGCAGCCGTCTTGAGGTGTCCCTGGTTAATAGAGGTCAAGGAAACAGAAGATCTAAAAGCGGCCATGAACAGTTTAAGAGATGGAATTTGAGGGAGATAATTAGGTAAATGAGAAAATTAAGCAATGGGTATTCCCGTTTGAATTAAATAGAATGAGATGGGACTTTTTGAAATTTGAATGATCCTTTGTTCTTTTTTCTTTTTTTTCAAATTAAACTGAAATTTTGGAGGGAAAGCACATGGTTTGGTGGGTCACCCACGCTCTGGGGCGCACTAAGGAAGCATTCATACTCTCTCTCACACGCACGCGCGCGTATGTATATATATAGAGAGAGAGAGAGTTATATTCTAATAATAATTTAGCTTTTTTAACTTTTTTGTGGGTAATTAAAAAGAAACTCCTAATTAAGCTGAGCATTAATTTTTTTCTGCCTAAATCCGGCCAAAATCCGCATAGATAAAAGCCATGCTTTGATGTCCGAGGGGTTTGGATAGCCTCGAGATGGAGATGCATCAGGTCAGACACAGACAGCTTACTGTAAAAAAAAAATAAATTAAAATAAAAAAATGACTTTAATATATAAAATATAACTTATAGCATACAAAATTATAAAAATGTACTACAAAAATGATTTAATATATTAATAGATATATAAAGGTTGATATTTCTTATAAAATTTAATATTTTTATATTAATAGATTATAAAAACTATAATCTTTTTTTATATTGTGTAATCGGGCTTTTGATCATGTTCGCGCTTGGCCTATATAATGAAGACCATGTTCAAGCCTACAAAAATTAACGGATGGATCCTTTATGCTCAGGTCTATTTTTAATATTTCAACTATATTTCAATTTAAAACCAAACATTCAAATTTTTATTAATTAGACATTAGTATGTTGGTGCTCTTTCAATTGAGTAACTCTATTAATTTTTTTCATTAAATTTGACAGAAAATTGAATTTTCTATAAAAAATTTATTTTTTTAATTTTTATTTAGTTACTAATATAACAAAAAAATTGATGATAAATTTTTTATAATTTTAATAATTTAATTAGGACACTTTCTTCATTTGCTACTTGTATCTAAATATATAATATTTCAAAAAACTTCATTAGAGAAAAAGTGAAACTTTTCCAAATCTTTTTTAATACGATATTTTTATTGTGTGCTACTAATAATTAATGAATGTAACTGATAATTATTGAAGACAATTAAATTAAAAATAAATAAAACAATCATTATTTTTAGAACTTGATAAACAATTGAAAAAAAAACCTTTAACAATTTATGGATAGATTTACTTATTTTTTTAAAAACAATTTACCGAACAAAACAAATTAAGTAAAACATAAATTTATAATTAAAAATACTAATATCTTATTATTATTTAATTAAAATCATTTAAAAAATTATCACTATTTCTATCATTAATTCATTCTCCCAATTATGCACAACTATTTCATATTTAATTATGTATCTCGATGATTCGATATATATTTTAATAATTTTTGGCATTTTTATTCTTAATTTAATTTGTTCAAGCTAGGGGTGAGCAAAAAAATCAAAAATATCGTTAACTGCAAAATCGATCCAAAATTGAATTGATTTTTACGATTAATCGATCCGATGAACTCGGCTACGGTTTTTAATTTTTATATTTTTTATTAATGATTACGATTTAGGTTTTTAAATACCTGTTAACCGTTAGTCTACGGTTAATGGGTTCATATATATATATATATATATATATATATTATTTATTTATTTATCTTCAATTTTTTTTCTATTTTCTCTAAAATTTATATAAAATAATACTTTAAAATATATTTTTATTTTTATACCTTAATTTTTTATATTTTTCTATAAAATTTATATAACACTTTAAACTAAATTTATATTATGTCATTCTCTTTAATTATATAGTAATATTTATATATAGTATCTGATTAACTTTTATATATATCATTTTTTATCATATATTGGTATTCATATTTTAATTAATAATATTTAATTACATTTTCTTATATTTTAGAGTTTATATTATAATATTTAATATTATCTAAAATTTTATTTGATTTAAAATCAAACATATTAATTTCCAACAAATATCAAATCTATTTTATAATATTAGCTATTAATTTATAAAAACATGAATTTTGGCTAGTAAATTATGTTTGTTTCATAATTTTTATATTAAATTACTTTGCATATTAAAAATTGAATTGAATTTTGTCCTTTTTTTATAATTTTATGTTATAAATTTTAATGGTTAACCGAAAAATATTGGTTAATTAAACTAAAAAACTGAAATCGATGGACTGGTTAACCGAATGTAATAGACTGATTAATGGTTAGTTATTTTAAAAAACCGATATTAATAGACTAGTTAATTTTTTTACTAATAGATTAGTTAACAGGTTCATACTCACCCCTAATTCAAGTGCATAAAAGTTTTCAAATATAAAAATTATTTAATTTTACTTGAATATGATTAGAGGTGGCAAATGGGCGGATCATTAATGGGTTGGGTCATAAATGGATCAAAAACTATGGATTATAAATGGGTCAAAAAATATGGATCAATATCCAAATGAATTGGATGGATTTAGGTCGATCCATAAGTTTAATACAAATTATTATAAATTTTTTTATTAATTAATTAATGGATCTGATAATAATAACATTCAATTAAAAATATAATATAAATAATAAATTAATATATAAAGAAAAATAAAAATTTGAACAAATATTGAATATACAAATAGTAAAAATTAGTGTTTACGAATAGCTATGTAGAGATTCCCTCTGCCGCTTGATCCTTTCCCTTCTACATTTGGATTAAAGATCTCTCTTTTGTTAAAAGGGGTGGGGGGAGGAAAGAATAAGAGGAGGTTTACCCATTAGGTTTTTAAAAGAAAAGGTTAAATTGATCCAATGGGTTAAAAAATAAAGTGAATCAGTTTTGGGTTGACCCAGTGATTATTGGGTTGGATTGGGTTGAAAAATAAAATGGATCAATTTTGGGTTCACCCGATGGGTATTTGTTTGGATTGGGTTGGATTTGAATATTTTTTGTTTTGCTGGTTTGAGAGAAATTTTGGATTTTAGTCAATTTTGTTAGGTCTAAACTTGATTAAAAAATAATTATTTCAATTTCATCTAGTAATTAATATTATTTAAAATTAATAATAAATTTTTATATTTATGTAGAAGTAGTAAATATAAACAAAGTTTCCCAAATTAAATATTAAAATTAATAAAATTATATTATCAATGTTTATTTTATATTAATAATTAAATAAAAATTAAAAAATATTTTTAATAAAAAATTCAAATTTCCTTTAATTTTAAAAGAAAAGTTAACAAAGTCACTCAATTAACAAAGCCTCTCAATTTTGAGAGTACCATGACATTAATATCTAATGAGTAAGAATTTAAAAAAAATGAATCTTGAATTGAAAAATAAAATAATATTAAAAGTGTGTTTATCAATATAAAATAGTTTTCTATTTTTTTAAAAAAATTGAAATATTTATTTTATATAGAAAATTTTAAAAAAGCGTTCATTAATCAATAAATTGAAGACTAGAGTGTATATATATGTATGTGTATATATGTACATGCATACATACACGTGTGTATGTATATATATATGTGTGTGTGTGTACATATATATATGTGTGTGCGCGCGCTCTTGTGTGTGTGTGTGCATACATACATATGTATATGCATTACATATGTATATGTATGTGTATGTGTGTACATACATATATATACATATTTGTATGTATATATACACATACACATACATATGTATGTATGTATGCAAATATATGTATATGTATATGTATATGTATATGTATATGTATATGTATATGTATATGTATATGTATATGTATATGTATATGTATATGTATATGTATATGTATATGTATATGTATATGTATATGTATATGTATGCATGTACTATACATACATATGTATTGCATATATGTATATGTATATGCATGCATATGTGCATATATGCACATACATACACATACACATACATATGTATGTGTATGTGTATACATATATCTACATATCCATATGTATGTATGTATGTATGTATGCATGCATGCATGTACTATATATACATGCACATATATATGTATGTATGCACTACATACAAATAAGTATATGTATATGTATATGTATATGTATATGTATATGTATATGTATATGTATATGTGTATGTATATGTATATGTATATGTATATGTATATGTATATGTATATGTATATGTATATGTATATGTATATGTATATGTATATGTATATGTATATGTATGTATTAATATTATTCAAAAAATTTAGAAAATATTTTTATTAGTTTTCTAATTTTTTCTTTATTATAAAAAACTAAAAAAATCATTTTCTATTCTCTATTTTAGAAAACTGATCAAAATAAATATAATTTATATTTTTTATGAAAAAATTTTCTAAAAAACTGTAGCAGTTTTTTGTAAGTGAACAAGCTCTAAAAGTTCTTTTGTAATTAACCCTATTTTTTCTCGACACAACTGAATTTCCAACTCTTTTATTCTAACTATTATTTTGATTCAAAAATTTTGCTTTTAGCATTTGAAGACTAATAAGTGTACATTTAACTTTGTTGACTTAGCTCCACTCTCCTAAGAAGATTTGCAAAAATTTTAGTAATGGTTACTTCTCTTTTAGTTAAAGCTACTTTCTTTTATCTATTTAAAAGTTTTAGCAATATGAAAATATCAAGTTCTAGTGACGGGTGCTTTTAATTTAGTGACGGATATATTTGCCAGTAGCAACGGTTTGTTTAAACTTTTAATGATAGATACTTCCATTTTAGTAAGCTCCATGCTACCTCTTGCACCACCAAATTAGGTAACACTTTTTAAACCATGTGGTTTAAGAATCAAAAAGGCCTAAGATGAGTATGTGTTACGAAAAATGGGATGAGACCAAAGTAAGAAGTTTAGAGCAATGAAAATCGAACCAAACAGCAATTTATTACTTTTGATGCAAAAAATCACTTGAGATAAATGAATCAAAATCTATTTCAATAATATACTACAAAGAATAATGAGATGGGTTAAACATACATCAATGGTTCTTTGAACATGTAGCAAATTAATCTGAATTTCTAACTTTCATACATAACGACCCATATGTGAGCTACTCACGGTTCATCTTTCTATCCTACCAATAGGTTTATATTCCATTCAATATGAATATATCATTCCAAGGTATAATACAAAATATAAATCATAGTCATGCACTTTTTTTTGGAACAAAAGCTTATGTTATTGTTGTCATGATATGGCGACGAATGTATTATCCTCGCAAAATTTAACAAGAACATTGTTGTAGCGATATGACGACGAATATTTAGCAACAACATTTAGTCCTAGCTAAAATTTGGTAACGACTTGTTGTCCTTGCTAAATTATGCTACAACAAGATTATCGTCGCCAAGTTATCGCTAAACTGATTTAGTGACGAAAAAGCATTAGTTAGTAACGAATTTTGTCATCGCTATTTTGTATTTTTTTAGTATTGCACAGTCATAAATCTATATACATAAAAAACAAAAGAAGTGTGGCATGAGGAGAGTTAGCGACGTTGAAAAATATAACAATATACTTTGTACAATAACATTTAGTGTAAAAACCACATGTCACAAAATATAAAACCTAAGAAAGAAAGAGAGAGAGATGTGGGTAAAGAAATGGAAAGAATGGGCAAAAAAAAAGCAAGTTCTCAAGAGATATTTCAGAAAGTGGATTAGTTGGTGAGGAGTTTATTTTTCTTGCGGTTATCTAATTATTAACTTAATGAGTTATTATCCACTCAACCCATTAATTTATTAAATTTCTTTTGGTTATTAAGGCCATATTTTTCTTATAGAGAGAGTTGGCTTTCTAGGATTTTATAAATTTCGACACAACTTAAAGCTCTTGAAAAGACTTACTGTAAAGCTTACTCTAGTATTTCCCCATTTCCTATCACTATACATATTGTATTGCACAAAATCTAACATATTATAATCTGTAGCACAATTACTATGATAACATTGAACCGTCCGTATATTTATACATATACACCATTATACTTAGAAAACTGTAAATGATGATTATTGCACATTACAATTTATACAATACTGTTGTTTTTACATTTCAACTCATTTAGGAAAAGGTAGTAATTGCAAGCCACTACAAAAAGGACAAAATCTTCATACATTGACTCTTCCTAATCTTGTGTTGGTCTCGTTGCTACAGATCTTGTTCTTGTTAAAGGATCCTAGATTAAGCACCTGCACGGATGAATACTCATGCTAAGTTATATAGCTAAGTGGGGAACATAAATCATGAAAATAACTTCTCATAGAAGTCGTTAATTGCACACACACATATGAGTATAATATTAAGCATACAATAACATAGTATTATCAGCAAATGTTGTGTTTAAAGTATTTCAGAGTATTGAGCAATCACCTGTGTCATGCCTAATTATTATGTCATCAAGTAAATCTTAATTCGTTGGTTAATGGCATGCAGACTAAGTTAAATCACCTTTTTAAACAAATAATCCTGTATAAAAATTCTTGTAAATTACATATTTTTAAGCATTCACAATTTTTCTCTCGCATTATTACAAGTGATACTTATATTTAATTTCATCATCTATTACCAATTCGCTCACTTATTTAATTTATTTGGCTCCTATTTCCTATTCTTAGTTAGTCTTAATACTCACATGACTTTCATGTATATACACATTGGCAACCTAGTTTATAGTAAATTCCAGGTAACTATTCACAAGTGATTAAGCTAACCACCGAGGTCTATATGCACACCTAATTATAGCCCTATTAATCATAACATTGACTCTTACACCTTTCAATACTATATTTATGTATTATATCCATCAATGCTATAATTACATGAAAAATAATATATATATATATATATATATATATATATATATATATATATATATATATATATATATATATATATATATATATATATATATATATATATATATATATATATATATATATATATATATATAAGTGCATATCTACATTATTCATCACACACATGTTCTATACATCTTTGTATTTGAAAATGTTAATATATGTCCAAATGAATTAGCATACTAAGCATATCCAATCCAAGTACTGTAACTAATATGATTAGTCAAATATACATGTCACTCTCATTTTGCTTGAACACATGTTCCTATATTACACTCATGTCTATATACATCTATATGCTATATACTTTTGTAATAGAACTACGTCTTACATCTTATATATATATATATGCATGCTTACAATCCCATACATTAAACCATGTGTATATTAACATCTTATGTAATGATATTAAGGTGGCTTTAATCATGAGTTCATCTTCTTATATTTATAAGCATTTATATGTATGTATACCTATGCATCATTATTTCAGTACAATTTCATTTATATATATTCACATGTACCTATACATGTTCTCAAGAATATAAATGTTCATATAAGCATGCATAACTTGATTGAACATCTTTAATCATACATACTCACACATATATATATATCTATATATACATTTTTGGGCTCCTATGTTTGAATTTATGTCTTCTTTGCATTCTTGTATTCTAAATATATACATATCATGCCATCTATTTTAGGTTTAAGAATGTTTAGATGGGTTTAGGTGGTAATGTAAAGGCTTAAAACTCAATTTAGTTACACATAGGAAGTGCCTCGGTAGGGGCAAGGTTTAACCCTACTGAGGTGATGAATTTTGTGCTATTCAGAGCACATAACTCGGTTGGATAGAAGGGGACCTCAGTTGGGTTACTAGGGAACTCTAGCGAGGTCCTTGGTTCTGCTCAATACAGAGATTGGTGCTTCAGTTGGGTTGGAAAGTAACCTTATTGAGGTGAATGGGGCTGCTATTTCTACCTGATCCTGCACCGAATTTTAAACATAGCAAATGAATTTTCTGGGCAAAGTGATCTTCTACAAAGTTGTTTCTATTGTCTTTAGTTTCTAAATCATCAAGAATCATTCCATTTGAGCTTCTAGATATCAAGATATTTACAAAATACTAGAGACTGCTCCTAATGATAGAGCAGTAGATATGTCCAATTTTCAAGCTAAATTTTGATAAGTTTAAGGGTAGATTTAGACTCAAATTCTTTAAAATAAATCTAGGTATGTGAGTCTAGTTTCTAACTCAACTAAAAGTATTTAATTTGAAGCTCTATAACTATAGTTATAGGTAAAACAATCCTATTAGGTCCAGTGAACCCTAGGATAAATTCTTTCTATCTTAAAGATGACCTTCCCATTTTGGTTCCTATGCCCCTTTAAGCATTATATCTATGTTTCTATCTTACCAACACATCTAAAATACTATTTTAATGTACTTTACTGAAGCAAACACACACATAGAAAGGGGTTAGAAATTCTCATACCTTATTGATACACCAACACTCTTCCTTTGATCCCTTTCAACATCTTTTTAATATCTTTGCTTGTTTTTCTTTCTATAGAATATCAAATCCCCTACACACTCTCTTGACCCATGCATTTATTAAAGAGACTAAATGGGTTTTTTTCTTCAAGAAAAAATGGTTGCCTCCCTTTTTTCCCTTAGGAGTGGCCGACCTCCTTATATCATTCTTTCCCTTGAATTGTCTTCTTCTTTCATGAGGATTCTAGAGAACTAAGTGGTCCCCACCTTTTGACTCATTTGTGAGGCCTTGGAAAATTCCACTTAACTCCTTCATTCTCTTTTCTTTCATTATTTCTGCCCATATTTATGTCTCTTTTTTCAATTATACCCCTATATTATAACTTATTCTAACTATACACATACATATTTCAATTTAAAATGACCATATTGTCCTCTTTTTTTCAAAAAAATTCCCTCTAGGTCCCTAACCTACATTGCATGGACTAACTAAGCATATAATACCATCTATGAATGCATACATTCTTCTAGGCCACATGTTGGGGCCTTACACTTATGCTTTTATGTAAATTTATTTCTTAAATTTCTATTTTTTTATGCATAATAAATTTTTTTTCTTTTTTTTTGTTTTTATTGGTAATACCTACCGATTATGTTACTTTTTCACAATTTGATTAGTGAAAACCTATCCATTAAAGACTTTGAGAGCAAAATTATCACTAAAGTTAAATCTCTCAAATAGGTAATTGCAAATGTGGTTTTCTCATTGGAAATTAACGGATAAGAAGGAGAATCTCTTAGATAGGTAAACACATTTTTTTCCTAAAAGCTCAAGGTACACTTAATTCTACCTTTTAATTGTTTTACTTGAATATAATTCTGCAAATTAAGGAAAATTGCAAAATCAATCCTATTTATTTCATTTTCATAGATGAAAGTCTTGTGTCTTTTAGTTCAAGAAGAATTATTTTTTTGAATTTCTAATCTGAAAACTTTATAAAACTCTTCTTCTCCTCTTTCAGATAGGAAAATTTGATCTCTCTTAGTATGACTTTTATTATTACATCTTTGGAAAACCCTTTTGATATATTACAAATAGTTTGTAATGATAATCGGATATATTACATCTCTTAGATAGCCATTAACACATACGCCAAGTGACCAAAATGATAATTTTTCGGCATTTTTTGCTTTATTATTATAAAATTTACTTAACTTATTTTATTGTTACGAATTAAAAAATAGTGACCACAACGTTATTTTGACGAAAGTTGAATGACTACGAATAAAATTAACTATAAATAAACCTAGACAAATATATTACAAATCACATGTAAAAGCCTAGTTTTTTTACCAATGTGTAATTCTCAAACATAACAAATAAAACATTAACGTACATATAAAATAAAAAGAAAAAGAGAACAACAAACTTACCTTTTAGATACAACATATTATAAACTTCCCCTTTCATTCCCATAGAAACTTCACACTTTTGCTGGAAACACTACCAGAATTGCCATTATCAATTATCAAAGAAAAGCTGCCACTATGGGAGCTTTTTCATATCCCTTAAGTACTCAAAAAGAGTCTAAAAAAGCCTAAATCGGGTTTTAAAGTCAAATTTGAGGCTACCAATCTACTCATTAGGAGTGGGTAGCAACTAATGGCAAACATGGATAAACGACGAGTGGTAATTAATAGAAGAAATGGATGAACTCATCTCGATGCTAAGAACATTAAGGCATCTGTCATGTTGTCTATCGAGGAAGAATATATGGTTGAAAATCAAGCTTGAAGCTTTCAGTGGATAGAGAAAAGTAGAAGAGGAAGAAAGGCTATTAGAAGCTCTGACATTAGTAGTTGTTATGATTGGTGGTCGTTGGTTGGCTAGCAATGGAGATTGGCAATGGGGAATCAGGGTTTTGGTTATTTCTCATTTTTCAAAACCATAGGAAAGATAAGAATATAAAAAGTATAAATGTGTGTGTGTGTGTAGACGCCTTAAACTAGGGCTTTCTAGTTCATATGATACCTTATGATGAAAGTTTTTACTATAAAAGGGAAATTTTAGGGGAACTGATAATGATTGAATTTGCAAAATAAGTATTTTAAAAAAATAAAGTGAAAAAGTCAAAATCAACATAGGCACACAATTATGTGTGCATAATTGCACATAACCTTGTCTCATTTTGGATCTCTAAAGGCTTTAGATTGGGTTAGACATGAGCCAGGCATCTTTTTGGGGCCTAAGTGAGCCACATGGCCATTTAGCTTTAAAGAGACATGGTTGTATCCCCAACATAAGAGGCAGCACATTTCACTTATAAACATTCTAGGTAGGGTCTATTGAGTTCAAAAAACACCATATGATGATAAGTTTTTCTAATGGAGAATAGCTATTCTATCAAAGAAAAGGTCATTGACATATATATCTTAACCTACATGATCGTATGGATTAAACCACACCAAGTCATGTTCTCTACTAGAAATCCAAGGTAGTTGTGGGCTTTGTGAAAGGCAAAATGGAGGTTATATAATTATATGACCTTAGAGGGATAGACTTATATCCCTCTCCCCTTACCCATGAGCATCATTTAATAAAATGGCTCGTTTTGCTTAGCAGGCAATCCACACAACAACGTCATTTGTAGTACACATGGCCATGTTGCCCTGTGTTAGCTAATGACTTAATTTTCTTTATAAAAAGAAAGGTAAAGTCATTCTTTAGGGATCCAAAATTTAGATTGTGGTGGCAATTTTTAAAAACCCTAAACACAAATACTCCACCAAAAACCAAAGTTCAATCCTTGAATTTGGAATTGCTTGAGTCTGTATCATTTCTCAAGACAATTTATGAAGTCATTCTGAAAAGGATCTTATTGTTCTCTTATTTCACTTTCATTTCATTTCATCTATATAATATAATTCTTAATTATTTTTCTAATATAAAAAGGAGAATTTGGATTAGCAGTTTATTATTAGTCTAGTTAGGAAGAAAGTTAACAAAGATGAAAATTTGTCATTATTAGACATTTTTCTCATAAGGAAATTAAAGAAATGGTATTCCAAATGCATTTTAATAAATCACATTAATTGGATAAATTGAATTCAATATTAATTTCAAAAATTCTAAAGTAACATTAGCAACGATGTAGAAAAAACAAAAAAAATGATATTGAAAAAGTAAGTGACACTATTCCATCTACATATGAGTTCATATTCATGAAGTAGATATAAATTTTTAAACTTCATGCAATACATTTCAAGATGTGAAAGTTTTATACTAAAAAGGATGAAGGTGCAAAATTACACTTCTATCTTCACTAAAAGTACATTACAGTTCATCTACTTTATTTTGGTACAATATTACCCTTAAAATTTCAAAATTAGAGGAATATTGCCCCTTTGTTAATGGTTTAATAAAGTTGACCAATTTTCGTCTGTAACCTTAATATTTATTTTTGCTAAAGGTGCAATGTACCCCTACTTTCAATTTTGTGCAATATTACTCCTGAACTTTCAAAATTGAACAATGTTATCCCTCCATGCATTAACTATCTTTTAAGGTAGACTAATTTTTGTCCATCAACCTTCACACCAAGCATCTAAGACATTATTTAAGTACATGTCTTGACTCTAATTTTGAACCATCACTCAAAAAAATTAAAATAAAAGAGAGAAATTACCATTATCCGTTCCTCCGACGAAAATCCTAAATATACAAATCCGATCTAATAGAAATACTCACATACAAAAATAAAAACTTACTACTAAAAACTGTAGCACCCTTATCCTATACTTAGCTATACACTTTATCCTGTAACATTTAAGCATACTTTACCATAATTAAATCATTAACCATACTATACAGATATCTTATAAGATAACTTAAACCATCATAACTGAAAGTTAACTATTAAAAACTTTACTTACAAGAGAGTCTCTTAAATATTTCAAGATTTACATATACAATACATCTATAGTATTACAAAATTTTCAACAAAAATAATTACTAGGCAAAAAGAACTCCAAAAGAGTATTATATACTTTCCAATCTTCTAAGACTCATGTTGGTCGTCCTGTCGCTAATATCAACCCTTTGAAGAAAAAACCTATCCTTGCAACCTACATGGATAAAAATCCATGCTAAGTTATAAAATTTAGTGGGAAACATAAAACATGAGGATGACCTCTATTAAAAGTCATCAAAATATAAACACATATAAACATATCTTCAAACATATAAACTAATCATTATAAGCAATACTTAAAACACTCTCCCAGTTTTATATTATCTTTCATTACACTTATAATCAATATGAATTTCTTGTTGCTATTCTATTTGCTTATTGATTTATTACTCATAATAATAATTATTCATGTGTCACTTAATATCTTATATATCAAGTTTACCTTTTTCAGTATTCTATATGCTATTCTTGACTAATCACATTGACTTACTAGACTATCTTGAATATGTAGCTATTTTAAAATCATAGAACTTTAAGTTAATAAGTGAGACCTCTATACATTAATGATTATTAATAATTTTCATGCCATTGTGAATTATGTGTTTCTATCATTAACATACATTTCCCTTGTCACACACATATATATACCGTACTGATTGCTATTACTTTAATATGCAAATTCACTTCTGTTGCTTATACATATATCTATTGCAAAACCATGCTATGGGTTCAAAATTCATTTATGTTCACTTATAAGGAATCTCGCATATCATTATTCAATGTTAAACCATTTTTATAATTATTCTTATTTAAAGCCATCAAAAATTAATTTTGATTTTTTTTGTTCTTGATCTCATACACTATTTCATGTTTCTCTTCATTACTCACATGCATGCAAGGAAAACACATAATTTTCCACACCTTAGCCGAAATCCACTCTTTTTCAATCTTTATACAACTCCTTTTCTCTTGTTCTTTTTAACTTTATCTTCTTTAAAAACCTTATATACATCCACATGCATAAGAAATTTCTTGAGAGAATTGAGAGAGAGAGAGAGTGAGTTATTTCTTTAGGGAAAGATGAGAGAGATGAAGGAAAAACAATATTCTTTCTTCAAAATTCGTCCTTCCCCATTTTATACCCTAAAAGTGATCTTTCTCTCTCCAACATGCAATGCTCCAAAGTGTAAAGTGGGAGGACAAGTCTCCTTTAGGTCTTCAAACATTTTGCATGTCAAAAATTCTTCCCCACTAACTTTTTCATCATAAGTTCAACCCCTTATATTCTTTTTCTTATGAAATCAACCCTATTTAATCCTTCTTTCAACATTGGCCCTAAAATTTCTATCATCTTTTAATTGCACCCTAAATAACTTTTCTTTTATTTAATTTGGCCTATTAAAACATAAATATACCATAATTGATCACTTAATCACACTTTGACCCAATTGACCCCGTTAACTTTATTTTTTATTTACAATTATACATATGGTAAAATAATTATTTTACCCTCCTTCACTTAAAAACAATAATTATAAATATCTTAACTTATAATAATTCATCTAATTAAACTTGATTAGACATTAATAAAATGATAATACCCTTGAATTCTACTAGGATCTATTTTGATTCCTTACAATTCTCTCCCACTTAAAGAAATTCATCCTCGAAATTCATATTTGTAACCTTTTTATCATATACATCGCTGCCATTCCCACATCTCTGTATCTATCACATTCAACATTTATCCCATGCCATTTCTACCAACCTCTCTTGTTTTCATTTTATTTCATTTTAATTCACATTTAGTTTTATCTCTTTAAGACAACTTCTTATGTTATTTGATCAGTCTAGGCTCAACATATATCCTGTCAGTTTTTCTCATACAATTGGGGCCAATACATATGACATGATATTGTGCTATGAGTGAATACTGAATTTTATATATGCAATAAAATGCAGATGTGTATTTTCATGTAATGTACATGTTTTGCCCCATCCAATGCTATGAAATATTAAATCAAACGCCTTCATTTGTTAAGGAAGAACTGACAGGTATACAGAGCATCACAATCAACCTCGATTTGCTCATAATAACTTTGACTATGAAAGACCTTATCAATCTACATATATTTTTCTCATATATTATCGTGAAATAATCTCCATATGCTCTAGTAACATACTTATACCATAGTTCAAACACTAACTGTCACACCCTTCACGGAACAGTTCTTTCCGATACGAAATTTAGCCGAAAATGGTAAATTTTTTTTTTAAACTTCAAACACTACCAACAACTTTGATATACTTTATTATTACTATTCAATTTACAAAATTTCGACAACACGATGGCTATGACTTACTAGCCTCCTGAAAAATTCAAACAATACACAGCCTCGAAGAGGCACAATGATTTATCATATTCAACAGATATTTAATATTCCAAAAATTACATACCAATCATAATCATTTACTAACATAACAAAAATCACTACTAAAAAAGCAATAATCCGAAATACAGTCAAGTTATACTATCCTTAGATGAGTATATACATGCCAAAAATACTTAAAAGTCTAGACAATACTTTTCTATAAGCTTCACTTCGGTGTGTACTATGCTCCGGCTAATCTTCAGAACCTGCACGCAGTAAACACTACGTGCTGAGCATTAAATATGCCCAGTAGTGACTACTAATCCAAGAATTTTCCATAAATAAGCATAATTTCGTAATTTATGCTACTGCTATTCTTATTTTATTAAGCATTTTCTTATATTTCAATTATCGTTATTCATTTTATTAATTCGTATTTTGATAACCATTGTTCTTTTGTTTCTAAACTTTCAACTTTACTTTGTAGTATTTTCTTAGGTAGATTGATATCAAATTTACTTTTACCTTTACATTAAAAATTACTAAAACTTTTTTTTTACTTTTTATCAGTACTTTCACTTTATCTTCTAGCCATAGTAATTTAATTATCATTTCATTTAGCGACGTGTATTGGTACTCGTGCCTTTACTAGTACCAAAATAAATTACTTTTAATTCTTGATTTACTATTCAATTATTTGATCTGTATTCTAATTACATTTCTCGCTATTTATTCTTTTATTTTTATTTTAACTTTTAATTAATAAATACATTACTATTTAAAGGCTTTTAAGTTTTATTGCAAAGTGATATAGCTATTTCGGGACACTTTGCAGTCAAATTCTTTTTCCTTCTTTTATACGTTTACTTATATTCAAATATTTGTTTTAAAACTCATGCCTTTTACTCTTCATTTATCTTTCTTTTTTTGGAAATACCTTACTTAAACATTAAGTTTCACTTAATGTCATCACTATCACCTTTTTAACTTTAAATAAAAAATTAATATTATTTTTTTTTCAAGCTTGTCACTTTTTCACAATGATATTTGGTACATGACCAATTAATTAAATTCATTTTTCTCATGTAAAATAAAATACATTTTAAATCCCTTTTTCATTATAAAAGCTTAAATAAACATTGATTTAATATTTTATTCTTATACAACCTTTCTTTTTCTTTTCTTATTACTTACATTTTTCAGAAACCTTTACAGATTTATTTCAACTTTACATTTTCTTTCAAACGAAATATTTTTCGTTATAACTTTTTATATTCAATTCAATTAAACAATACTTATTTATTCATTTCGATGTGTCCCTAGTGCAATATAACAGGTTTATCACAAAGGATACTCGGAACTGGACCCGATGGTCCCACTAAACAGATAGAGAAATGATCTCGAAAGATCAAGTCTCACAAAGCAGAAACAGATACACTTTCACTTTCACTATAGCTATGGAGATCAAAGATCCCACTCATAGCTAAGCAAGTCGTCATGACTTGCATCGCGGTACAGAAGTGTCCCTATGGCTAGCCAATTATATTCAAAACAAGAATCATAATACCTGTCTATTGCTAAAGGGCAAACATAATCAGTCACATTTGTAAACGTTTTTGAACATTTAAAATCTTTAATTTCTTTCTTTTATTCCTTTGTACATTATATTCTGAGCAAATACACTCTTTTAGTACTTTTAGCTCTTCAATAACTTTCATCTTTTCTTTCACTTTATCTTTTCAAGTCACTATTATGAATTATTCGTTAATAATTCACTCAAACACTTGAGCTTTTCAATCTTTTATACAAATTATGAATCCTCTTTTATTCTTTTTGTATAATTCTTTACGAATCATTTTCAATACTTTAGGCTTGACGTTTTTACAATTTTTTTTCCTTTTTCAGTCCAATTTTTCAATTATTCGACATGCCGGCTTTATTTCGTCGGCGAATTATTATTATTTTTTTATAATCATTTACTCTTTTAATACTTTTTATTGACTAATTTATTTTGATAAATTAGTCACATCTTTATTCTTTTACTTTTTATACAATTAAGAACTCTATTAATATCATTTATTATCTTCTGCCTCTAAAATGTATAATTTGACTTTTTCTATCGAATTATTCATTTCAAATACATAATTACGATTTTGCCATTATAATAATTTATTTTCATTTTTATTATATAATTTCTTCCATTATTCATCTTTTATTCTTATTTTACCATTTTCGGGTAAAATTACACTTTAGTCTCCATATCATGGAAACTTTATCTTTTGACATGGTTAGGTCTCCGAAATTATCATTTTGTCCTTGTTAACTATTTCTTACTTATTTTTACTCATTAGTCACCCACTTTGACAAAATTATCATTTTGCCCCATAACTTTTATTTTCTTTTATTTTAGTCCTTTTTTTCATTTAAAACTTCATTTTATCTTTCTTTATTCACTTATCGATTTATTTCCATCATTTTCATTCATTTCATGAATTATTTACCGATAATTCATTATTCTTGTTATTTTCACAACTTAATAATTATTTCAAAAAATTTATCGGTTGACTTTTTATTTCTTGTCATTGACATTAATTTAATTTCATGTTAATTCATCATTTTTGTCATTTTTATACAATTATGCATTAAAAATTCAATTATTTTCATTGTATATATTCACATACAAATTCCAATAAAATCTCAATCAATTTAATAAATTCCAATAAAATTTATTTATGCATTATTCATTATTTAGCATTATTTTTCACTAAAATAATCAATTATTTTTCACTATTTCACTATTTTTACTATAAACATAATCAATACATAGGCTTTAAAATTTCAAAATAAATTTCAATAATTCACTAAAATTTTATGGGCACCATATATCATCTCTACACTTAATTTAGGCTAACATATATTATTTTCATCATCAATTAACAACTTTACCCGTTTTTAACCTAATTACATAAATGAAATTAATTCACAATAAAAGGAAAATCAAAGGATTTTGTAGTCACTTACAAATTTTCCATGCTTATGAGTGTCTAAACTTCATTTTTCTTGCTTTTAGCCATGATAACTCTTTCCTCTTCACTTTTCACCCTTGATTTTCCTTGCTTCCTTTGCTTCAATCAAAGATTAGAGGCTATATATCTGAACTATAGAGATGAAATTTTACTTCTCATGTTAGGATTACATGAGATTTTGATTGAAAATTTGAAAAAATAAGAGATAATCTTTTGGGATGGTGGTTCGGCCACCAAATGAAAGGGAAGAGAGAACTGAAAAAATCTGGAGAAATCTCAGATTTTCCAGCCTCTTATACTCTCCTTAATGGGCCTAAATTTGGGCCTAAAGAATGGGCTTTGTCCAAATTAATTAAAATGCCCATTTAGGTCTTTTTAAAGCCCAATCAAATTTCTCTCTCTTACTTACTTCAAATCACTTCAAAAATAATTCCATCATCTTTATCACCTCAAAAATAGGTAATATATAAATTTTTGGCTCAATTGGAGTCCGTTATCGGTTCAATTCAAACTTATCGGTCCGATTCGACAACTGTCGGTGTCACCGAAAAATTTCATTCTCATCACCAAAATATTCTACATATAATTTTAGGCTTAATTAAAAATTTTTGCAATTTTTGAGGATCATTTACTATTTTTAAAGCCCTGGTCAAATTGTAGTTGACCAGTTACTATTTAAACCGAAATCATTATTTTTCTCTTACTTATAGGGGTCAAATATCCTTAAAAATACTTCTAAAATTCTCAAAATATTTTCAATAGACTTCATGAATATTTTTGAGTCATTCGGAGATTATTTTTCGATCTAATGCATCTTTACCAGTCCGATATTTCAATTTTCAAAGTTACCGTAACATTAATTTTTTTATTACCATATGATTCTACATCATATTTAATATAGATCTAAAAATATGGTAATTTTTAAAGATCATTTGTTATTTTTAAAGTCTCAGATAAGCTCTCAATTAACACAAGCATCCTTTTTAATTAAAACCGTGACTTTTTCGTTATTTTTGACTTTTAATGGTCCATTTGATCTCATTTTTAGTCCAAATTATATCTTTGGACTCTAGCTAACTTGCTCTTTTCAATGGTCCAATAAAATATTTTTCGACTCTGGGAGATACTATTCATCCCGATATCACTATTCACTTTCAGAAAAGTACTATTCACGGTTAATCCGGTGTTGAGGTCATTACACTAACCATGTATGCAAAACATAACCTTTACTGTTCAATCTTACTTACGATCTCGTTAGTATACTATCATACATTTAGGTTACTTTCATAACTTCCATCATCAGAATTTGTCAATACACATAATAATAATTAGAAGAGAAAAAAATAAATATCAGAAGCTCATTTGATGACATTTCACTTCTTTGGATCCTTAAGCTTTTTTTCACTCATTGATGTTGTCCTTCTTTTCTTTTGCGGTTTAGGGCAATTTGTAATAAAATGACCAGTACGTCCACAATTAAAATAGGCCCTCATCGCAATTTTACACACACACCAATGGTCCTTAGAGCAATACAAGCATTTAGGAACTTAAACTCCTTTATCTAGTTTTACTAATCCTTGCATAGATTGTAATGTTTTACTAAAATTAAGAACCTTTTTCCATCTTCATTTTTCTTTTGCCTACTTTCACATTTACCATAACCTCCTTCATGTTTCTCCTTGCCTCACATTTCCTTTTTATCTCCCCAGATAGCCTATGTCTATTCAACTCTTGTACAATCGGGATCAATTTACAGTTCATTTCCAACATTTCTACCATTGAAACCAATATCTTATCTCGAGTAACAACTGTCGATTCAGGGGTAGGTAAGTTCAAATCCCTAGAGTGGCTAACTTTTTCACACTCTTTTCCAGCTTCTTTTAGCTCATCCATTCTTCAGTCTAAATCAAATAAAACAAAACAAATCAAGGATATCTGCATTAGGCCAATACTCTAAAACTTCATATGATAACAATTTTCTAGAATCTTATAGCCTAGAAATGACTAAACCTATGCTTTGATACCACTAATTGTAGCACCATTATCCTATACTTAGCTATACACTTTATCCTATAACATTTAAGCATGTTTTACCATAATTAAATCATTAACAATACTATACAAATATCTTATATGATAACTTAAACCATCATAACTAAAATTTAACTATTAAAAACTTTACTTACAAGAGAGTCTCTTTAGATATTTCAAGATTTACATATACAAAACATCTATGGTATTACAAAATTTTCAGCACAAATAATTTCTAGGCAAAAAGATCCCCAAAAGAATATTATATACTTTTCAATCTTCTAAGACTCGTGTTAGCCGTCCTGTTGCAGATATCAACCCTGAGAAGAAAAAACCTATCATTACAACCTACACGAATAAAAATTCGTGCTAAGCTATAAAGCTTAGTAGGGAACATAAAATATGAGGACGACCTCTATTAAAGGTCGTCAAAATATAAACGCATATAAACATATCTTCAAACATATAAACCAATAATTATAAGCAATAATCAAAATACTCTTCTGGTTTTATATTATCTTTCGTTACACTTATAATCAATATAAATTTCTTGTTGCTATTCTATTTGCTTATTGGTTTCTTACTCATAATAATAATTATTCATGCGTCACTTAATATCTTATATATCAAGTTTACCTTTTTCAGTTTCCTATATGTTATTCTTGACTAATCACATTGACTTACTAGTCTATCTTGAATATGTAGTAGTTTTAAAACCATAGAACTTTAAGTTAATAAGTTAGACCTCTATACATTAATGATTATTAATAATTTCCATGCCATTGTGAATTATGTGTTTCTATCATTAACATACTTGTCCCTTGTCACACACACACACACACACACACACACACACACACACACACATATATATATATATATATATATATATATATATATATATATATATACCGTACTGATTGCTATTACTTTAATATGCAAATTCACTTCTGTTGCTTATACATATATCTATTGCAAAACCATACTATGAGTTCAAAATTCATTTATGTTCACATATAGGGAATCTCGCATATCATTATTCAATGTTAAACTATTTCCATAATTGTTCTTATTTAAAGCCATTAAAAATTAATTTCGGTTCTTTTGTTCTTAATCTCATACACTATTCCATGTTTCTCTTCATTGCTCACATACATGCATGAAAAACATATAATTTCCCATACCTTAATCGAAATCCACTCTTCTTCAATCTTTATACAACTCCTTTTCTCTTGTTCTTCTTAACTTTCTCTTCTTCAAAAACCTTATATCTATCCACATGCATAAGAAATTCCTTGAGAGAATTGAGAGAGAGAGAGAGAGAGAGAGAGAGAGTTATTTCTTTAGGGAGAGATGAAGGAAAAACTATATTCTTTCTTCAAAATTCGTCCTTTCCCCTTTTTATACCCTAAAAGTGGTTTTCTCTCTCTAACATGCAATGCTTCAAAGTGTAAAATGGGAGGATAAGTCTCCTTTAGGTCCTCAAATATTTTGTATGTCAAAAATTCTCTCCCACTAACTTTTCATCACAATTTCAACCCCTTATATTCTTTCTCTTATGAAATCAACCCCAATTAATCCTTCTTTCAACATTGGCCCCAAAAATTTTATCCTCTTTTAATTGCACCCCAAATAGCTTTTCTTTTATTTAATTTGGCCCATTAAAACATAAATATACCATAATTGACCACTTAATCATACTTTGACCTAATTGACCCCATTAACTTTATTTTTTATTTCCAATTATACATATAGTAAAATAATTATTTTACCCCCCTTCACTTAAAGATAATAATTATAAATATTTTAATTTATAATAATTCATTTAATTAAGCTTGATTAGATATTAATAAAATGATAATACCCTTGAATTCTACTATGGCCTATTTTGGTTTCTTACAAAAACCCTTATAGAATACTCTTAATATTAGAATCAAGAGACTTTTCTCACTATAAAATTGGCACACAATAATGAGATTGTAGTAGTCTTTGTTGCCATGGTAGTGGTTATGATTCAATTTTTCAAAATTTTCAAATCATTAATGGAACTTGATTTCTTGGAGGCAAACAACAGCTCAAATTGATGCTTTCTTTGGTTCGCCTGATCAGATCGAATAATGGCCTTTCTCTTAAAAAAAATTCTGATATGTTTGATGAAACAATCTTGAGGACTCAAAATCACAACCCCCATGATAGCTTATTCTTCTTTGTTGGAAAACGGAACATATAAAATTAGAATTTTTTTTTTTGTAGAAATGAAATTATTTAAAGAAGAGAAATTAATTCTTTTTTCTTTTAATTTGGATAGATATTTTTGTAACTTCTCTTTATACCATGTGGTATACATATAAATGCCACATCATGTCCTATGTATCAGTTATTAGTGATTCACATGGCAGGTATTAAGGTTGGAAGACGAAAATGGTATACTTTAAAAGACAGTTAATAGATGAGTAATATTATTCCAGTTTTAAAAATTCAGAGTTAACAATGCACAAAAGTAAAAATATATTAACGTCAATGGATCGAAATCAGTCAACTTTAGCATATCGTTAACTGTTAATAAAAGAACAATATTACTCAAATTTTAAAAATTTAGAAATAATATTGCAATAAGATAAAATAATGAGATAAAATTGTACTTTTGGCAGGCAAAAATAGAAAGACGGTTTTGCCCCTTCACTCTAATAAAAATAATGATGTACTAACATAATTACTGACGTATAATAAAGTAGAAGGTTAGTTTCAAAAAGAAATAATAAAATAAAAGTAGAAGATTGAAGTTGACATTGTAACATTTTGTTTGAAGTTAATTATAACATTATTCAGATTATTGAAAAATAATGCTTCAAAAAATTTATAACTCATTTGAAGCCGGTTTTATTTACAATCTCTTTTTATTTCTCTTATTTTTTTTTTTTTCAATTAACCTTTTCTAGTATAATGATGTTAGAAGCAAAGAATCCAAGTGCAAGTATATTTCGGAAAAGGTCAAAAAGGCTGCCACATAAATTCTCTCTCTCTATATATTTTTAAAAAGGTATAAAAAATGAGAAAATTGGTTCGTTTAAGTCAATTAATTGAGGAGTCATAAAATTTTATTAGGAGAGGCTAAACATAAAGGAAAATCGGTTGAAATTTTAATGGAAAGAATGTCCAAATTAGCCCTCAAACCATTTGCCAATAATTATTTTGCCTCAAAATGAAGTTAAACTGAATAAGTAAACAATTTTCAATTAAACCATTTTACTTCTTTAGTTCTTTTCATGGAAATAACATTTTTTTCTAAATCATAAATTTTTTTATCTATTGTATATTTTTTTTAATCATTGTACTATGAATTTGTATCACCCCATAATAGAGTGAACGAGGTCAAAATGAAATGAAATTAAAAACAATTTTGTTTTGGATGAAATGGAGGCTATGGAGCAATTCCCAACAATCAAAAGTTTGGTACTACTTTGTATTTGAAGTTAATTTTTAGACAAATTGGTCATAAAAAAAAATTGAGATTTGAATTCAACATCTATCCAATTTTCACAAGAAATTGAAAAAAGCAAAAAATTAGAAAAGAGGCTTTAATAATTTCTCCTTTTGATTTAATTAATTAATCGGTATATGTATCTCTTAGATTATAAGCACAATTATATTTTATTCTATAAGAATCAAAATATTTAATTATTTAGTCATTTATTATTTATCCAACTTGTATTTATTAAATGACAAGGGTCAACTTTTTATTTTTCAACCAAATTAAAAGTGTAATGCTTTTTAAAAGAATATTTTAGCGTTAAATGCTAATCTTAATATAATAGAAAGTCTTGATTCTGAACCCTTTTCTTTTCTGTATAAAACGAAGTGTTGTATAAATTCTTAAAGACTCAATATACATATATGACAATTTATGACTATTCCTAGGGGGAATAAAATAAAGTTATTATTTAATTTTTGAGTTCTTACGTATACTTAATTTGTAATTGTTTTCAATCTTCTTGTCACCCTAATTCCCCTTAGTTCTTCTTCTACCTCAAGTGTTTCAACATTTATTCAAATAAAATTTTAAATTTGAGCTTTATAAATATTAACATTTTATTATTCAATTTTATATTTTCATTCACTGAAAGCTTAACGTATAAACAAAATAAAAATTTAAATGTTTAATATTGTAAAATAAATATACAGAAATTTAATGTAAAAAACTCATTATATATATATATATATATAACAATTTAAACATTTAGGTCCCAAATTCATGCAAAACTCCCTTTCTCAATATTAAAAGAAGTTTTATATTTAATAGCTTGAAAGTCGAGTCAAGTGTGTGCCTAGTAGTGAAGAAGAATATAAGCATTCATCCACCCGCCCTCCGTAAAACTAAAATTTAACCAAAAAAAATTAGATAAAAAATATATAAATTATTTACTACCATAATTTAAAATTTTTTCTATATAATTTCATTCATAATATTGCTGCTTAAAAACTTAATTAATGCTTGCTTTTTTGACAAAATATACTTGATAATGTTGAGGGGAGAGAGAGAGAAAGAGAGAGGGGGCCCACACCCACTCTAATTTTGCAAATAAGTACCGTGGGAATATAAAAACACCCTAAAAACTCAAATAATTTTTAAAATACTCCACAATTCTAATTATTTTTTCAAAATACACTATTATTAAAAAAATCCTTGGAGTTGGACTTAGATATTTTACGGTTACGATCATTAGGCCAATCCTACCAAATTAAAGCTTATTTATGGAACTTTTGGATATTAGTGGCAAGAAAAAAAAAGAGTTATCGTATTTGAATATTTAATAGTATTTTCAATTTTTTTTATAAAGTTATGATCTTTTAAATTATCAAAACATAATACATATTAATTCAGGTTGATGGTTAAGTGTAGAGGTAGCAAATAGGTAGTAGCATAAGTGACTACGTTGTTTTTTATAAATTATAAATGAATTAAAGTTCAAATAGGTCAAATAAAGTTGAATTGATTTATGAATTGAGTAAAAAATTAATTAATGTGATCTGCTTTTTTTTTTTACATAATTTTTTTATCCTTTTTAGTATTTTCAATATAAATACATGTATTTAATTATCTCAATAAATAAAAATAAAAATTTACACGTAAATGGGTATTACTCTAGTATGGTATAGAGTACGTTAAATTAAGGATAATTTTTTTATCCTAATTTAACCGGTGCTTGCTATTAGCACCAAAGCACCAAATCATAACCTATGCATGTATGTATATTCAATATTTTAGATATATTGATGTATCTAACATAAAATAAAATCGATTGCAATTTACAATTATATTTTTATATGGTGTCATTTTGAGCTAAACATGTTAATAAAAAAAAACAATTTTAATGGGCCGAATCATAACCGGGGACCTTTTTCGGGTCGAATCAAATAAGATCTAGCTCACTTTTTTTTTTCCATGCATATTAAATCGAGTCGACATCAAATTTTGCCACTCTAAACTTTAAGCATAAGGGATTAATTATGGTTCGTGATTGTAACTGAAAAATATCATTTGACTGCTTAACAAATTAATTTATTTCTTTTGTTTAATTGAGTTACTATATTTCAATTATGTCCAATAAAATTTTTGTTCGAAATAATCAAATAATATTTTATGCAATTGTGCTGTATTTTAGTTTGAAGATTGAAAAATTTAATAATATAAAAACTTATAAAATACGATAAAAACATAAAGGGTGTGCAAGAAAAACCAATTATATGATTAACCACAAAATCAGTAGAGAACTGAACCAATTTTATGGTTAATCAAATCGGTTTTTGTGGACCAGGTTTTTATATTATGAATTTTTAAGATAATGGTTATGGTTATAGTTAAATCATTCAAAAAATCGTCAATTATAGTTAACTGATTGATTTTCATTTGTCTTTTAATATATATTAATTATTTAAGATATTACTTGGTTTAATTTATATTAATTATTTAAGATATTACTTGTCTCGTTATATATTGATAGACATGTGATTTTTTTTAAATGAAAAATTACAATATATGTAGTTAAAAATGAGTAATTAAAATTTGAAAAATGATGGTTTAGCATTATTAGCATATTATATTTTTATTTTTGAATTTGTTTGGTATATTATATTTGTATTCTATTTTGGAATTTATCTGGTATTATGTTTAGTTTGCAATGTTTATTTTTAATATTTTATTTTTTTAACAATTAAAATAAACTTTGCAATTTACATAATTTATTATATTTACATGTAAGAAATTTTTTTAATAGTTAACTGATTTAAAATAATTGAAACTGATAGACTAATTAATCATAGTTATTGAATTGATTAACGGTTAATAATCGTAAAATCAATGACATTTGATTAGTTGCTAAAATTTATGTTTTAATAAAAATGCAATAAAATAAAATTGATGAGTTAAACCATATGCTTAACCTTTTTTTTTCTTTCACCTAACCTTGAATACATAATTAAATCAAAGGTAACAAAATGCAATGAAAAGAGAAAGAAAGAAAAAAAAAAACTTCATATGTGGGCAATTGAGAAATATATATTTATTTTTTTCTACGACTTTATGGTATTAGGTTTAACTTTTCTAAATTATAATTGATTAATTTAAAGTCAGATACGGATTGATTCATAATTGAGAGCAGTTTTTATAATAGCTTACACTTCATTTTAAACAAGATTACTATTATTAATTGGACTTATTTACTTTATTAAATCTTGAGAGTCCAATTAGGGATGCTCACGGGACGGAACGGGACCGAAAATTATATCCCCACTCATTGTTCCGTCAGGATCGGAGATTTTCCGTACCCACCTCTGACTCTAGAACAGGGAGAAAATGCCCCCCATCTCCCATCTTGCGTGGATCCCCGTCCCCTGCAGAGATCCCCATCCTTCGAATATTTTTTTTTTAATTTTAAAATATAATATTTTATAAATAATTAAAATTAAAATTCGAAAATTTTTTGCTCCGAAGGAAGCGGATCCCTGCCGGGATCGGAAAATCCCTATCCCGTGATCATCCCTAAGTCCAATTGACCTAAAACATGAACTCAAATGCTGGTAAGCATGCCATATGATACACATGAAGGGCAAGAAATCCACCGCAAAATTGACAACACTTTTGCATATTTGTCAAAGCCTTGAGGTCATAGAAACAAAATTTGGTAGGCAATGGCTTAATCCATAAAAATCACATAATAAAATTAATTGCATATGTGGGAATCCAAGTCAATATCTTCTAACAAACCAAGAATTGAATGAAATCTCTATTCTTTACTTCAAAAAAAAAAAAAATATATATATATATATATATATATCGGTTAAGAACAATGTTTTTTGTGTTTTTATTTTATATTACAAAAATTTTAATTGAAATACAAGATTTTACCGCTGTAATTATCAACTTAAAATTTATTATTTTTAAAAATTATTTTAATATATTGAAGATTAGAGTGTTGATTTGGTGCGCCATGCATCACACAATTGGAAATCAAAACAGTAAATACGTGTTGATCATTTAATCAAGACCATATGTGTGGCACGGGTGGATCTGGACAATGAGTGAATAGTAGAAAGATTACGATTTTGTGATTTGTGAATTTAGAAATGGCGTAGTAGACAAAGGTAACCCTATGCCAAATAAAATTTTAAAGACACTCTAATTTATTATGATCAATCACACGTAAAGCTATGCCATATTCTCACTCAACACATTTTAGTCCCAAAAGTAAAATTTTCATCAAAGAATTACAAGAAAGGTCAATCAAGGAGAAGATCTCAGCCGTCAATCAAAATTCATAAGTTTATTAAGAATATATGAAACTAAAAGAAATCAATGGCTAATGCTTGTAGTGTATTTGTCCCACAACACAAACTAGAAAATTAATACAAATTTTATGAAAATTTGAAAATGCTAAAATTGTATATAAGCAATGAGGGGGAAGAAAACAAGCAACTCTTTGTTATCAAACACGCTTCTCATAGTTTCCATTTTCACCTTTCACTACCAAATCATAAAATCCAAATTCATATGCATAAATAAATAAATAACTATATATATATATATATTTTTTTTTTAATTTTATAATTTTATAATTTTTGTTTTTCAAAATCTGCTCTTTCCATTTTCAGTGTCTCCCTATATATTCCTCACACCAGACTGCATAAGACCTTCCGTCTTTTATCTCTCTAAAACCATAAAAAAGACACCTTTCTCTCACTTGAATACATGCGTAAATTGCAATTGATTTGGTAATTGAATTTGCATTACCTGATAAAAAAAATTATAACGCAAATTGGAAAAAGATGGCATATTGTAGAGGAGGACGAGCATACCCTCTATTTTAATTCTTATTGTGTCTCCTCTCGGATCTTAATTCTTTGTTTTTCTGACAAGATTTGGCATCTGGGTTTTCTCTAATCGGTGCGTTTCATTGGATTTTGGATTTGGATCTTTGTAAAATTGATCAATTTTGAACCTTTATTGAATCAGTGATTGAATTGTGTTTCTGGGTCCTCTTTTTTGGTTCATTCTGTTGTTTTCAGGTTTGTTTCACTCCGACTTCGTTGGTTGATTGATCGTTGAAGGATCTATTAGTTTTTGTTTTTTCATCAAACAATACATAAGTGTTATGTTTTTATTGTAATTGTTCAAATAAGGTATGGTTTTTATTGTTCCATTGATTATCTATAGTCATTTTCTATTGTAAGAACCATGACTTAGATTCACTGTTTTATGCTAGTATGGATTACATACATTTGAATTGTTGTTACAAACTATTATATTAGTTAATTGATTATATTATTTTATTTGGATCTATAGTGATCAAACACATCTACATTTGACGAAGTTGAAAGCTTTGTTCGGCTCTTAAAAGCAAAGTAAAAGGTGCGCCTCCTTTAAATTGGATTAGTTTGATTCATTTTTGCTTATATTTTAGCTCCTCAAATTGATATGATGCTTCATTTCTTGAGTAGATTTAATAAAAAAAATGCAATCAGATAATGGCAAGCTGTTTATTGGTGGCATTTCATGGGATACCAATGAAGAGCGACTCAAGGATTATTTTGGGGCATTTGGTGAGGTGGTGGAGGCAGTTATAATGAAGGATCGGACCACAGGGCGTGCCCGTGGGTTTGGTTTTGTAGTTTTTGCTGATCCATCTGTTGCAGAAAGAGTCATTAAAGAAAAGCACAATATTGACGGAAGGATGGTAAGTTTTTATTAATGTGGAAGCAACTGGTTCATTAAATATAATGAAGTACAATGAAAGAGTAATGCAATGTAATGAAGTACAAAAAAAGAGTAATGCAATGAGTCAAATTGGGAGAATCATTTCCCATGTTTGGATTTTAGGAACTCATATATCTGGTTTATTGTTCAACTAGATTTGAAATTGAGCCAAGAGCAAAATCATACAGGTCACCTGTTTGTTTCTCTTTTGTGTTTGTGCTGTTAGTGGCTCATAAACACTTTTGACTTGGATGCCCTTCAATTGAGTTTGATAGTTGGAAAATCTCTTGCTATTTGAGCTCCATTATTTTTTTTTTCAATTTTTAAGTTGTCTATGCTTAGGTTGAGGCTAAGAAGGCTGTTCCAAGGGATGACCAGAACATTCTGAACAGAAACAGTGGTAGTAGCATTCATGGTTCTCCTGGTCCAGGCCGCACAAGGAAGATTTTTGTTGGAGGTTTAGCATCAACTGTTACTGAGACTGATTTTAGGAAGTATTTTGAGCAATATGGGACAATCACAGATGTGGTTGTAATGTATGATCACAACACCCAAAGGCCGAGGGGATTTGGATTCATTACGTATGATTCTGAAGAGGCAGTTGACAAAGTTTTGATGAAGACTTTTCATGAATTGAATGGTAAAATGGTTGAAGTTAAGCGAGCAGTTCCCAAAGAGTTATCTCCTGGTCCAAGCCGCAGTCCACTTGGTGGATACAACTATGGTTTGAGTAGGGCTAATAGTTTTCTAAATGGCTACACTCAAGGGTGTTCTCCAAGTACAGTTGAAGGCTATGGACTAAGGATGGATGGTAGATTTAGTCCAGTTGGTGGTGGCCGAAGTGGATTTCCTCCATTTGGTTCTGGTTATGGAATGGGGATGAATTTTGAGCCAGCATTGAGCCCTAGTTATGGAGGCAATGCAAATTTTAGTAGCAACCTCAGTTATGGACGGGGAATGAGCCCTTACTATATTGGTAATACGAATAGGTTTGCTAGTCCTATAGGATATGATGGAGGTAATGGAGGAAACAGTTCTTTCTTCAGCTCAGTCACTAGGAACTTGTGGGGAAATGGGGGGCTTAATTATAACTCTAACTCTGCAAGTTCCAATGCATACATGGGATCTGGAGGTGGAAGCATTGGAGGGAGCAATCTTGGCAACAGTGGAGTTAATTGGGGTTCTTCATCACTTTCAGCACAAGGTGGAGGAAATAATGTTCCTAAAAACAGCCTGACTTTTGGGTATGGAGGTGGTGAAAACAATTTCAATTTAAGCACAGGTGGATATAGTAGAAACAGTGGGAACAATTTGGCCACAACATCATCATATGCTGCATCAAATGGTAGCTTTGATGGAACCTTTGGGGACATTTATGGTGGAGGTTCAGATTACGGGGATCCCACCTGGAGATCATCAAATTCTGATCGAGATGGATCTGGCTTCTTTAGTTACACCCTTGGCAATGCCACTAATGACGTTTCACTTAAAAATTCTCCCGGTTATGTTGGTGGTTATAGTGTTAATAAGAGACAGTCAAATAGAGGTACGAGGTTCTTATCTATCATCTTTCTTAACTATTTTGTATGTTGTTTGAAATACCTCAATGGAATTGTTTGGTGACTTGACTTAATCATTATATATGTTTGTCATGATTTTTTGTGAGAATAGTTTGCCTGAATCTTCATGAATGCTACTAAGGCCAGGTGTTGTAGATGCATTCTACTGTCATTAATGTGATTTCTTAGTCTATAAATTAGCATGTTAGATATAAAGAAGGTGAAATGTTTGCAGAAGACCTTTATGTTTTGGTTAATGATCTGGTCATTTTGAAATAAGCATGCTTGATTCTGTTTATGCTTCTTCTAAGGCAGCATTTGATCTGGTTATGTGATAGAATTTCTTAATTCTTTTTGGCACAGGTTGTGTAATGGATTTCTGCAGTTAAAGAATCTTGATTTTTGTGAAGTTTAAAAATGCAAAAAATGAAACGGAATCATCTCTAAGTTCAATCATGTGACATATCCATGGTTCATAAATTAAGATGTGGTAGAGCATTTTCACAAACTAAGACAACTTCATGGTTGAGGTGAAAAATTTTTAATAAATAGTTAAATAGGCTCAAATAACTAGTTAACTGGGGGCAAAAGAGTCAGTATATGTAGGGATTGCATATTTCAATTGCCATTGTTACACTTATTTAAATTAAGGACAATATGAGCTTCCCTTGTATGTAGGAATGGCAACGGATAGGATACTTATGAAAATCGCCTCATATTCGAATCAGATTAATATTGAGATGCCCGTGCCCGTGCCTGTACCAAATCTAATTAACAATATCCGTTCATTACCCATAATCATTGAACTATTTTAGAATCTAAATATCAATTTCACAATAATACAATATACAAAATCATAATCCTTTTAAGTCTTCATATCAACTAAATATACATATAAAACTATGCAATTGAAATTTAAATTGAACAAACATGAATTAAATTTGAATATTGCATAATTAAAACATGATTGATTCTGGTATCGAGTATCCAGTTAAACCTATGCCCTACCCAAACCTGTCATGGGTAGTAAAATTCATATCTTATCCATCCCAAATCCATTTAGAACTACCCAAATCCTAAATAAAGGGGGGTTCGGCTAGGGTACCCTAGAATATATCAGATTGGGTACCATAAAGTATCCTACTCATTGCCATCGCTATACATGTACTTCAAGTGCTAGGTGGGCTTATTTTTTTAGGATGTAGTGCAAGCTAAGGTTTTTTCATCTTCCTTTCATATAAACAATTACATTTGCTTTTCATTTTAATGTTATGTAGACTTCTTGACCGCATTATCAACTGAAGAAGGAAAAAATAGATAGATTTGAGCTTTGGTAGAAAAACTGACTGGAATTGAACACCTTAGAATGTAGAAACATCTTGGTTTTGCTAATGCATTTTCTACCTTTCCCATTTTTTTAAGCTTATTCTTATGGTATTCATGCCCTCTTCTATTCTTTTATCCCTTGAGGTTGATCAATGTATGAATTTAGAACACACTGATAATGATAAAAACAAACAAGGAGTCCAATTGCAATCACAATGAATGCTTTTTTTTTTTTTTCAAAAAAGTTATGTGTTACTTTTGGATTAGTGTTTGTTTCAGGTCCAGAATGGCATAGGGAGGGCATCAGTTAATAGTTGAATTTATATAAACATTATTTTTGCCTTGTTCTTCCCACTGCTAGATGCAAGCTGCTCCTATCAACCAAGAGTAATAGTTATTGGCAAAGTAGGGTTCACTTTATCGAAAAAGTTGTCTGTTGACAAATTTTAACGCTTGAAACATATCTTTAAAACCATTTATCTGACTCCATGATCCGCATCAGCAGGTGCCAATCTTTTAATTTTTGACAATGAAATATATTGGTTAAAATGGCATTATTGGTCATTAAAATTCCATTTTAGTAATCCTTGCTTTTTTTTAATCAAAATTTTTATGTTATTTGGGAGTATTAGCATGACTTAGGCCTCAATTTATGCTAGTGTTAATGCATATCTATGCATTTGACTGTCAAAGCATTTCTGAATTTGATATGGAAAAAGAAAGTTTCAGCATAACTGAAATTGAAATTAACTTTGGATCTTTTGTCCGTGAACTGACTTCCTTCCATCCATGTATTGTGTCACTTAGGCTTCATTCCATACATGTTTGGTTTTCATCATATCTTTTATAAAAGATCAATTTTCCTTTTAACGAGTCAATTAGTTTTGTCATCAAACAAAAGTCAAATGATATAATATCATCTTTCATTGTTTCAATTACATGCTAACTAAAATATTCACGTTTGTCTACATGGATTATTCGGGAAGGAGAGTTATTTACCTGTTACCTCAATTCCTGTTATTGGTCAGCCTGTGCATTTTGCAGTATCAATTTCATAGTAGGAAGTTATGATAACTTTGTATTTTGTTATGTTGTAATGCATTTACTTTATTATTTCCTTTAGTTGACTTCCCTTATCACACAGCATTCTCTTTCCCTTGAATCTTATCACACTTTCTCAGGTGGACAAGCTTAATGAAAAGATAGTTCTCGTTCTATTTGGACCTTCTATGGATTTGGTTTAATATGTCATGCTGTGTAGAGCACTGAGGATAATATTGAATGTGGGAATTTGAACTTGAATTTGGTTGTTGGATGTTTTCTTTTGACTGGTCCATATGAACCAAATTATATTTTTCAATGCTCTCTTTTTGTATCCATTCCTGATTAAGATGTTTCTTTTGATGTAGCTTTGCTCTAAGCAAAAGATCAGCTTACTTTGTTCAAAAAATAGGATCTCAATTACATTATGAAGGCAATGAAGTGCTCTGCTAGTCGTTACTTAAGTGATAGTAACATCGTAAGTGCTTGCAGATGCACTAGGTTTCTTATCTATCACCTGGATGCTTGCAATGCTGTAGTTGCTAGTTCATCTCTAATACCGACTTGTTTCTCATGTATTTTTACTTGAAGCCTGAAGGATGCTTGTGTGTGACCACTAGAAAAAGATTGATGAGCCACATCATACTCGGAACGTTTTGTTAGTTTAAGTCATTCTTATTTGCCTCTGGAGGCTTTTTCATCACTGTGCTCTTAGTGAACATAGGAATAGGAAAAAAATAGGTGACAGATACTTATGCTGGAGAAATAAACTATCAGTGCAGAGTGCAGTGAGATCTAATGATTAATCAGATTTTGTTATTCATGAGCTGATGTGACCGATTTCAAAATTTAGGTTGTAATGTAGCAGGAGGTGATCTAGATCTTTAATCTACTAGGAGGTCTGAATAAGACTGATGTGGACTTTTTTATTATTTTATTTTATTTTATTTATACATACACACACACATATATATATACACACAGAGTCAGTTGGAATTCGAATATGAAATCTAGATCTTTAATTTCTGTGCTTCACTCTAATCAGTTTTAATTGTTCATTGAAAATTTCCTGTAATTGTAAGTAAAGGCTGTCAACATTTTGTCGTCAATTATCAAATGCAGCTTTTCATATATTTGTTATTCTGAAAGGCAATTTTTGCTTCTGGAGCATAGGCTTACAGATTTCGTAGCAGGACATTGTTAAACATTTTTGTTGCATCCTATTAGGAGATGAACATTGTGTGCAAGCTATTATAAGGTGTTCATGCCTTAACTGAGGCGGCATTGGGCTTTGTGCTTGTACTATTGGCAAGTACAATTCTATCATTAGTTTATTGACAACTGAATTTCATGAAAATTATTTCCTCATTTTTGTATCAAATCATTTTGACAAAATGACTAAATTGTGCATGTATTGTTTCCAATCATCCTTGGTTCTAATTCATCCTCGCACTTTTAATTTGCTGCAGGGATTGCTGCATAGGAGGATCATTTTGGTTATGATAATATTTTAGGTGAAGATAATGTGGTGAAGCAGGTGATCTGTGAATTTCGCACATCCCCACAGTATATTTCAGTTAAAGAAAACTCTGTGATCTAGAGCTAACTGGATTGCCTGTTTTGGACAATTAAGTTTAGGGATAGAATTTATAAGGAATTTGATGTTAAGATTTGGGTTTTGAGTTAAGATTTTAGGGTTTTCAGTATTTGAGTGAGATGTAAAATCAGCTTGCGGGCTATAGTCAGAAATGTATCATGCGTCTCTGGTGAGGCGGCGATACAGAAAGTTATAGACCATTTTTTTTTTCTGTCTAGGTTTTGATGTCCTGTAATATCTGGCGAACTTTGCGGATTCTTGCCAGGTATGCTTTGTTTTTCCTTCTTCCCATTGTTTGGGTTTGTTTTTTCATAAGATTGTACCTGAGGTTCTTGTTGATTTTACTAGTGTGAAACATTTTAAGGGATACCCATATAGGGTCTCCTTCAATAAGTTACCACATACTCTGATTCTTTTCCTTGGAAATATTTTATGCAACAGCTGAAACAAGAACACTTCATTTTATTGATTTTTTTTTCTTCCATTTTAATCACTGTACTGAATAGTTCAGGCCTAGGCTGTTCTTGTAACTTGTAACTGTTCTTTGTTTATAGTATTTGGTCAAATATTTACAAGTTCCCTTTGAAATATTGGAGGACAGTGTTGGAATTGGAAAATAGAGATTTCTTAACTCTTTCATTCCAAAAAGATAGGGATTCAATGTTTACTAAATAAATACTTTGAATATTTCACAATAGAAGTCAAGGGACTAAGTAGAAAAAGGACCTAAAGATGCATATGGCAATTCATCTGTAAACAGGGTTCCTATTGGTTGCGTTACTATTCCAATAGCGGCAGTGGTCTGCTTGCATGTAGTCCACTAAACAGTGGCCAAGCCACATTGAGAGGAATGGGGCAATTAATTTTTGAAATATTTTTTTATTATATTTTTATATATATATACATGTATATATTAGATAAATAATTTTGTTCCTCTTAAAATTTTATTTTTACCCATTTTCTTTAACTTATTACTTAAGTTTTTTTTTATCAATGAAAAATTTAATTTTTTTTAAATATGAATTATATTTTTATCCGCGTTGTCACTGCTACTAAATCATACTATAACTGAAGTACTTCCTTTTTAATGATATTTTTTATTTTTTTTGATAATTAGATAAGTTAATAGTACCATTTAAAACACGATAAGACTTGTGACTATCGCTAATCATTTTTACTGTTCATCACGGGAGCATGTAATTTTTCTTTTCTTTTTCTCGGACACGAAATGAGTATTTTAGCCTTTGAAGAGGAAGTCAAGCGTAGGTTAAGGGTTATATATTGTGGTATAAATAATGTATGTCTGCAAGAGATTGTATTATTGGGAATACAATTAAGAATATTTAGTAATTGAATATGATGGTTGTGTTCCATGGGTGGAAGAGCAATAAAGGCACGAACCCTTTGTTTATTTTTAGTGGCATGATAAAAGGAAGTTGGCTTCCAATTTAGAATCCCAATCTTTGTTTTATTATGATAAGGGCAAGCTAAAGGCAGACCATCTTCACCAATACTCATTTCTTCAATTTGACCTTTTTATATATAATCCATAAAGGGGAAGAGTGGACTTTTTTTTAACCCAAAAAGGACAAAAGAAAGTGGACTTTGTTATCCTTTTGAATCCATGCAAAGAGGTAATAGGCAAGTTGCAATCAATCAATTTACAGGCTGTAAAATTAATACACAACATTACTTCAGCTTATGCGTGATTGATGGAAAAAACTAGTAGTATGTATGCTATATGTGGGTTTCAAGAGGTAACAATATTCTTGAAAACTTCATCATCAAAAGAATCGTGCATTTATTATTCTTCTCAGAATTTCTTTGGCCCCTAAATTGTTACCATAACAATATGGTATTGTTTGTCATGGGTGAATAAGTACCTTCGGAAAAAAAATCATAACCATTTTATTAGTTAAAGATATTCAAATTTAATTACTATTACTCATATCCATTTAATTATCCATTTATTAATAATATTGAATTTATAATCAAAGTAAATATCAAGATAAATCAAATTAAATTCAGTTATGAAGATAATCAAATTAAATTGACATCATGAAAAAAAAATCAATACGCATAAAAAATAACTAAAAATATTATCCGAATTTAGATAATAAATCTCCAATAGTATAAACTTAAATCCTATTTGAATCCATCACATATAGTAAAATTACTAACCAAATCCGTTCTAAACCCATTTTTATTTACTATCCAAATTTCTCCTATTAGAGTTAGGTAGAGATAGATACCTAAGAAAATTATACTCCTACTATCTCTAAGTAAAATAACACATATTGTAAGGGGACAAAAAAATATAAATAAATGGTGGTAAAATAGTATTGAAGAGTTCGAGGGCAAAGTAAAAATTTTCATGTAATTGTGAATTTTTTGGTGAGGTGTTTAGGGATGATCATGAGACAAAAAATCTTCGTCTCTAGTGAGGAACCACCCCAAATCTCTGATTTTTTTTTTTTGTGGAGGAGGGGACAGAGAAAAAATATTTTTCGATTTAGAATTCAGGATGGGGCAGGGATTGTGGTTCTTGTCCCGAAATTTAGTAATTATATTCAGTTATATTTTCATAATTTAGTTTTAAATTGTATTTAATTTTAGCTTTGTCAATTATTAAAATTTATATTAATTTAATTTATGATTGAATTTATATTTTTTAAATATTAAATATTGTATTTCAATTGGAATTAATCGTTAAATATTATGTTTTATTTATAATTGAATTCTTTTAAACAAAATTATTTTTGATCGGGGCCAGAGATAATTGCTGGAGCGAGAATGGAAGGAATTTTTTCCCTGTAATCCTACCAGAGGCGGGAATAGGGAATCTCTGCTTGCCTCCACCCCGCCCTGTGATCATCCTTAGAGGTGTTGGTAGCATTTTAACCCATGACACATTTTGAAAGGAGTTAAAAAAAATTTTGAAGAGTTAGGAGGCAAAGTAAAAAATTTTAATGTCATTGCAAATTTTTTGGTAAGGCATTGAGAGCATTTTAACCTATGATGCATTTTAAATGGAACAAAGTAAAAAAAATTCGTGTAATTGTGAATTTTTTTGGTGAGATATTGGGAGCATTTTAACCTATTATATATTTTAAACGGGGACGAGAAAAATATTGAAGAGTTCAGTAGGGGGAAAACATAAATATGCATTTAACTATAGGAGCAAACTAAAAAATTTGCTATGTAATTAATTTTTTTTTGTTTTTTTTTTGGTAGGAGCAAGTTAAGGGGGAAAATTTTGAAAATTTGGTTAACCATAAAATTGATCCAATGTGTTATGTTTCAGTTTTTATTTTAAATATTTTCGGTTATTGATTCTTACATAACACAGATAATCAATTAATATTTATATTATATTTTTATTTTTATACCCTAAAAATTTGTGTAATAAGTTTTTTTAGTATATTAAATTGTGTTATTCTCCTTATTCATATAAAGTAAAACTCTTATATAATAATCTATTAAATTTTATATATGTTGTTTCTTATTACATATATTAGTTTGATAACATTTAATTACATTTTTTTATATTTTAAAATTTATATTTTAACATTTAATTTTGTTCAAGATTTTGTTTTAACTTAGGATTAAAGATTCTAATTACTAAAAATATTAAATTCACTTTATAATATTAACTATTTATTTGTTGAAATAATTATGCATAATATATGGAGAATGATAAAAATATAATATTAATTTTGGTTAGTATTATGTTGTTTTGTAATTTTTATTTTGAATTGTTTTAAATATTTTAAATGTTATTGAATTTTTGTCCAATGTTTTTATATATAATTGCATGTTAAAAATTTTAGTTATTAAACGAAAAATATGTTAGTTAACTAAACCGCAAAAATTGAAACCGTTGAATTTGTTAATTGAATTTAATATACTGGTTAATGGTTAATAACTTTAAAAAATTAATATTAATAGACTGGTTAAAAATTGCTAATGAACTAGTTAACTGGTACATTCTCAATCCTAAAAGCAAGCGCTCTCTCTAAAATCACCCATATTTGTCATCGGTTTCCATTTTTTCAATACAAACAATTTAAGTGGTTATAAATCTAACAATTTGATTAGAGTTCGATTTTCGCTTTCTGTAATAAATATGTAGTTATATATAAAAAATAATGTAATTTTGCTCTTATATATAGAAATAATATATAAACGTTAAATTTTCCTTTAAAATATTAAAAAATGGTACAAATGTATTTTAAATTTTTTTATAAGAAAATATTTTTAAATTATTGAAAATGGTACAAATTTCTCTTTATACGATAAATATATATCGTTTTCAATATTTTGAGAGCAGATATGAAACTTTTTATTGATATCAAATGAAAAAATGGTCTATATTATTCTCAAAATATTTAAAATAGTGCATATTCGTCCCTTAAAATATTAAAATAGGATCAATTTATACAATTTTTAATATTTTGAAGCAAATTTGATCAAATAATCACCTTTTTTGCGGACAAATGTAAAAAAGGTGTATGTATATATATAAAGGAAAAAGGTACAAAAGATATTTCTCATATGTTATTTGGAATACTAAAATGCCCTTATCATTTGTTTTAGAATAAAAATATCCCAAATCTAATATAAATTGATACTATAAGTAACATTTGTCAATTTTGAATTAATAGTGATAACATAGTCTGATCCATAACTCGTCCCAACCTGTAAACGAGCCTAGAAGCCAGGCACGAACTATCTTCATCTATCTGAGCTAAGAGTTCAGAAAGACATCTAGCAGAGCTGACCAATCGGGTGCCCTTAAGAGCCAGGTCACGTCAGGAGCTCGAAGAGTTCGGAAAGATCCCAAAATACCGAACTATCAGTGAATCCCGCCATTTCTGGCAGTAACTTCCCCTTCTCTCCACGTTTCCTCAGGAATAGGAGAAGTGGGAAGATAACCGAAAGAAGTGGGAATTCACCCACTGCCTACGAAGGTAACCTAGGAGTATATAAAGAAAAAACCAGGTACAGTTCAGATTCATCTTGAACTTTAGTCGAAATAGTTCTCTTTAACATCAGAATACTCTCTGACTTAACCATTGGAGATTTTCTTATCGAAAATCCCTTTGGTCCTTTCAATTGTTTTGCAGGTCATCCTGATTAGCGAAATTCTACCTGTCACTATTTGGTGCGGTGAGGGTGGAACATGGACCTCTTTTTAGACCTCAACTTGAACCTCGCCATTAGAAACCCAAGCAGACTTTACCACTCACCCTGAAACACAATAACTCATCCCCCTCAACAATGTCGTAACCTCGGCATCCCTCGCTATAGCCATTCCCAATGCATCAAGTCTCACCCCACAGGTAGCACAGGACCTGTTAGCCCAACTTTCAGCCATAGTTGGCCAAGCCAACCCTTCCTCCCAACCAGCTCAGCCTATCCCACTTGGTTGACCCTTCCAACCATTGAACAGAGATCCTTTCTCACCAGCGGTCCTACCATCTTTAGGATCTATAGTTACCCTAACAACTGAGTAGTTCGAGAGGATCCTTAAAGATCGAATGACCAGACACCATAACCGGAACACCTTGCAATACCACGGCAGCTTTCGCTCCCCACTTTCTCAGAAAATCCTAGCCGCTCCCTTCCCTAAAATTTGCCTTCCAAATTTGCTGATGTACAATGGCAACGCCGACCCTCGAGCACTTATCGACCAATTCCAACACACTATGCTGGTCCTGACTGCAGACAATACCGCACTGTGTAAGATCTTTCTGCAAACTCCGACAAATTTGGCTCAGATCTGGTTCCATAACCTTTTCGAGCACTCCATTGAAAGCTTTGAACAGTTCAGTGATATGTTCATCGCGAAGTTTGTGGCAGTAATCAGACCAAATAAGGTGTCCGCCGATTTGAATCGGGTAATACAGGAGAAGGGAGAATCCCTATGGGCCTATGTGGAGATATTCAACGTAGAGGTAATGGACATACAGAACCTCAACCTGGAGGTGGCCATCACGGCACTCATCCAAAATACGGGGTGTCAGGACTTCAGTGACTCCCTGAGCAAGAAGCCTCCAAATGACTTCACCGAGCTCATGTCTCGGGCTCACAAATACATCCGGATGGATGAAGCCCGATGCATGCGCCTCAGCTCGTATGGTGGCTCGGGTATGGAGAGAGAAGGAGAGGATTCGAAAGGTTAGCTCGAGACCAGGGGAGGAACAATCGACAAGAATCCAAGGCGTACAAAGGAGGCAGTTCGTCCAATCACACTTACATAGTTTCCCAGCATCAAGCTGGCGATCAAAAGGAAGAGAGGTTTACACCCCTCAATATAAGCAGGGAAGATATCTTAGCCTGGATACAACAAAATTGACAAGTTACGCGGCCCAGACCGATGAGGGAAGACCCAACAGAGATTAGAACCTCCACTGCGCCTTCCACAAGGATGGGAGGCACGTGATTGATGAGTGCAGATAGCTGAAATGAGAGATAAAGCACTTGGTGAGGAGAGGGACCCTAGCGCAGTTTGTGAAATAGGGTGATAGAGCTAAGAGGCACAAGTCCTAGACACCCCCATCCAGCATGAACTGAGTTGGTCTGGGAAAAAAGGCACCAGCTGAGGTAATCCATGTAATAGTAGGGGGAGGATAGTATGATGAATCCAGAAAAAGAAAGGCCAAGGAAGTGCTGGTTGTAAAAAGAAGCATTCACGTCCTGGTTCACTTAGTCCAGTTCACGGCAACTGACGGGTCCTATGTTAAGAATCCACACAATGATGCACTGGTGGTAGAAGTAATCATCTGAGATTTTCTAGTCCAAAGAATACTGATCGATACAGGGAGTGCGGTCAACTTGATCACCCTACAAGCATATAAGGCCCTAGGAGTGTCAGAGAATCACCTTGAAGAGCTTAGTACCCCCCTAATTGGCCTTTCCGGATAGCCCATCAAGGTGGAAGGACTACCAAATTTGCCTATTCAGCTAAGAGATTATGCAATAGTTTGAACGTACAATGCGAATTTTATGATAGTTAACATTCCTTTGTCATATAATATAATCTTCGGTCGACCTCTGTTAGCCGCAGTCGATGCTTATGTGTCCAACCAGGCTCTCCCCATCGACACAATGGACACACCGAATACAGGGGATCAGAAAGCCGAACCAGGGAAAGTGTTGCAAGTAGTCGAGCTGGCTCCTGAAAAGAGTGTTCAAATATTAGCCAATAAGGAGGGTTCGGACAGAGAGGCACTCCTCTCCATGCTCAAGGAATCCCTGGACGTATTTGCTTAGCAACCCTCTAACATTAAGGGCGTATCAAAAGATCTGATACTCATTCCTTGAACACTCGGCTAGAATGCAAATCAATCAAGTAGAAAAAGAGGAACTAGGCCCCTAAAAGATAGTTGGCCGTGGAGCAGGAGACAAAAATCTTGCTGGAGAATGGATTCATCAGAGAGATCCTCTATCTGGACTGGCTAGCTAATGTAGTGCTGGTCAAGAAGGCTATAGGAAAGTGGCACATGTGTGTGGATTTTACCGACCTTAATAAAGCATGTCCAAAAGATAGTTACCCCCTACCAAATATAGATCTCCTGGTGGACTCCACAGCTGGGTTTGAGGAGTATGCCTTCCTCGATGCATCAGCGGGCTACCATCAAATCCCAATAAATCCAACAGAAGAGGAAAAAATGGCTTTCATCACCCACCGAGGTACTTATTGTTACCTGATTATGCCTTTTGAACTCAAAAATATAGGTGCTATATATCAGAGATTGACGAACCAGCTCTTCACCAACTAGCTAGGAAGAAATATGAAAATATACGTGGACGACAAGATCGTCAAAGAGTAAGACCTCTGCGGATCTGCCATTCGAACTAAAAGAGACTTTCCTCACTCTAAGGAGAGCAGGCCTCAATTTGAACCAAAAGAATACGCCTTTGGTGTGCAGTTTGAAAAATTTCTTGGTTTCATGATATCGAAAAGGGGAATAGAAGCCAATCTCAAAAAGATTAGGGCAATTATAGATATAAAATCTCCAAAAATAGTCGGGGATATACAAAAGCTCAATGGAAGAATCACAACCCTAGAAAGGTTTATATCCTGCTCGGCCAAATGGTGTTTGCCATTCTACCAGATGATCAAGAATCTGAAGAGTTTCAGGTGGACAAAAGAATGACAACGAGCCTTTGAGTCTTTAAAGCAATTCCTCGCAACACTACCCCTGCTCAGCAGACTAGAGGTCAGCGAAGCCCTATACATTTACCTGGCAGTCTCTGAAGGCACAGTAGGTGTGGTCCTAGTACGGGAAAAAAGAAGCAGTAGCTCCCAGTTTACTACACCAGCAAAGTCTTGCAAGATGCCGAACTAAGGTATCCCATCCTAGAGCAGTTGGTCTTTGCCTTAATCACCTCAACGGCAAAGTTACGTCTGTACTTCCAAGCCTACACCATCGTAGTACGCACCAATTCCAACCTAAGAAAGGTGTTATAAAGATAGGAGGCCTCGAGAAAGTTAATTAAGTGGGTAGCCCGCCTTAGGGAGTTTGATGTCAGATATGAGCCGCGCCCAGCAATGAAGGAATAAATCCTAGCAGATTTTGTGGCAAAATTACACATGCCAGTTCTCGAAAAGGTAAATAAGGCATGGAGGTTGCATGTAGACGGGGCCATATGCTAGGGAGAAGCTGGAGCCGGGGTCCTGTTGATGAGTCCAAGCATAATCTATATCAGGGCAATGACATATCTAGCCTTCCCAGCTACCAACAACGTGGCGGAGTATGAAGCCCTATGCGTTGGACTACAACTGACAATAGAGGTAAAGCCTAACATACTAGAAATTTTCTCTGACTCATAGTCAGTTGTCAGCCAGCTAAAAGAAATGTTCAAAGCCAAAGAGAGCTGTATGGTTTGGTATAAGAAATTGACGACTGCTCTCTTGGCAAAACTTGAAGCCGCGAAAAGTACTTGGTTAATCACACAGATACCCCGGGCAGAGAACCAGGAGGCAGATAACCTGGCAAAACGAGCTTACCTCAATAGCTTGGTACAAAATACTGATATTATTTATCTGACAACGTCGCAGCCAACTTATGAAACCTATAAAGTCTGAGTGCAAGAGCCAGTAGAAGGGTGGTGCCTCCCCATTTATCAGTACCTGATAGCAGGGACTCTACCAGCAGATCGTACACAAGTCCGAAAGATAGTGCGAAAGGCGAGCTTATATGTCATGCTCAACGAAAAGCTGTACAGGCAATCTTTCTCAAGTCCTTGGACCCTGTGCGTAAGTGCAAAAGAAGGAGAATACATCCAAAAAGAAATCCACGTAGGGATTTACAGAGCTTATGAAGGACCACAAGCTATAGCTCGGAAAGCACTCCTATAGGGATATTATTGGCCCACGATAGAGGCTGATGCCAAGGCGCTAGTCCAGAAATGTGACAAATGCCAAAAATTCTCCAACATCACACATAGTAGCTCGGTGATGCAGACACCGATCCATAGCTCGTGGCCCTTCGTCCAATGGGGAATCAACATACTGGGACCCTTTCCTCCAGCAACTGGACAAAGGAAATTCCTTGTAGCCATTGACCATTTTACCAAATGGGTGGAGGTCGAGCCTCTTGCCACAATCACCCCCGAAAATATCATAAAGTTAATGCAAAAGAATGTGATCATAAGGTTTGGGATACCGCACTCCATCATCTCAGACAATGGTAAGTAGTTTGATTGTCATGCTTTTAGGACCTTCTGCTCGGAGTTGAACATCCAGTTGTGCTTCACATCAGTCTACCATCCTCAATCCAATGGGATGACCGAGGTCACTAACAGAACCATCCTATCTGGGCTAAAGAATCATTTGGAAGAAGCTAAAGGACTCTGGGCAGACGAGCTTAACAGCGTGCTTTGGGCCTACCGGACATCACCTCAGACAACAACTGGAGCAATGCCCTTCTCTTTGACCTATGGAATAGAAGTAATCATTCAATGTGAAATAGGCATTTCGAGCCCATTAACCTCTCATCATGATGGTACAAATAAAGCCAATTTGCTTTACCAGTTGGATTAGCTAGAAGAATAGAGAGAGCTCGCCCAAATACAGTCCATCGCCTATAAACAACGTATGACATCATTTCATGATAGGAGGGCCAAAACAAATTCATTCTGCGTGGGACAACTGGTCTTGAAGAAAGTGATATTTGCTCAGACAGCAGCAGGGGTCGGCAAGCTCAATTCAAACTTGGAAGGGCCATACATCATCCGCAAAATCACAAAAGCCGATGCATATAGACTAGAAGACTCCATTAGCAAACTCCTGCCACACTCATGGAATGTGTCAAGCCTCAAGCTCTATTATCAATAGCCCAAAAGTGCCAGCTCGTTTTGTTTTTCACATTAGTTCGGCTTTATTGCCATTTCAGTTTTAGCAGTTGTACTTTTTTAAGCTCATTAGCGAACACCGCCATCCGAGCACATTCAATGAAAATCGTTTAAATTGTCAAATAAATGATACTCTGACTTTCAGTCTTTATGCTTCAATACAGTTTGGTAAAATCACTCTTCTAGACAGAATCACCCGTCAAACTATTTATTGAGCCGAGCTCGGCATTGTTGCCCTCTATATTTTAATTCTGGCAGTTGTGCTTTTGTATGGGCTCATCGGCGAACACCGTCATCTGAGCACATTCAATGAAATTTATCCGAATCACTAAGCCAACGATATTTTACTTTCAAGCTTTGCGCTTAAACTTTAGTATAGTTCGAGAAAGTCGCTATTCACTTATTTATTTTAGGCAAGAATAAACCAAGTTATTCATCAAACCTATAGCTCGATGCTAATCGAGCAAAATTTTTCTATCTTCAAGGGACATTGGTCCTGGCATTCAAAACGAAAAAAAGAAGGAGAAGAGCAGCACAAAGAAGCGAGTTTTTATTGAAATTCATAAAGTAAAAAAATGAGCTATTTCTCGTCCGGATACACTTCATCCATCTAGGACAAGTCTAGCTCAGGATGCTTTTTCTTTATAGCCTTTAAAAGTTTATTACTGTAGGCCAAGCACTTCTCGGCCACTCGCTCTACTTTCTTTTCCTCTTAGGTCTACAACTGACCCTCCAGCTCCGAACACTTCTTCTCTAGCTCTGCCTTCTCTTTCTTTATCTTCTTAAGTTCGGCAGCAAGAGCTCGAGCATTCTCTTTCTCCTGGGAAGCAGTTGCCCCTAGCTCAGCAGACCTCTTTACAGCCTCATCGGCCTTTTTCTCAACTGCTAAAGTCTTAAGGAGAGACTTGTTCAGTTTAAACTGGAGATCAGAAGAGGTCGACTCAGCTCGCCTCTACTTGTCGATGAAAGTATTCAGCTTAGCGATGATCGTGCCCACAATCATCGATCCCTGCAAAGTATGTCAAAAGAATGAGAGAATGCAGAGAGTCACAAGACAAATAAACAGGCTAAAAAGGTGCTACAAACTCACCTTTACTTGATGTCTCTTCATCACGACGAACAGCTGCTCGGAGTTCAAACCGTAAAGAGGGGTCACTTCTTTTGGCACACAAGACACCATGTGTGCAAAAGTATTAAAGTCGTCACTCTTTGAAAAATAAGCGCTCCTTTGCTTCTCCCAAAACTCTGTAATATTGGACATTAGCGTTTGGACATCCTTTTCAAATGACTCTTTATTGTTGGGCCCCTTACCACTAGAGTCGTCTGCCTCGAAAACCACAGCATGATCCCCGAAGGGCAGAGCGCTCTCATCGAGCTCCCTAGGCTGAACTCCTCCTGATGGTTGCTCATCGACAATCTCAATGACAGCTCGATCAAGAACAACTTTTGCCATCGAGCCGAAGACAAGCTCAAGCATAGCAAGGGAAGGGCTACCGACAGCTTCAGCGGTAACTTTCTGTCTCTTGGCCCGCATGAGCTCGGCCGCTGTGGGCTTACCTTCTCTCTTCATAGCTGCAAAAACGAAAAAAATTAAGAGTCTGATCAGTGACGCCTAGCAAGGTAAATAAAAAACTACCTTTCTTCATTTTCCTTGGCATGAACCCAAAATCATAGGGGTCGAGCAGATTTCGGAGGTTCCACCTCTCCCTAACTAGTCCCCTCTACCGAGCTAGAATCAGCTATTCCTCATCATCAAACTAGAGGCTGCTGTCGTTACGGTTCATGAAATGGCCCCAAGTAGTGCGGACAAGAAAGTCCTCGCCAGATTCTCCATAAGGAAATATCGATCCTTTTATTTATTGAGGCTGTCCGAATTACCACAGAAAGCGCCATAACCCGCTCGAGCCTGAATATAGTTATGATCCTCTGCTCTAGCTTGCAACCCAACCACATGAGTATCGCAGAATAGCCTTAGTGTCAAGTCAATACCGTGCTTCACCACCCAAATCTGCAAAGCGGAGAGAATGCACCAGGCATTTGGGTAAAGCTGCCCAATGGATAGGTCAAAGAAGTTAAGCGCCTCTACCTCAAAATGGGTTAGGGAGAGATGCACCCCAGCCTCCAATTGCGCCTCGTAGATTGACAGCTTGTGTTTGTTGGTAAACGAGGTGTTCACCCGCTGGGAAGAGCTCAGTACACTAGTAAAGTACTGCTCTAAAGACATCACTTTACCGAGCAAGATAGGGAGCTCGTCCTCCCTCACTGATGAACATACACTACCCACTCTGGGCAATCGACGGGGAGTCTTTCTTGAAGAAGATGAGATTGCAGACTGACCGAATTTGAACGGCGGGGCTTCGCCAGAAGCAGACCCCCCACTGATATTGGGAGTGCTGTCAATTGAAACCCTTGCTCCCTCTCCCTCATCGGACTCCCCAGAAGCACTCATCATCGAACATAAGGGAAGAAAAAGAGGAGGAAAGGGATAAACTTGGTTCAAGTGGATGGATCACCAAGAAAAAAAGGCAAGAAACGGTAAATCACGAAAACAGAAGACCCTCACACGCCAAAATCTCCACAGAGCTTAGCCTAGAACAGAGAAAGCTAATGCAGACAAAATGCAGAAATGAGAAATGGAGGAGGAAGAAGGCTTATATAGGAACTCAATGTGCATCACCTGCCGTACACGTGGTAGACGATCTGCGATAACGGTCCTGTCATTATGATAGGGCGCAGATAATGAAGAGCTACTGCAATAAATAGCAACCGTTACACGATAAAAGAGGAGGTAATTAAGGCCTGCCTTCAATGCCCGATCAAAACTGAAGCGACTCCCCAAAACAGCGTGGCAGAGCAGGTAATCACGAACGGACATAAATGTTCGTACCTTAGGGGGACTTATGATAACATAGTCTGACCCATAGCTCGCCCCAACCTGCAAACGAGCCTAGGAGCCAGGCACGAACTATCTCCATCTCGTTGAGCTGAGAGTTCGAAAAGACATCCAACAGAGTCGACCAATCGGGCGCCCTTAAGAGCCAGGTCACGTCAGGCGCTCGAAAATCTCGAAAAGATCCCAAAATGCCGAACTATCAACGAATCTCGCCATTTTTGGCAGTAACTTCTCCCTCTCTCCACGTTTTCTCAGGAATAAGAGAAGTGGAGAAGATAACTGAAAGAAGTGGGAATTCACCCACTACCCACGAAGGTAACCTAGGAATAAAGAAAAAATCAGGTACGGTTCAGATCTATCTTGAACTCTAGTCGAAATAGTTCTCTTTAACACCGGAATACTCTCTGACTTAACTATTGGAGATTTTCTTATCGAAAATCCTTTTGATCCTTTCAGTTGTTTTGTAGGTCATTTTGACTGACGGAATTTTACCTGTCACCAAATAGCATTGAGATGATACTGATATGACACCAAAGTGATAATGATATATGAAAAAAATGTCATGTTAGTGCCTCATTTACACAAATAAAAGTGAATACTAAATATAAATATCTAAGGTGACTAATGCCTTTTTATTTTGAAAATGAAAACAAAGGGCTTTTAAAACAAGATTTTTTTAAACGATTTTTAATATAATATAGAGCATATTATATTACATGTAATATATAATATATTGCAATCTTGTGAGAAGATATTTAAGAAGAAAATGAAATTTTAAAAAATAACAAATGGATTGAATTTTTCATTAAAAGTTAAATTGCCTACAACATATTATTATTATTATCTACAGTTTTCGTTGAAAATTTTTTAAAATAAAAATTTTCAATAATTTTCTTAGTTTTGTACTTTTTATATGCTTTATTTTTTTTAATTTTATTCATATTCTTTGTGCTATTATTAATAAAAGTTTAATTTGCACGAAAAAATGATAACAAATGAAAGAAGAGAAAGAAACAAGAATTACTCAGACCCAAGATGCCGACCAATGAAATCTTAATTGATATTGAAAAATCAATCAATGAAGTAGACAAATTTGGCCTAAGAAAAGAGAAAAATTACAAATTACAAAGCAACAAATTAGTGAATTCCACTACCTTTATCAGTGCAAACACTAATTAAGCCTTCTCTTCTTAGCTTATCCTCCTTAGATTTTCTACAGAAAATAACCCAAGAGTTGACTTCCAAAGCTATACAAGCACCAATCAAAGTAGAAAGGCACAAACAATACCCCAGCTTAGAGTAAGACCTTCCCTCACCCATCACTTCAAATCCTTGAAATACATTCACAACTCCTAAAACCACACACCCATACCCTACAAAATGGTGGTATGATTTCCAATATTTTCTGTACTTATTAGTAGTTTTGGGCCTAAAAAATAAAGCTACAGTTTGCAATCCACCTAAGCATAATACAGCAAACCCAAGTTTCCTATGAAGCCCATAAACAACCCCACTTGAGTCTTGTCCTAATTTAATCCCAATACCAAACCCAATTGTTCCTACAAAAACCCCACAAAGTTGTATAGCTGCATGAGCATAGAACCAAGCAGGCCCAAGAGCTTGCACATGCCTCAAGTACCTAGCGGTCACTGCCCCGGTTGGCAACAAAACTCCCCAGCAAATTGCATTTATAATCCCATGTATTATCTTTAGTGTTTTTGTGTCATCTTTGTGGGCATTAGTGAAGCCAGACTTGACATCAATGGTGGAGATTGAAGACAAGTCATTTGAGGTTGTTGGATGGATGGTTGGAGAATAACCTTGTACATACAACCCACGGTTCCACACAAAGTGGAGTTTGGTTCTGTTTGGCGATAGTTTTAGTGTTGCATATATTTGGATGGCTGCTCCGTTGTGTATGGTGGCCATTTTTCCGCCGTAGAGGGCGGCGGAGGAGGAGAGGAGGTTGATGTCTAAAGGTCTAGAAAGGAGTGGAGATTTTTGTAGCTTCACTGTTGGGTCTAAAATGTAAGGGGATAGTACTAATTGGCCTGAATTTGGATCAGGGAAGGCTATTAAGGCTCTTGTGCCTGTCATTTCAGGCGACGTGGGATTAATGCCAAAGCCTACCCAACCAGAAGGGGAAATAAAAGTTCCAAAGAAACAAAGGTCTAGCGTTGAATTATGGGTGTGAAATGTCCATGCCATTGAGGCTTGTTGAGTTGGGAGCTGCATACATTTTTCAAAGGATTTAGAGGATGCGAGTGTGTTGCAATGGGCAGAATTTGCATGGTGAAAATGGGCAGTGAAGAAAATAGAGAACAAAAATAGGAAATGCATAGTGGTGGTGGAGAGGAGAAGAGAAGAGAATAAGAGGCTCAAAGAGAGAAGAGAAGGTTTTTGTTCAGATTTATGTGTTAGGTAAATGAGGAATATTTTGATGGGTACACTATCATTTTCACAAGGAGCATTCATTCCATTAACCATTTGTCTTTTCCTTTTTTGTGCTTAGCTTTGAAGGAAAGGCAAATCATCAGTGCTAACTTGTTTGGTGGATATGAAAAAAATAAGTGAAGGACTTATTATTATTATTATTATTATTATTATTATTATTATTATTATTATTCCTTTATTTTATAGAAAGTTTACCAATATATTTCGTCGGATTGAATGATTGACACATATTAACTATTTTGATCTTCTAATAGCACGGTACAATATTACCCACCAGCAGTACATCAAATTAACAGTCTTCCATTGCATCGAGTATTATTATTATTATTTTTTGAGTTAATTACTAAAATCTCTTCAATATGCGATTCATTTTTATTATGGCTTTTAATCCATAAATTAGACCAAATTAATTCCCAACATTTTATACCAATTTCAGTTTAAACTTATCATTAAATTTTCCGTCTGTAACTAATAGAATATTGAATTGGCAGTATTATGTGAATGGTTGATTTGCTCAATTTTATATATTAGGGATCTTATTAATGTTTAAATAATAGTTTGAAGGATATACGTAATTATTTCTATTCTCGATTGGACATCCCATTAGTTATTGATATTAGAAAAGTTGGAGATCATTTGACTTTTTTTTTTTATTTAATTTTGAGGCTAAAGTAAAAAACTAAATCATTCGTAATTAATGCTATTTCCCCTTTCTTTTAATATCCTACTTTTATTTATTTATTTTATATTTTTATATTTGAACATTTTCCTTTTTTTTAATTAAATTCTTGCCTTGTTTTCTTATCATTTTCATATTAATTGATTAATTTGTACCTGGTGTTTATTTTATTTTTCTAACTAACTGATTCATTTTTTTTAATTTTTTTCTTCAAAAACTATTTTAAAATAAAATAATTAATAATAATAATTAAGACTAAAGAATTCACATAACATCAATTGGGTTTGGGCCCAAAGGCTTAAAAAAAAAGTAAGCCTAGAGGAATTTACGCAAAAATACTTTTTTTTGGGCTTTTTAAAAGAGAAAATTACCTCAAATATCAGGTTTTTAACATTTTTTTTCAAAAAATACAATTATTTTTTTAAGCTTTCATAAATCTTACTTTTTAAATTTTCAATTTCAAAAATACAACTTTTTTTCACTTCCTCATTCCTTATCGTTTTACTTTTGATGCCTCTGCATTCTTCACTACATGGAATGCAAGTGACTTTAATATGCCTACATCTTCAGGGTTCCTGCGAAGCTACGCAGAGTAAATGAAGAAGCTTACACTCCTCAAGTGGTTTCAATAGGACCATTTCACCATGGAAAAATAAAATTTGAAGCAAATGGAAAATCACAAACTAGAATATCTACACAATTTTTTTGACAGACCGAGAATTAAAGGCATCAAAGGCTCGGATGATTTCGTGAGACATATCAAGGAAAACGAAGCATATATCCGCGAATGTTACTTGGACAATTTAGATGATTTTAGCAGTGATAAGTTTGCGCAGATGATTCTACTGGATGCCATCTTTATCTTGGAGCTCTTCTTGAGGATGAATGAAAGTCCATATAAAGAGAAAGATTTTGATCATATGGTAGATATATAGAGCAGATCTGCGATACCAAATACAAGAAGACTTGACTTCACTTGAAAACCAACTTCCATTCTTTCTTCTCGAACAATTACATTCTCTAGCTTTTCCTGATCCCGATTGTCCAAAAAATTTTTTTCATCTGACTACCAATTTCTTCTAAACTTATACTGAGGAACTCATACCTGAAAGTACAACCAACAAAGATATCTATTTTGATGGCTTCGCACATTTCATAGATTTTGTACGAGAACGCCATCATGGCCGTAAGTTCAGCTGTAGAGAAGGCAACCACAGGTGTGATAATTGTTCCAAGTACCAGCCTGACTCCCGCTCCATTCCCATGTCAAGTAATAATCAATAGCAATCAAGAGAATTTTTCGAAGCCAATGATGGGGATCCATTATTATACGGTGCAACCAAACTACGTGAAGCAGGAGTGAAATTGCGGGTGGCGAAAAGCAACTTTCTTGAAATAAGATTTGATAACAAAAAATTGGAAATCCCAAAATTTACTTTTTATTATAGAACTGAATGTATCTTAAGAAACATGATGGCCTTGGAGCAGTTTTTATATCCAGGTGAGACTTGTATATGCCACTACGCAATGGTACTGGATTATCTGATCGACACTGCCAAAGATGTGGAATTGCTGGTGGAGAAAAACATTATGAGAAACATGTTAGGTGACCACCAAAGAGCCGCAAATGTAATTAATAAACTTTGCTTGCATATTGGACCAGGAGGGAACGACCCATACGGTAAGCTTATAGTGGCTCTGAATGCATACTATGAGGTTCCATCTTAGAAAAAATTAAATAAACAATGGACAGTGTAACAGGATAGGTAGAGATAGCAGCCCATTGGTGTCTCTCTCTTACTAAAGACCGGATTTATATGAAAAGTTTTGGAACAATAACAAGTATTATGATATTACATATGTTATCTTTGCAAATTCGAGTAATCATCACACTCCTTGCTCAAAGTATTTCTATATTTGCAAATCATACACTGTCTTAACTCTTTGAAGTTGCTTCTAATTTCATCTGCCATAAGTTTGCCACGGGGCTTTTCCTCAAAAGTAATATATGAAATTAAATGCTAATTTAATATTCGCACTGATTATACATTGAATTGGAGTATCCGACTTTTACAAAGGAAAAAACAAAATCCTTTCAGTTTCTGACAATGTCCAATAGCAATTTGTCCATTTTTGTGAGCTTAGTTTCATGCTATTTCTTCTATGAAAATGACAACCACGTGGCTTATGTTTCGCTTAAGATTAGAAAAGGGCGTGAATCCTCCGTTAACTCTCCCTTAAGTCACCATTTGATTGAGATAACCACGGGGCGATCTTGCTTAATTTATGTTTTCACTTTGTGAGTCAAACTTTTTGTATGAAGTGTACTAACTATATATACCACCGTGTCTATATACTATATATATAATGTATATTAGTTATATACACCGTATGTGCATACTGTATATATAATATGTACTTGCTGTATATACAATGTATTTTTTTATGCTTGCTTTTTTTAGCCTACACTCTTTATCTTGTTCATTCACCTTTAGACACACTGTGTATACACTAATACACACTGTATATATGGCTAATATATAGTGTATATACATGATGTATACACTGTGTGTATAACATATACACACGGTATATATAACCAGTACACTCTGTATACAACATATATACACGGTGTATACAACTAGTATAAACGGTACATACAGCTAGTGCACGGTGTATACAGCATGTCCAAACGATATATAGCATGTACACACAGTGTATACAGCTAGTACACATTGTGTATAAAGAAAGTACACAATGTATATATCATGTATACACTGTGTGTACATGCTATATACACAATGTGTACATCATGTATATACAGTGTGCATTAGCTGTATATACCGTGTGTACTTGGTGTATATACCATATGTACATGTTATATATGCCGTGTGTATTTGATGTATACGCAATGTGTGCTAACTGTATACACTATGTATATATCATATATACACTGTATGTACATCATGTATATATAGTGTGTACTGGCTGTATACAACATGTACACACAGTATATACATGATGTACACACTGTGTATACAGCATGTACACACAGTATATAAATGATGTACACACTATGTATACAACATGTACACACTATATATACAGCTAGTACACACTGTGTATACAGTTAGTATACAAGGTGTATACAACATGTGCACTTGATGTATAGAGCAAGTGCACACAATTAGAATCATAATTCACAATTAGCAAAATGTATATAGTAAAGAAAAAATAATAACTTTTTGTTCAAAAATAATTGCACAATTAAACTAATTCTAGTTGGTTCAAATAAAAAAAAGTTATACCAATTAACTTGTTAGACCATCGACATGAACATGCTTGCAAATGTGATCCTAACATGTATTTCAACAAAAAAAAACACATATGATCAGAACGAAAAATTAAGGTTAAGTAAAGATCAACCTAGAGAGAAATTTTTGAACCCAAATTTTTTTATTGTAATATCATACATTAATATTATTACTATATTTTTTCTCATAAAAATATATTGTATATTTATATATTTTTAGATTATATATTTATAAATAATTTAGATATATGTATAGAATTCAAATTTCAAATTTAAATACTTAAATTATAATTTTAATATATAATTTAAATATATTTTAAATAATCTAATATTTATGTATATACGGTTGTGAAAAATTGAATCAAACCAAAATAAAAAATGAACCATGTTCGATTCAGTCTATTTGATTGATTTTTAGTTCATTCAGTTTTAATTTTAAATGCAAAGTTTCATGTATTTTGTTTAGATCAAGGTCTAAAATTGAAAATATCAAACCTGATTGAAACTTGAAGGAACTCAATTAGAAAAGAATGGCCTAAAATGATCCAATAACTTATTTTTTTTATCTTTTTAACCTCCCCATAATCGCAGGCAACCTGCAGCCCCACATATATATTTATGAAATTTCCCCAACTTTCTTTACATGAAGAACCTCTGCCAGTTTCTCTATAGCATGAACAAGAACATTAACACTAAAAAGGAAATCTCTAATTAATGAAAATTTAAAACATTTCGGTCCTTCCTTTACATATCATAAGCTTAGAGAATGGTTTTCAACTGCAAACATTTGCATTCTTTGGTAGGCCCAGGCAAAAGTGATGCCATCACCAGCAAAGAAGAAATGGGACACAGTACGGCGGACGCATTGCCGTCTATCGGGGCTAAAACAAAGATGGGACACTTACCGACACACGTGCCTTTGGAAAATATGAAATTGTTATAATTGCTTTCCTTTCAGTATTTGGCAATGGCAGACCTCCTCAAATTAACTTATCAGGTCATTGTGATTCATCAATAAATGGCTGCCAAATGTTTTCTATGGGCAAAAAAAATCCAAAACCAAGGAATTACGGTTTTGCTGTCCATCAAAGTTGACTCCGGCAGCTACTCCTTAGCATCACCTGATGATGCTAGAAAAGTTGCAAAGCGGTGGCCTTCACCACGCTGTGCTGGCGAGGAGATTATTGGAGCTGAGCCATGGAGGGAGGAAAGTTATTTTAACCGCCGCGCGACAGTGTACATTCCCCGATCAATATCTGAAGGGTGCACTTTCTATAGGTTTATTTGATTATGTTTGGATTCAATTCTATAACAATAGGGATTGTTAAAAATATGAGTTTGTTTTTACTTTAAGAAAAATATAAAAAAGTTGTATTTTTTGAAAATTATAAGTTGTATTTTTATTATTGAAAATTTAAAAAGTTGTATTTTTGAAAAAATTATAGAAGTATTGTATTTTTCGTTATTTTTATTTTTTTCTGTATATTTTTGTAAAAATCCCTTTTTAAAATACATTGATGAACTTTTAAACTTTAAAAATACTTTTTTTTAATTTTATATTTTAAAAAAAATACTACTTTTATCTACCACCATCATTCTCACCTGTAATGTGCACACACTGAGTGTTCTTCCATTCTCAAATCTACACACTGAGTGTTTTTTCTTTTTCTCATGATTTGTTCTTTAATTCATTTATGCAAGATTGTTGCATGAATTGGGTATGTCCCTTACAAAATTTTTAAGCTAGAGTTTAATTGATTGTTTCAATCAATTATGTAAATTTTCTTCCTTAAAGGAATCGATTGGATTATTGTTTTAGGTGAGGCCATAATTTTTCTTCTTCTTGCTCTTGTTCTTCTTCTTCTTCTTCTTCTTCTTTTAATTTTTTTTATTGATTTATTAGGAATGAAGTTTGTAGCCTGTGGAAAACTTGTTATTTGTGCTGAAATGAGCATTTGTTTGGCTTAATAATTGCATGCATATTGCTTTCTTATAGATTTTTTTTTTCATTTCTGTTTTTAGATGGACTCTATCTGGATTTTAAGTTTTAGGCCTTTAGAAATACAGTAGAAGAGACACCTGAAATTGGTGGTTATGGAATTAGGAGACAGACAAATCCTTTTGATATTGTGGAGTTTAAGGGCTTACCGGTATAAGAAGAAAGGTCTATTTTGATATGTTTTTTTTTAACTTTTTATTCAATTTTTCTTAATTTTCTTGTGTTTATATGGTTTTATGAATGCATTATTTGTGGTGCTTTTATTTTATCATTTATTGAGTACTTCATAGATTAAAAAGAGATTTCAGCCCAGACTCCCATATGAAAATTCATCGAGTTAGATTGGGACTCACTTTATATTTTCATGAATTGATGAAGCAACTACAAATGCTGAGAGTGATTATGAAGCAACTTCTAGAAGACTTAAATTGAAGAATGATTTTGAGGATTATAAATGAAAAGTCATTTTCCTTTGACATTATATTTTTAAATAGTTGTAAATACTATAAGATACATTTAATTAAAAAAATTAGTTGTAAATATGATTTTAATTTGCATTCAGAGTATATATCCCCAATTTTAATTTGCATTCAGAGTATTGGCTAGTATACCAATTGGTATACCAAATTTAAAAATTGAAAATCATTATCAGGAATTTGGTATGCTAGCTGGTATATCCAATTTCAAAATTGAAAATCATCATCTTTTCTTCAATTCCAAATAAAAATTCATTCTATTATCATAATCTATTTCCAATAGATAATCTTTAACAAAATATTTTATATTTAAATGGGTATGTTTTACCTTGATTTTTAATTGATATGATATTATGCCCACAAGATATTCATAGCTGCAATCATTTGAAATTAATTCTCCTTAATTTGTTATCATCATTTCATTCTCCATTATTTTTAATCAAAATTGGTATGTTATCCATCAAATATCATCAATTAGAAATGTTAAAAATTATGTATTGAAAAGTTGATAAAACACAATATCAATAAAATTCATTAGAAATTAAATATTTTATTGAATATTAGATTTAGCTTTTACTTTTTATAGGATTTTTAATCAACCGATTAAACCAACAAAGTCGAAGATGCAGTAGAGTCAAATTGATGTCCAATTCATTAGCGTGTGATATGACTTAATTAGTAGAAAAAAAATGTTCGAAAGTGATATCTTCACGAATTGGTTTGTGGATGCAATTCCTTCAGAGAAATAAATGCTTGACAACACAACACCTCCATAACTAATTATTAAGTTTAATTATCAAATTTCAAAATTAATCAACATTATAAATATTCATATGATTTAAAATAAATATCTAAAAAATATATCAACTTAAATATCAATTCTTATAAATTACATCTTACAAAACAAGAGTTTATCTCTCTAACTTTTCTCTCTAAACTTTCCTCTCACTGTCCATCACTCATATCCATCTCCTACTTTTTAATCAATTCTTTGGTTTTTCCAAGATTTATATCTAGGGGTGTTCAAATGTGGGTTGGGTGGGTTACAATTGATTTTTTCTCTAACCCACCTAAATTATTATATGGTTTGGGTTCAATCCAAACCAGGTGGGTTATGTATTAAAATTTTTGTGTTGGATTGGTTGGTTTATATGGGTTATATGAGTTATGTTAATTTTTTATATTATAAACATATAAATTATTCATATTTATATATTTTTAAATATAAATAATTAATTTTATTTTAAATAAGAGAGTAACAATGTTAATTAATTAATAATCAACTTCAAAAAAAAATCTAAAAATTCATTTGAAAAATATTATATTATTATGCTCATAATCATAATATTTTCATCTCCAATATATTATTGTTTGGGTGTGGAGCAGGGTTATTTTCTGATTGTTCTAGGAACAAATTTCACTGATGATTTTAATTTAAGATACGAATTTGCTCACAGAATGAGATTTATCGCAGATGATATATATAAGGTAAAGGATTATAATTTATAAAATTTACAAGTAGATAAAAGTTGTAAGAAAATAAAGATAATTATATGACAATTATATGTATATTTAATATAAATTAGATAATTAAATACTAATTTTGTTTGGTTTTCTGTGTTTCTAGCCTGTTGAGCAAGCCTGCGAAGCAAACTTTCTTACTCCTTCAAATGATTTATGCTCTTCACAAGTGGCGAAACTTCAAAAGGCCAGTTGAAATACATAATTAATATAAAATATATAACTCTGATTATTAATGTGGTTCAACAGCCAAAAAGCGTCATTGGCTTGCTTAATTTAGAATTGAAGGCTTCATGATTTCCAAAGGGGAAATAAAAAAAAATGAATAAATGAAATTGTATAATGATGTGGTTCAACAGCCAAAAAAATGAATAAATGAAATTATATAGTATTAGTTGATTATTTTTTTAATTACGGAGAAAGAAAAACAAAAATCATGAAGAAAATAAAAGAATTTTGTATGTATGATATATTTTGCTGTTATTTTTTCACCTATACTGATCATTTAATTATGGAGCATGTTATGGATCAGCGTAATCGGATTTGTTATTTGAAATTATATTTTTATAGACTCAACCATGACTTTTTTTAATAAATTCTTAAAATTTAGCCGATTTTTTTCCAGAATAAACAGGTTAAAAAATTATTGAATTTATTTATTATTTATGGATCGAGTTAGTAATTTTGCATCGATATATATTGTTAATCTGTAAAAAAATGCATAAAATCGAAAATATATGAATACTATAAAATTTCAGTTATTGAATGGTTAGAATGATTTGAATAGTATTAGAGCATAATTAGAAATATTTTTAAAGAAATTTTATAGATTTTGAACAAAATTTAAATGAAATAATAAAAATTGAAAATAGATGAGTAAAAAAAAGTGTAAGCAAAAGTGTATTTAAAAAAGAGTGTAATGTGAATTAATTGGTTGGGTTATATAATAATCCATAACCCACATGTATATTTTTAAAATGTTAAAATGGGTTATATGGTTTATAATAACCCACTATAATTATAAAAAAATTAGGTTAAGTGGGTTGGATTAAATGGGTTAAATGGGTTACCCCAAATTTGAACACCCCTATTTATACCCATGTTCTTAACTATTTTCCTTCTTTGATCCGATTTCAATTGATTCTAATCTAGTTTCTTGGGGTTGCTTTGGATTGGTAAAGGTAATATTAAGGCATGTGTCCTTCTACAATACATATAAGTAGTTGCTCTTATCTTTTTCTCTTGGCTTTCGGTGGTTCTTGGACATAAAACTTTGGGTTTTGTTCTATCTGATTGTATTCCTCTTATCTACTACTTCAATTTTCTATATTTTTTTCCTTTGAGTTTAATTTGTGGCAGTGAGTTTTTTCTTTTCCAACCTGCGTGCATGTTTTCTTCCCTTATGGCTCTCTGTTCTTCAACCTCTGCACCTCTGTTTTTTGATTCATTAAGACTTCACACATCTAATTTCATCATCAAAACTCCCTAATCAATAGATGGCAAATTGCTAATTGGTAGGATAGTTTCTGATCTAAAATTTCCCTTTAAAATTCTGAAGGAGGTCCTCAAAATTATATGGCGTACTCAAGGGGGTTTTTCTTTGCAACCTAAAAATACAAGTGTGTTTGCTTTCCACTTCCAATCTGTTGAAAATGCTGGCATGGTTTTACAAGGTCGACCCTGGTATATTAAACGCCATCATCTTCTCATCAAAAGAATGGGATCCGAATTGTCCCTTGGATAATCATTATTTGTTACATTTATTTATTCATTATTTATATTTTTTTTCATCATATCTTAATAAAATTTTATGTAGATTATTTTGGTGATAAAAAATAAATTTTTTTGTGACACCGGTAGTTATCGAATTGAACCGATTTAACTAAATCAGATCGATAACGGACTCCGATTGGGATAAAATTTTGTATATAACCTATTTTTGGTGTGATAAGAGTGATGGAATTAAAATTGAAGTGATTTGGAGTTAGAAAGTGAGAGATATTAATTAGGGCCTTTAATGGATAGTTAATGGGCCTTTGGATTAATGAGTTAGGCTCATTAGCTTAGCCCAAAATTTGGTCCATGAGAGGAGGTATAAAAGGTGGGAAAATCTGTAAAGTTCCAGCAATTTTCAGCCTCTCCTTCTTCCTTTTCTTGGCTGAATTTCCCATTGTCCCTTTCTCTCCCAAATTTCTTTCATTTCACTTAAAATTCATACTAAATTTAAGCATAAGAAAGTTAATTTTATCCCTTTAGATCATTTTAATGGCCTTCATCCTTTGATTTGAGGAAAGACAGTAAGAGAAATCAAGTGAGAAAAGTTTAGGGATCAAAATAAGGTAAGAGATTTTCGAGGTTTTAATTTTATTCAAGGGTACCTACAAGTAGTTTTAGGTACCTAGAGTTCATTTTTTAGATTAATTTAACAAAAAACTATTGGAATCTTGGTGTGTTCTTTGATAGGAATTTCGGCCAATGGGTGAAATTCAAGATAGAGATCAATTTGCTAAGGCTTAAGGCATGAAAAATATAGTCTAAGGAAGATAAAGCAAGTGGAAAAGGTATGTTACTATGAAATCTTCCAATTTCCCTTGATTTAGCGTAATTTTTCGACTTATAACTTGAACAGACAGTTATTAGTTTAGTAAGGGTGTTACATTCATCCTAAACAAATAACTCTATTCTTTCCATTTTTGACCATATTGCATCATGTCGTTATGGAATATCTTCTTAGGATAAGTCATTAAACTCCAATTTAGCATTTTTTTATTAAAGCTATTACCTCTCAAATTCATCATTTGCGATCTCAAGTGAGTGTAAATTTGTCTCTTATTAAGTCACTTGAGAAACAATTGGAATTTGAAGTTTTAAAAGAGAAGGCATACTGGGCTCAAAAAGGCAAGCAAAATTGGCTTTCACAATGAGAAAAAAATACTACCTATTTTCATGCTGTCACCATAACGAGAAATAATTTTAATTGTATTAAAGGACTAGACAATGCACACGGTTCTTAGTGTTCTTCACAAGAAGGAATGGCAAATATTTTGCTCAGTTATTTCCAATAATTATACACTTCCATTGTATCTGTAAATGACAATGAGCAAGAATTTTTACAACATGTTTCGTGTATGGTTTCAATGCAAGTCAATGACTCACCGGTAGCTCCTATCTCAGAGGATGAGATTTTTCATGCCGTCCCGTGATGGGTTCATTAGTGCCTTCTTTCAAGCTTTTTGGCCTACTTTAAAAGATGCTATTTGTAAAGTAGTTTGGGATTTTTTTGACTTTGGAATTTTATCTATTTAAATTAACCATACTGTCATTGCTTTAATTTCAAAAATTGCCAATGTAAGTTCTCTGAAACACAGTCGCCCTATTAGTTTATGCAATGTTCTTTATAAGAGTACTGCTAAAATTTTTGTTCATCGTCTGATAACTTTCTTTAATAATATTGTCTCGGAGAACCAATTTCCTTTTATTAAAGGGCGTCTCATCTCGGATAATATACTTATTACTCATGAGACTTTACATCATCTTAAGAATAAACGTCGTGGTTGACTGGGGGAAGCTGCTATTAAACTTGATATATCCAAAGCTCATGAAAATTTGGAATGGAACTACTTACAATCTATTTTAATTAGACTTGGATTCCATCCCACTTGGATATCATGCATTATGGCATGTGTCTCATTAGTCTCTTATACTATCAAATTGAATGGGGTGAAATATGGTGACTTTAAGCCTTTCAGAGGTTCACATCAAGGTGACCCTTTATCACCTCTATGTTTGTTTTGGCTACAGAAGGACTATCCTATGCCTTTAAACATGCTTGCTTATCCTCACACTTACGAGGTATTCGGGTTGCTCATAATTCTCTTCCCAGCACACACCTCTTGTTTGCTGATGACTCGTTATGGTTCTATCACACATCTGAACAAGAGCTTTCTTATGTTTCCAAAATTCTTTAGGATTATAGTGTTATGAACGAGCAGCGAATAAATTATAAAAAAACCCTCTATTTTTTTCTTCAAAAATACTTTTGTAAGTCAACAATAATTGGCTAAATGTGTTTTTGGAATTTCAAAAGCGGCCTTTCATGATAATTATTTGAAATTACCATTTATTTTTTCATGATCCAAGTGCGATACTTTTTGCAAACTCTCTGAATGCCTGCAACCTAAACTAGATGGTTGGCAGTCCCATCTTTCATCCTAAGATGGCAAGGATATTTTTGTTAAATTGGTTATATCAGTAATTCCAATTTACATGATGTCTACCTTTAAATTACCCTCTAAGCTTTGTGATTCTTTGTCTGTAAAAATTATTGATTTTTGGTGGGGTTCGTCGCATAGGGATAAAAATATCATTGGATAGCTAAATGCAAACTATGGCAAATAAAATGGGAGAGAGGCATGGGTATTCGCACTTTGGAAACTTTTAATCATACATTATTAGCCAAACAGTGCTGGCGAATGTTTTGATTCCCTCATTCTCTTTTAGCATGAATTTTGAAGGGGAAATACTTTCCCATAGGTGAGTTTCTATAAGTTGGTCCTTCTTTTAATGCTTATTGGGGATGGCAAAGCATACTTCAAGGTTTGACGGTGTTAAAAAAAGGACTGTGCTAGCAGATTTTAATGGTAATAATGTTAACATTTTTTATGCCTGGATTCCATATTCCTTTCCTTTCACGCCTGAATTTTATCCTAGGATTCCACCATTATCTAGACATGTCTCTTCCCTGATTAACACTCATTCTCTTTCTTGCAATGCTCAGCTTATCAAGAATACTGTTATTCCATGCCATGCACAATTTATCTTAAATCAGCCTTTGGCCATTTATTCGAGCAAGGATTCTTTAATCTGGCATCATACCACTTCTAGAGAATTTTAAGTTAAATATGGATATCATGTGGCACTTTAGCACCTCGATCTAGCTTGTGACATAATACCCTTTTCTTTGATTTTGATCCATTGGAAAAACTTTTGGACCCAATGCTTCCCCACAAACTAAAGGTGTTTTTCTAGAAAATGTGCTTCAATGGCTTACCGGTGTGTATGAATTTAAGTCAATAGTTTTCTATGTTTTCTGATATATGCCTAGCATGTATATGTCAGATTTATTGGTTTGCCTATTTTTTCATTGCCCTATCACACAATAAGTTTAGAACATGTCTACCTTTGGCAAATTTTATAACAGCCCTACTCTCTCTTTTCAAGAGATTTGGAATTTGATCCCAACTTCTTCTAAAAGATCCATTTCTGATCATATTCCTCCTCTATTAATACACATTCTTTGGGGTATCTACAATGCTCGTAATAATTTGATCTTTCAAGGTAACCCTTTTAATCCTAAGGTTATTTGGTATGAATATTTGTGCTTTTTCAATGATTTCAATGATGCAAATAAGTTTGAGCATGCTAATCCAAGATTGTCTACCTTTATTTCCATTTAGGAGCCACCCCTTTTTTGTCTTTCAAAATGAATATATATGCAACTCTTTCTCTATCAAAAAATATTCATAGCATTGGCCTTATTATATGTAATCACCTTGGTCAACCAATTACCTAAAAGGTTAAAGCCTTCTTCTCTCATCTCAATCCTCTGTTATTGGAAGGAATGGCCTTTAGAGAAGCTTTAATCTTAGCAAAATCACATGCGAATTTGACTTTCCATATTAAAATAGATTTCTTGAGTCTGATCCAAGCTATTACACAAAGTTCTACTTGTTAAAGCTGCTTAAGGCCAATTTTAGATGATATTTTTTTATCTTTTATCTTTTTGTACTGTTAGTTATAAATATATCCTCCGTAGTTCAACTGTGGTTACTCATTCATTAGCAAAAAAATGTCTAGATATTGGATTTGCTCATAATGTAGCAGCCTAATCCAATTATATCTTTTATAACTTTCATCATCTTTTATATAGTTCCCTTATTTGGAAAAAAATATCAATTCTTATGTCAAAAAGTTCATATGGATATTTTCACAAATACTTTGTATACAATAAATTAAAGAACATGTTTTAATTACCATTTGATATCAACGATTTTGAGAATTCATTCAACTTAAAAATATCAAATTTTGGAATACCATAATTTGATAAGCAAAAAATTAAAATAATATAAAATTTGGAATTAATCACTCATCCAGTTTGAACTACTTACAATTAGTGTTTTTTGATTTGGATTTGAGTCTGAAAAAATTTTTCAATTTTAAATCTAAAGGCAAATCAACTAATTATGTTTCTGAATGCTAAATGAATAAGATATGTAGATTGAAGATGTAAGACAAAAAAAAAAGAACATGAAGGAAGCAGATGAAGAAATGTTGAAGATAAAAAAATAAGAATAAGAAGCAGTGTGAACGATAAAAAGGAAGAAGTTTGTGTCTCAGTAAAATTGTAAAAGAGTTAAATATGATATTTTCAAAAAGTGGTATTTTTAAAAATAAAAATTTTCAAAAAGGTAATTTTAAAAGGAAAAAGAAAAAGGGCATATTTTTAAAAACAAATTTGATTTTTTTGAGCATTTTTGTGAAAGTCCCTTAAGAAAAGATAGGGGTAAACCCATCTCTAGCCTCTTAAATTTATCCATTAAGTTTATTTTGATACCTAAACTATGAGAATGACCTAATAAACACTCAAATTCTCAAATTTTGATATTTTTAAACACAAAATTATTGTGGAAAGAATAGCAGATGCGCATGAATTACAGATGCACTGATGTGGCAAATAAGAAAATAATATGATGACACGTGTCATATGATCTTTTTAAAATTCATCGACGAAAAAATCCATCATTTTTCCATCGCTAACTTTTATTAATGAATTTTTTTACTAAGAATTAGAGCAACCATCTTCAACTGATCTGCCATATGCTAGATTCAACAATTAGCCAACTCATCAATTTGTATCACTCCAACAATGAAACATTTCTTTGTGACTTTTCACAAACACCTACTAGCCACAATTTTTTTAAATTTCTTTCAGTTTTTTCGGATTTATCCACCTTATTTAGATCAAGAACACAACAATCGTCATTTTTCATCATCAAATTCACCTTTTAGTAGGCCATGGATGAAGATGTTTGAAGTTAATTGTAGTAAACAGAAACTACTGACCTTAGACATTGAAGTTAATTATCATGTTACCTACAATACGGTAATTCTATAAATTTTCATCTCTAATTAAAAAGATGATCAAATGATTAATACAACGAACACAATGTTGTTCTAGGGGAATTATAGTACCACCAGACGTCACACACACATAACACTCTTATTTTTTCCATTTCCTATATTTACTTGTCAAAATAATTAATGAGACGTAAATGCTACAAAGAATTATAGATAAGTACACAAACTCATATACCAGATGGTTTCTATATGCTTCTTACTTGGTTCAGAAGAATTGAGTTCAAGGAATTCCATCAATTTCTTGCAATATCGTCACCATCTCTTAGAGGAGAGCTAAATTAAAAAATAATGTGATCTCTAAATCTAGTGAACTTTGAGGAAATTGAGTTGTTGACCCATTAGTAGAATCCTTTTAATTACACACTAGTTAAATGTTTACTCTTTAATACAGAAAGAAACAAAAAATCATTTTACCACTTTCATCTCTATCAATCCATCAAATGACTGATATGTTTCGATACCATTGATATTTAGACCATCACCGTTTGTTCCACTGATAGAAGCTGCGAGATTCTTTGCCATTCATTTCTCAATCAAATCTAAACACAACTTGAACCACCAAAAAAATACAATTATTATATTAAAAATATGCTAAATATTAAAAAATTAAAATCAAGAAATGGCCAAAACTCACTCTGTTCTTAGATAATCCAAGTTGAATAATCCCATATGCATTAGCCACTCTATCATAAAGATCTTCCAAAACCTTTTCAAGCCTAATATAGTAAGGTGAATCATTTGATTTTGCAACGAGTAAAGGGGATGATAAATACTATTTCTTTAGTGTTTATGATGACACCATGGTACGACCCATTTGAAAGATGCTTGTCGTGAGAGGCTACGTATAATGCTTAAAGAGGAGACAACAGAGGGTAAAAAAGGCAAAGAAGTAAAGTGGCAGAAGGTGATGGAAACATGCTTTCAGAAGATGGATAAGGAAGTAGAGGATGATAAGATGATGGGGTTTACGGCGGTGGTAGGAAAATATGAGGTGGTGGTGGGTGAGAGAAAAACATTAGGTAAGAACCAATAAAAACAAGATTTCTTTTTATGTTAGTTACTCATTTTCCAAATTCACATCTCACAATAAATATAATTCTATTTTCACAATTCCATAAACAAATCCCATAAATTCACTGTAAACAATGATTTCTTCTTGTTGGAGAGAGTTACTTTTCGATCGTATGACATTTCGAAAGGTAATGATTGGGTATTGATTAGAGTTGGTAGATTGGAATTTTTCATTCATTTTTTTTATTTAGATTTAGTTTAGAGAATTCATGTTGGATTTTTTTATTACTAATTAGTTTCTATTTGAATTTAGTTTGTTTCAGCTCATTTTTTCTTTTGATTTTGTGTTTGTATATAGTGTTGTTATTCATCATCTACGTTCCTCAGGTTATAGTCCTATCCTTCTATTCGATATACCTATGTATACCAATTGGTATACCAAACTAAATTTGTAACAACCCTTTATACCCTAGGAGGCAATAGGAGTATTACCAAACTCTACGAGCTACTCATATGGAAACTTAGTAACAATTTATATTCTATACCTTATAGCTTACTCACTTGTTATTTTTCTTTATTCCTTTAATTTTCTTTCCTTCTCTTCACTTTGGTCTCGCTCTTGGAGATTAGAGAAAAATTTTGGTATGGAGAGGTTTAAATTTCTGCTATGAAATAATAATCTTTACAATGTTCTAACTGACTCTCATTTTGGAGTTTTTAGAACAACTTTCAATATTGCTTATGCTTTTCTAATCCTTTTTGGCATATCGGAATATCTTTAATAGAGACATTTACAATTTATTTTAGGTATGATTTAATTATCTGAGTGATCATATCTATAAACATTACCAGATTTCTATCAAGATTTCATATACTAAATCTCTAGTAGTCGCTTTTTACTTTAACCTTTTATCTGTTTATTCTCTATTTTTTCATTCCATCTGATTGTCTTATTCCTCTAGAATTCATTGTTCTCCTCTTTTCATGTTCATACACTTTGGAACTTCTTATATTATGTATACACTTTTAACCTCTTATATCTTATGCACATTCGCATTAACAGTATATTGTCTAGAATTGCCTAATCCTTTACTCTGATACCACTAAATGTAATATCTCTTATACCCTAGGAGGTAATAGGAGTATTACCAAACTCTATAAACTATTCACATGGAAACTTAGTCACAGTTCATATACTATACTTTACAACTAGCTCACTTGCTATTTTTCTTCATTCATTTGCTTTTCTTTCCTTCTCTTTACTTCGGTCTCGCTCTTGGAGTTTGAAAAGCATAATTTTGGTGAGGAGAGGATGAAATTTCTGCTGCTCTTTTTTCTTTTTGCCTCTGCCTCCCTAAACGACCTCCTCATTTCTTTTTACAAATGAATTCTTTTCACTTTCTAGCCATATGCATGTAGCTAATTCATTGGCTCATATCTTTGACTTTGGTTAATTATAATTTAACCCCCAAATCTTCATCTCTTTACATAATTACATGAAATTTTAAATTTATAATAATATTAATCCATATCTTATGTGTATTTACTATGTATACCTTTCATTAAACAATTTACCAAAGTTAAATTGAACTTTTATATAAATATTATCCTTGTCCTCGAATTGATCATTAATCTCTTTAACCTTTAACATTCATTTCATATACACCTTAGACATATCATATTACTGTTAGTGTGTAGTTTGGGGCATTACAAGATTGTTGAAATTTTCACCTTATATAGGTATATCAATTCTTCAGTTCAGTATACCTATGTATACCAAATTATACCCACTAGTATATCGAATTGGATTGTCGAAATTCCTACCTTACAATTCAATATACCAAATTCCAGTATTAAATTTTTTTGAATATATCATTTGGTGTAACAAATTCCAGTTTTGAATTTTCTACCATTTGCTTCTGTATACCTATGCATACCAATGTATACTTTACTGGAATACCAAAAAGATATGTTAAAATTTCTACCTTGACTTTAGCATATATATATACACCATCACTAATCTAATTTTAATTTGATAGATTAAATCTTCCATAAAATTACACTCTTGAAAAGAACACAACATTGAAGAATAAAAAAAATGTTGAAAAAACATAATGCGAAGAAGAAAGAAGAATGATTGTTTGTGTAAATTATAAAAGTTATATAGAAAAAGGAGATGTTGGAATCATAATAAGAGTATTATTAAAAAAATGTATTTCTAAAAATGAAAATCTAAAAAAAATATCAAAATCAAAGAGTTTGGCTAGTAATTTTAAAAAGATTTTCACTTTTCTAAGAAATTTTGTGAAAGTCACGAAAAATTTGATATCTAATGTTTGCCATCTTCATAATTTTTCTAGGTTTAAAGTATAAATTTGTCCATTTATTTTACCAAAATGTGTAATCTTGCCTTTATTCTTTCATTTAGAGATATTCTTATTTAACTTTTAAAATTAAATTAAATAGTTTAACACCCACTCGAATGATTTGTTAAGTTTGACTTTATTTATTTGTATTGATTGGGACATGTGACATTTTTTTGTTAATATTTTAAAAATCAAATTGAACATTAAATCAAACTGCCAATTAGGTCATGGCTGGATTAGTTTGATCAAATTCAACTAGATTCTTTTGCATTTTTAGTATGATTTTTTATATCAAATTTGAAAATATAGTATGAATAACACCATATAAAAAAGACATAGCAATATATGTATATTATAAATAGATGTTAAAAAGATATAAAATATATGAGGATAGTTTAGTTGGTAGAAGGTCAAAAGATTTAGAGGACTTATGTTTAATAACTAGTTGCAATTTTGATGCACCGCATCTTTCCTTACATATGCCCAGGAGCAATCCCAAGTATTTTCAATGAAAGTCATGTAGTTTATTTAATGGACACATGATTAAAAGCTTACTACATAGGAATAGGATAAAATAACCATTTGATATTGTATTTTTCTTTAAATGATTTTGTAGTTGTTTATTTCTAATTATTATCCTACTACTTAAAATCGTTTACAAGGAAATAGGAGTAGTTGTTGAATTTCATTTGTATTTAAACTATGATTTACTATAAATAAAGGCAAGCTTATTCTCAAATTCAAATGTGATTTTGTTTTCACCTAAGTAGAATAATAAATTTCTCTATAGCTTTGATTGGGAACTATCATTGATGTCAGAGCCATGTCTACCAATAAAGGTCTTGGTGGGCTCCAAAATGACTTCACTTGAATGGCAGAAGGATTGACTGACAAACTTAAGCAATTAGAAGAAACTATTAGCAAGATGTCTGCTCTACTCGTTTCTAATTAAGTAAGATGTCTACTCTACCTATTTTCAATCAAGTACCTTCCAATCTTTTTTTGCCTATCCCCATCACTCAAAACACCAATTCACCCCTTAGCCCACTAATCTATAGGAGACACATCACAAGCCCAAATAGAAAGAGGACAGTAACTATTCTTCTCAAAATTGAAAAAATTAGAATTTCCATGGTATCAAAAAGAGATCCAACCAGTTTTTTGAACAACAAATCACTATGGAATCACAAAAGATACCATTAGCTTTTTTTCCATTAGATAAAGAGGCTAACCAATGGGGGTAGTGGTTGTGCCACTCTTATAAAGAGTAACAACAAGAGTTAACATAAAAGCTTTTTAAAGAAGAGCTTTGGGCTCAATTTGGGCCAATCGATTGTGAAAACTTGGATGAATTGGATGCTTTGCAAAAATATTAGCTAAAGTTCAAAGGATTTAGGAACAAAGTTCACAAGTGGTCTCAAAAGGCTCTTGTTGGTACACTTATAGGACTTAAACCATAAGTAGATGAAGGCATAAGAATGTTTAAACCTAAGACTTTGAAGGAAGCAATTAGCTTCATGCATATGAGAGATGAACAACTATAACACTAATAAAAATTTACAAGGTTCAACGTTCGTAACACTTAATGATTATACTTTTTTTAGCAAAGATAAGAGCTGTTACTACCTTCAAGAGGCTATTGTGGGATGAGATACAGAAGCAGCGAGCAATTGCGATCATAAATTTTTTCCTAGGTATCTGTGTAAGGGTCCCACTTATTACTGTTAGATGACTGTGATGGTGAGAATGAGATTGAAGTTCATTGCCGTATGAGCCCCTAATTTTGCTCCATATGATTTTTGAATGGAGTACATAGAACATGATGCGAATTTTGGAAAAATTTGGCATATAGACATTGGTGGTTTTGATTAACAGTGGGTCTACACACAACTTTATTAGTGAAAGGATTGCTAACCTCCTACAATTTCCAGTCACTCCAAACGAGACATTTAAAGTCAAAATTATTAATAGGAGAACATTAAGATGTCAAGGGCAATGTAATGATGTTCAAATTTCCCTCTAAGTTATTCCTTTTATCTTTACATTTTATGCACTACCTTTGATTGGATCGGATATGGTCTTAAGATTCTAATGGCTAGCATAATCATGAATGGTGACTTGCAATTAGAAATAACTTACCATAGAGTTTTAGTGGAATGGTTGTTAAGTTGCTATGAGTGCATATATTTGATTTAATTTTGCTTATTATTTTGTGCTCTTTTAAGTCAGTTTTAGGAACTTTTCATTGGTTTATTTATTTTGATGACTGTAGGAGCAAATTTTGAAGAATTTATATTTTTAAGGCTAATTCAAGATGATCTGGAGAAGCAATAAATTTTTGGAGCAAATTTGGGGCAAAGAGCTGATGTATGAAAATTCTGGAAGTTGCCTTGTCCAAGGGAATTGCCCAGTTGCCCAAGGCAAAAAGCCAAGCCATGCCCAGTTCCTTTGCCCAAGTTGCCCAAGGGACTTGCCTAAGAGAGTTGACAGTGGAGTTACGATTTTAATATGTTTCCTATGCAAATTTGACCTAGCCGCCACTTCTACCCTAGATGATATTTAGGAATATTAAGACCTTAACTTAGGAGATAAAAGGTAGTAGTTTTAGGAAGTTTAGATTCTATTTAGTATTTTATTTTATTTTTTTCTTATTTGGGTAGGAGTAAACTAATTCTTCTTTAGGAATTTCATTAGGAATATAAGGGGGAGATCAGATTTGGTTGAAAAAATTATGAATTGAAGTTGTTTTTTCATTCTTTGTTTTTAGCTTTATAATAGCCATGAGTGGCTAAATATTTATTTTAGTTAAAGATTAATTTAAGGCCAGGATTTCTTTCACTATGAGATTATTGTGCTTAATTTTTGTTCTTAATTTCATATAGTGTTCATGTTATTTACTGTGGATTAGGAAAATCATATTTCGATTATTATTTGTTAGTTGTGCAATTTGACCTCATACGTTGTGCATTTAATTAAGTAGTATATTGCAAATTGAATTTGCTAAATCCGTAATTATTTAGTAAAGTCAATAACAAGTAGCGATCAGTGTAGCTTCCTCATAAGGGCTGTTATGTTGAGTAAATGCATGATTTGGTCTAAATCGGTCTCGCTTGTAGATTGGTTGGCTTAGGTCGGGTCTTTCTAATTCGTAATGTTGTCATTAGATTAAATTCTTTCGCTTGTTAAGGGTTATTTATTGGTTAGGAATTAATTACAGTCTTACTTGATTAAATCATCAATACGGAAAGATTAGGTCGGAAGCGCGAAGCTAACGACTATAACTGATCCATTGTTTGGTTTTAAGAATTATTTCTTCATCGATGATCAGTTGATTGAATCTTGTGCTGCGAATGTCTTTAACTGAAATTTGTCATCCATTAATTTTGTCTTTATTTATTTTCTGTATTTTTGTTTTATTATTTTAATTTTTTTATTTATTCAATTTTTAGTTTACAAAATCCTCTCCATCTTTTATTTTTAGTTTGTTAATTTTCTAGTTATTTAAAGAGTTAAAACTTGACCAATCCCTGTGGATTCGATCCTGCTCATCACTAATTATAAGTTAGTTTTAAGTAGAAATTTTATTTTTGTTGGTTTTAAAACCCACCAAATTTTGGTGCCATTGTCGGGGATTGGTATCTGCTAGTTTTAATTTTTTTAAATGGCAGAATTTTTATGGTCTCTTGAGTCAATAATTTCACATCTAACATACTTGATTAAGAACTTGGCTGTAGAAAATAGGCAACAGTGTGGAGTTTATTACCAAGGGAGTTCTTATGAACATGAAAGATTTTTAGGTCTGCCACAATAGAGTTATGACCCATATGCGAATAATGACAATTCATGATGGATGGGTCAATCAAACTTCAATTATGGGGGATGGCCACAAACTTTCTAGAATTTCCAGCCTACACAGTCCATTTTATCACAACAAACTTGTTCAAATGCAGGTATGTCTCTTGAAGAAATTGAGAATTTAATTGCAGCTAATGTGCAACAACTTCAATAGGAAGCAGAGAAGACAGAAGCAAGATGTCAAAACTTGGAGGAACAGATGAGTTAAGTGGCAAATTCAATAAGCAGATTAGAGGCTCAAAGCAAATTGCCTTTAGAATCTATTATTAATCCAATGAAAAATGTTAGTACAATCTCCTTAAAGAGTGAAAAAGAGCTAGAACAACCCCTGCCAAATAAATGTGATCAGAAAAGTAAAGATGAAGCTGATAAAGAGGTGAAAATTGTGCAAAAAGGACAGCCTAAAGACAGAGTTTCAGAACAACTGTAATGGCCTCAACACCGGGTCAGCAATGAACAATACTTTCCGACGGTAAATAGTACTTTTCGGACACAAAAGGACACCCGAAAGTCAAAAATATTTTATTGGACCATCGAAAAGTATTGGTCATGGGGAGTCTGGGATTGAAATTTGAAGTGAAATTGAGGTCAAATGGGCCTCCAAAATTTAAAAATACGAAAAACGCAGCAAGTCAATTTTCTTGGTAGGGAAGGTAACTTGATTTTGTATAAATTGTTAAAAATAGTAAATAAACTTCAAAAATTGCCAGATTTTGCATGTCTAAATGAATTTTTATGTAGAATATTTTAGTGATAGAATGGAAGTTTTTGATGATACCGGTAGTTATTGAATTGGACCGATAAGTTTGAATCGGATCGATAACGGACTCCGATTGAACCAAAAATTTGCGTGCTAGCTATTTTTGATGTGATAAGAGTGATGAAATTTTTTTTGGAGTGATATAATGGCTGAAAGAGAGAGAAATTTGAATGAACTTTTAGGGTCCTAAAATGGGCCTTTAGAATTAATTGGGCTAAGCCCATTTGTTTGGCCTAATTTTGGGCTTATTAGAGAGGCATATAAAATCCTAAAATCTGAAAAAAAACTCCAAAAATTTGCAGCAGCTTCTCCTCTCCTCTCATTTGCTTCCTAATCACTCAAAATCTCTCATAAACTCCAAAATAAAAACAGAAGTTCCATCTCTCTAGATCACTCTAGTGGCCTCAATCAAGTGATTTGAGCAAAAAAAAAGGCAAGAAATTAAGTAGAGAAAGAAAAAGGGGCAAGTTTGATCTTGAGAAATTAAGTGATTTAATTTGATTTTTTGTGTTTTTCCACAGATTTTGAGGTGTAGAATATGATTATGAGCTTGGATTTTGCATTTGAGAACAAAAAATAAGGATATCTAAGGGTTAATGGCTGGCCTATGTAGGTGGTTAAGAAGAAAGAAGTGTTCTAAGAGACAAAGGCAAGGGAAATGAGGCTTAGGCTTCCTACTTTAAGAGAAAATTGTAAGTGGCTAATTAATATTTACATTTTCTAAGTTTATGAATTTATTTCAATTATGTAATTAGGGTAAAAATTGTTAAAATTGTTAAATGATGAAATTAATTTGGGAAAAATGAAATTCAATCATAGAAGAGACTAATTGAATATTAAAATGGAAGAAAGAAAATTTTTAGGTAGGTATACTATAGGTGGCCAAAATGTCTACTAAGGAAAAAATATGAAATTTTGCATGTAATTAATATATAATAGCTTAAATTAGTTATAAAGATAATATTTAGTGCCTATGAATTTTTAAAGAATATTTGAAATTAATTTTAGAATTTTCAAGCCTATTTAATGTGTATGTATATAATAAAAATTGTGAAATATTGTGAAATAATGGATTATTTTAGTGGAAAATAACAATAAATAATAAATAATGCATAAATAAATTTTATTGGAATTATTAGAAATTTATTGAAATTTTAATGTTAGTATGTGTATTGAAAATAATTGAATTATTAGTGAATAATTGCACAAAAATGTTGAAAAAGGTGAATTTATATGAAATTAAATTATAATCAATGAAAAATAAATAAAAAGTTAACTGATGAATTTTTTGGGATTTAAAAAGATTAATAAGTAATTATTATTGTGCCCTTAGAATTAGTCTGGCAGTAAAAACTAGTTCTGGATATAGTTGGCTAACCATAGGAACACCCTTTACCGCGATGCAAGTCATGGCTACTTGCTTTGCTATGGGCAGGATCTTTGATCTCCATAACTTAAATGTAAAGTGAAAGTAAAAATTGCAGTATTTTGGGAATGATTTCTTGGAAATTATTTCTCTTTTAGTGGGACCTATGAGGTCCATGTTTCGTATATCCGATATGAAATTTTTTGTCGGGTCTGTACTAGGGGCATAATAGAAATAAATTGATAAAGAAGTGAAAAGACAATGAAAAGTAAGAATAAAGAGTGAAAAAGGACTAAAATGAAAAGAAAAGAAAGTTTAGGGGCAAAATAGTAATTTTTTTCAAAGTGTAAAAAATAAGTAAATTAAATAAGAATTGCTTAAATACAGATAAAATAGTAAGATAATAGTTAAATTGTTTAAAAAGTGAATTTTATAGTTAGCAAGGACTAAAATGTAATTTTTGCATATAAATATCAAAATAAGGATATAGGAATGTAAAACGCTTCAATTATTAGTTTAAAGATCATAAATAAGCTTTTTAATGGCAAACTTGTAATTATACGATTAAAATGAATAATAGTATAGAAAAAGTTAAATTGATGTTTTAATAAGTAATTAAATGATTTTATGAATATTTTTATATATGTTATTATCTAAGAATAATGATGATAATGTTAGAAAATGTATCGATTACTAGTCACCACTGAGCATGTTGAGTGCTCAATGCATAGTTTTTACTACGTGCAGGAAAGCAAGAGTTGGAGCATGAATACAAATTAGAAGACTTCTTTTAAGAGCTTTTGTTATTTTGACTTGGCATGTATATATTGACATTACTTTTGGTTATGTAAATGTTAAACAGAAGTTATATTAGTGAAATTGTATTTCGGATGTGAATGAGATGAAATGGATGATGACGCTTGTTATTATTGATTGTTGTGTCTCTGAGAGGCTATGTGAATTATCTGCATTTCTGGGGGCTTGTACTATGTACAACCGTTATATTGCAAAAAATTTATTAAATGCATAGTAACTTGGGACAGTTATAAGTCGTCGATGATTTATTTCCAAATTAACTAAAGCATGTTAATGAGATTTTGAAATGTAAGGAACAAGTTGGAAAAAAATTTTCGGCCTTTGGTCCACCTGTACAGTGTTAGGAGTGATAAGGGTATTACATTTTGTGTTATTAGAGCAGTGGTTTAGACGGTTCTAAGATCGGAGTGGGTGTAATGTTTGATTTAAATTAAGTATATACATGCCAATTGTTATTTGAGAAGTTGTTTTGGAATTAATATATTCTTGCTCCCTTGTGTTTTATAGTGAAAAGATGTCTGGAGATCTTTACATGTGGGAGACAATAGAAGTGAGGTCTCCTGTAATATGGGGCAACAGGAGGTCCCACAGCAGCAGACACCTCCACCAGTAGCGCCTTCTCCACCTCCTCCTCCTCAGCTAGATTTTCTTTATTTGATGTCAGATTACATCCAGCAGCAACTCCAGGCTGTCATGTTCAGGCACCACCACCAGTGATTCAGGTTCAACCACCTGCTCTGCCTAGAAGGAAGCCTATTTTGGAACAGTTGAAAAGATTAGGGGCAGAGGATTTTTCAGGTCATGATTCCTTGACTTCAACAGCTGCAGAGGAATGGTTATTTAAGATGAAGAGATTATTTGAGATCACCCACAATCCATTGGAGGAGAAATTTGAGGGTATCATTGCTTTATTACAGGGTCTAGCTTTCATTTGGTGGGACTCTATTAGGAGGCATACACCTGCAAACCGTTTGAACTGGAAGTTCTTTATTGAACAGTTTGAGAAGAAATATATTGGGTTCGAGTATAAGATTGCCATGCACGATGCCTTCTGGAGATTGAGATAGGGGAATCATACTGTGGCTGAATATGATAGAGAGTTTGCACACAGAGTTGAGGCAGATCATTGGGGCTCAAAAATACCTAGATCTGAGATCCATGATTGATGTAGCTCTCAAATTTGAAACCACTCAAGCTGAGCAAGCAGAGAGACAGTCCCGATTTCAATAGAAGAGAAAGTAGGGATAGAATAGTGGAAAGTCAGGGCAGAGTAAAAAGCAGAAAGGACAGCAGGTACCTCAGGGTCACCCACCAGCAGGTAGAGGACAGGGTAGTGCCTCCCATGGCAAGTCTACTGCCACTACAGCATCCAGTACACCTTGAGGCAGAGATAGTGGGTCAGCAGTATAGTGTGAGTACTGTGGCAGGACACACCTTGGGGAGTGTAGATTTCTGACAGAAGTCTTTTTTAAATGTGGGTCCAGAGATCATCAGATCAGAGACTGCCCCATGATATAGATTGCTTCAGTCACTCCACCAGCTTCTGGTACTGGATCGTCTACACCACGAGGGCATGGTATGGGAGTTTCCCCTAATCCTTCAGTCTCCAGACTAGTTGGCCAGTCATCTCAGGAACAAAGGCGGTTAGGGGGACATACCTATGCTGTCAGAGTCCGAAAAGAGGAGGATGCTCCTGATGTGATAGTGGGTAAGTTTATTCTTTTATTTGATTTTGTGTATGCATTGATAGATCCTAGCTCCACACACTCTTATATTAGCACAAAATTGGCGTGGGGTAAAGGGATGAAAGAGGCCTACTTGGACTAGGACATCTTGGTGAACAAGTATTCCCTCCTTTGTATCGAAGACTTATTCGATCAGCTTAAGTGAGCGGTTGTCTTCTCTAAGATAGATCTGAGATCGAAGTTATTATCAAATGGGGGTAAAAGAAGCTGATGTGCCCAAGACTGCTTTCCGTACTAGGTATGGCCATTATGAGTTTTTTTTCACGCCATTTGGGCTTACAAATGCACCAGCAGCTTTTATGGATTTGATAAATTGGGTCTTCCACCCCTACTTAGATCAGTTTGTGGTGGTTTTCATCGATGACATCCTGGTGTATTTCAAGACACCGGAAGATCATGACAGACACTTAAGAATTGTATTGCAGACCTTGAGAGAAAAGCAGTTGTATGCCAAATTCAACAAATGTGACTTTTGGCTAAATGAAGTATCCTTTTTGGGCCATGTTATTTCTGCAGAGGGCATTAAAGTAGATCCTTCAAAGATTGAAGCAATCCTTCAGTGGAAGCCATCCCAAAAATGTGACTGAAGTACAGAGTTTTCTAGGATTGGTTGGGTATTATAGGAGATTTATTAAGGGCTTCTCCATCATTGTAGTTCCTATGACGCAATTGCTATAGAAAAATATCAAATTTGTGTGGACTGACAAGTGCCAGGAATGCTTTGAGAAGATAAAGACTATGTTGACAGAAGCTCCTATCCTTACTCAACTTGAATCAGGTAAGAATTTTGTGATCTACAGTGATGCTTCCAGGAATGGTTTAGGTTGCATTCTGATGCAGGAGGGCAAGCTGATAGCTTATGCCTCTCGAAAACTCAAGACTCATGAGAAAAACTATCCTACTCATGATTTAGAGTTAGCAGCCATTGTTTTTGCATTAAAGATTTGGAGGCATTATTTGTATAGAGAGATATGCTATATTTATTCTGATCACAAAAGTTTGAAGTATTTGCTTACCCAAAAAGAACTCAATCTCAGACAAAGACACTGGTTAGAGTTGATCAAAGACTCTGATTGCTATATCGACTACCATCCAGGAAAAGCCAATGTAGTGGCTGATGCGCTCAACAGAAAATTTATGTTAGGTAATGTTAGTGCTTTTGAATGAACTTCTATAAGACATTGATAAGTGTAAATGATTAATAGTGATCTTTGTAGCTCTTCGAGCAATGAATACCAATTTAAGTTTGGCAGCAGATGGAGCTATAGTAGCTAAACTATGGGTTAAACCAGACTTTGTGCATAAAGTGAAAGCGGCTCAAAAAGAAGATGACCGACTAATGGATATTGTAAACAAGCTTCAACACAGTGATTATTCATTGTCTAGTAATGGAAGCCTTTGTTATAAAGGAAGGCTTTGTGTGCTGGCTCAGGAAGATTTAAAGAGAGAGATTTTGACAGAAGCACACCATAGTAGCTATGCCATGAGTTCTGGAAGTAACAAGATGTACCAAGATCTAAAAGACTACTACTGGTGGCCAAGCATGAAGCATGATGTGACTCAATTCATGGGTAAATGTCTGACATGTCAACAGGTGAAAGTAGAGCATCAGGTTCCTTCTGGACTCCTTCAACCACTTGTTATTCCATAATGGAAATGGGATCAAGTGACCATAGATTTTGTGATGGGTTTACCTATAACTCAATGAAAGCATGATGCCATCTGGGTTATCGTTGACCGTCTCACCAAATCAGCTCATTTCTTGCTAGTATGGATGGATTTCTCTTTGACCAGGCTGGCAAAACTTTACATAAAAGAGGTGATTAGGTTGCATGGAGTACCCACATCTATTGTGTCAGACAGGGATCCCAGGTTTACTTCCCATTTCTGGAAGAGTTTTCAGGATTCTTTGGGTACTAAACTTCGTCTTAGCACAGCATTCCACCCTCAGACTGATGGTCAATCAGAACGGGGTGATCCGGATTTTGGAGGATACGCTTAGATGTTGTGTTCTCGAGTTTGGCACCAATTGGGAAAAACATTTGCCGTTAGCTAAGTTCGCCTACAACAACAACTACCAGACCAGTTTGAAAATGGCTCATTTTAAAGCCTTATATGGTAGGAAGTGTAGAACTCCTTTGTGCTAGACTGAACTGAGTGAGAGGAAGCTTTTGGGTTCGGACTTAATTCTTGACTCTGAAGAAAAGGTCCAGATTATTAAAAACAGATTGAAGAAAGCAAAGGATTGATAGAAGTCATATGCGGATCTGAAAAGGAAAGACATCGAGTTCCAGGTTGAAGACAAGGTCTTTCTGAAAGTATCTCCATGGAAGAAAGTTCTGAGATTTGGTAAGAAGGGCAAGTTAAGCCCTAGGTTCATTGGTTCATATGAGATACTTCAGCGAGTGGGTCCCGTGGCCTACAGGTTGAAATTGCCATCTGCTTTAGAAAAGATACATGATGTCTTTCATGTATCTATGCTCCGCAGATACAGGTCTGATCTGAGTCATGTGATAGCACCAGAAGAGATACAGGTTCAGACTGACATGAGTTATGGGGAAAGACCAGTAAAGATTATGGCTAGGGAAGTCCAACAGCTTCGGAATAACAGATTCCATTGGTGAAAGTCCTGTGGCATCACCATAATGTTGAGGAAGCGACATGGGAACCCGAAGCAACAATGAAAAAACAGTATCCTATACTTTTCAACTCATGTAAATTTCGAGGGCGAAATTTCTTTTAATAGGGGAGAAATGTAATGACCTCAACATCGGGTCAGTCATGAACAGTACTTCTCGATGGTGAATAGTATTTTTCGGGCCTAAAATAATACCCAAAAGTCAAAAATATTTTATTGGACCATCGGAAAGTATTGGTCATGGGGAGTCTGGGTTTAAAATTTAAAGTGAAATTGAGGTCAAATGGGCCTCCAAAGGTCAAAAATACAAAAAGGCAGCGAGTCAATTTCCCTAGTAGAGAAGGTGACTTGATTTTGTATAAATTGTTAAAAATAGTAAACGAACTCTGAAAATTGCCAAATTTTGCATGCCTATATGAATTTTTATGTAGAATATTTTAGTGATGAGAATGAAATTTTTTTGTGACACCGATAATTGTCGAATCAGATCGATAAGTTTGAATCGGATCGATAACAGACTCCGATTGAATTAAAAATTTGTGTGCTAGCTATTTTTGATGTGATAAGAGTGATGGAACTATTTTTAGAGTGATGTGATGGCTTGAAGAGAGAGAAATTTGATTGAGCTTTTAGGGGGCCTAAAATGGGCCTTTAGAATTAATTGGGCTAAGCCCATTTGTTTGGCCCAATTTTGGACTCATTAGAGAGGCATATAAAAGCCTAAAATCTGGAGAAAACTCTAGAAATTTGCAGCAGCTTCTCCTCTCCTCTCATGGCCGAACCAACCTTCTTCCTTTTCTCTCTCTCTTTTACTCAAAATCTCTCATAAACTCCAACATAAAAACTGAAGTTCCATCTCTCTAGATCACCCTAGTGGCCTCAATCAAGTGATTTGAGCAAAGGAAGGCAAGAAATTAAGTAGAGAAAGAAAAAAGGGGTAAGTTTGATCTTGAGAAATTAAGTAATTTAATTTGATTCTTTAGTGTTTTTTATAGATTTTGAGGTGTAGAATATGATTATGAGCTTGGATTTTACACTTGAGAGCAAAAAGATAAGGATATCTAAGGGTTAATGGCCAACCTATGTAGGTGGTAAAGAAGAAGGAAGTGTTTCAAGAGACAAAGGTAAGGAAAAGGAGACTTAGGATTCTTAATTCAAGAGAAAATTGTAAGTGGCTAATTAAGGTTTACATTTTCTAAGTTTATGAATTTATTTCAATTATGTAATTAGGATAAAAATTGTTAAAATTATTAAATGATGAAATTAATTTGAGGAAAATAAAATACAATCATAGAAGAGACTAATTGAATTTAAAATGAAAGAAAGAAAATTTTTAGGTAAGTATACTATAGGTGGCTGAAATGTCTACTAAGGGAAAAATATGAAATTTTGCATGTAATTAATATATAATAGCTTAAATTAGTTATAAAGATAATATTTAGTGCCTATGAATTTTTAAAGAATATTTGAAATTAATTTTAGAATTTTCAAGCCTATTTAATGTGTATGTATATAATGAAAATTGTGAAATATTGTGAAATAATGTATTATTTTAGTTGAAAATGACAATAAATAATAAATAATGCGTAAATAAATTTTATTGGAATTTATTAGAATTATTAGGAATTTATTGAAATTTTAATGTTAGTATGTGTATTGAAAATAATTGAATTATTAGTGAATAATTGCACAAAAATGTTGAAAAAGGTGAATTTATATGAAATTAAATTATAGTCAATGAAAAAAAATAAAAAGTCAACCGATGAATTTTTCGGGAATTAAAAAGATTAATAAGTAATTATTACTGTGCCCTTAGAATTAGTCTGGCAGTAAAAACTAGTTCTGGATATAGTTTGCTAGTCATAGGAATACCCTTTACCGCGGTGCAAGTCATGACGACTTGCTTTGCTATGGGTAGGATTTTTGATTCTATAGCTTAAGTGTAAAGTGAAAGTGAAAAGTGCAGTATTTTCAAAATGGTTCCTTAGGAATCATTTCTCTTTTAGTGGGACCTATTGGATCCATGTTCCGTGTATCCGGTCTGAGATTTTCTGCCGGATCTATATTAGGTGCATAATAAAAATAAATTGATAAAGAAGTGAAAAGACAATGAAAAGTAAGAATAAAGAATGAAAAAGGACTAAAATAAAAAGAAAAGAAAGTTTGGGGGCAAAATAGTAATTTTTTTTCAAAGTGTAAAAAGTAAGTAAATTAAGTAAGAATTGCTTAAATACATATAAAATAGTCAAATAATAGTTAAATTGTTTTAAAAGTGAATTTTATAGTCAGCAAGGACTAAAATGTAATTTTTACATATAAATGTCAAAATAAGTATATAGGAATATAAAACGCTTCAATTATTAGTTTAAAGATCATAAATAAGCTTTTTAATGGCAAACTTATAATTATGTGATTAAAATAAATAACAGTATAGAAAAAGTTAAATTGATGTTTTAATAAGTAATTAAATGATTTTATGAATATTTTTATATATGTTATTATCTAAGAATAATGATGATAATGTTAGAAAATGTATCGATTACTAGTCACCATTGAGCATGTTGAGTGCTCAGCGCGTTATTTTTACTGCGTGCAGGAAAGCAGGAGTTGGAGCATGAATACAAATTAGAAGACTTCTTTTAAGAGCTTTTGTTATTTTGACTTGGCATGTATATATTGACATTACTTTTGGTATGTTAATGTTAAATAGAAGTTATATTAGTGAAATTGTATTTTGGATATGAATGAGATGAAATGGATGATGACACTTGTTATTATTAATTGTTGTGCCTCTGAGAGGCTATGTGAATTGTTTGCATTTCAAGGGGCTTGTACTTTATACAGCCGTTATATTGCAAAAATTTTATTAAATGCATAGTAACTTGGGACAGTTATAGGTTGCCGACGATTTATTTCCAAATTAACTAAAGCATGTTAATGAGATTTTGAAATGTAAGGAACAAGTTGGAAAAAAAAATTTCGGCCTTTGGTCCACCAGTACAGTATTAGGAGTGATAAAGGTGTTACAACAGCCCCAAACCATTGTCATCCAGCCCCCTTTTCCTGAGAGATTAGCTAAGTCCAAGAAAAAAAGGAAGATAATGATATTCTTGAGATTTTTCGCAAGATTGAGGCAAATATTCCTTTACTTGATGCAATTAAACGAATATCACAATATGCTAAATTTCTTAAAAAATTATGCACTAATAAGACAAAGCTAGTTGGCAATAAAAGGGTGAGTATAGGAGAAAATGTCTCTTCCGTGATTCAAAGAAAATTACCTCTAAAATATAAGGACCAAGGTATGTTTGTTATTCCCTGCGTTATAGGAAATGTTATGATAAAAAGAGCTATGTATGATTTAGGAGCTTCAATAAATATTATCTCATTGTCTATTTGTTCATCTTTACATGTTGGTCCATTAAAAAAGATAAATGTAGTACTTCAACTTGTTAATAAATCTTTTGTTTATCATGAAGGGGTATTAGAGAATATTTTGGTGCAAGTTGATGGGTTAGTCTTTCCAGCCAATTTGTATGTGATTGACATGAAGGATGATAAATCCTCAAATTCTTTAAATATTTTATTAGGAAGGCCATTTTTCAACACAGTCAAGGCAAAAATTGATGTGTATGAGGGTACACTCACCATGGAATTTGATGGAAAAATCATTAAATTTTATGTTTATAATACAAAGAAAAATTCCAGTGATGTGTCTAATATTTTTAAAGTGGATGTTACTGAATATTTAATTAATGAATCATTTAGATTGTGTGATAATTTTAACAATTTGAATTTTCATATTTTTTGGACTCCACTGTCAAAAAACCTAACAAATTTGAGAAGAATTTGGTGAATGACCCTAATTTGTAGGAAGTGATAAATGGAAAAACACTAAAATGGGATTCCAGACTAGGTTGAAAGGTATAAAATTCTACAAACGTCTGGCTAAAGACGTTAAAGAGAGGCGCTACTGGAAGGCAACCCAATGTTCAGTTTTGCTCAAAACTGTAGTGTTACTGTTTAGATTTAAATTCCGACGAAGTGATCAACTAGTTGGTTTCATGGTGGAGAGATATAAAATAAATAAATAAATAAATAAAGTTTCAATTATTTTTACTTAAAAAAGAATTGTGAAAGTTTAAAATTTTCTGGGCATTTCTTTTGAATGATGGGTTGCTGGAATTTTTTTCAAAGCCTTGATTGTAATTAATGGAGGAATCCAATTATTTAAAGTTCATTCTTTTAAGAAAAAAAAGAAACGAAAAGAAAAAGAAGAAAAGAAAAGATGTGGGCACGTGAATTTAATTTTGGCACTTACTAGGAGTTGAAGATTGGATTTGCTGTAACTTTTTCAAAACTTTATTTGTTCTTTAATGGTTAAAGCCCATTAATTATTTTAGTGGGTTTAAATTAGTTTGGGTCTTACTTCTGATTTGATGGGCTTTTCAATTCAATGGGTTTTTAATTTTTATTTTTAACCCTTTTCATTTTTTTAACCCCACTATTATTATTTAGTTTTCACCTTAGTTAATTTATTTCACTTTCACATTAGATCTTTCTTCCCTAAATCAAAAGCCTCATCATATCTTTTTAGTTGTAGACCCCAAGCAGTTGCCACCCCCCAACCACCACGTCGGCCCAACCCACCTTCACTATCACTGCCGATCAGCGGCCAGCCACCATTGTCAAGTCCTTCATGCTGTCAATCGCAATCAAGCAAATCGAAGCAGAGTACCCTTTTATTTTGATTTTTTCTTTCTTTCTTTTTAATTTTTCTTTTCATCTTCTCTGTTTTATTTTCCTTTTTCTTGTTTTTTTGATTTTTTGTTATTTTCTTATTGTTACTTTTAAATTTTACTATAGATTAGATCATATATATAAAAAAATTGAAAAAAAAAATTATTGAAAAAAAAATAAAAGGGCGATTTGGTTGAACTAAGTGATTATAAATTATGCTTTCAAAATTTTGTCTTATTGAATTCATTTTCTTTAAATTGTAAAGCATTACTTTTTGGCCTAAGTTTCAATTCTTGTCACTTTTCACTGTGATGTTTTTTGTCTTTATTTAATTTATTTGTTTATCTTTTCTTTTTATCTTTTTTTAATTTGTTCTTATTTAGCTTATTTTATTTAGTTTCAAATTGGACTTAGCTTAGATTTTAAGTTGTTTTTCTTTTTTTTTTCTTTCTTTCTAAAAAATAAAAATATATAGTTTAGAAAAGTTTTTTTTTTCTTTCTTGCATTTTCTTCTTTATTTAGTTAGCTACTTTGTCATTTGTTTTTATTTATTAGTTTTTCATTGGGTATACTCATGCATTGATTTCTCTGTTCAATAACTCTACGTGAAGTTATAGGAAAAATGGCTAGATTCAAGAATTGATAAGATGGATACTACCACTCTATCTTTGCAATCGCGGATAGCTTTACATCATATCTCCATAACAGGACAGTATCCTTTCTTTCTGTCTTTTTGCTTATATATTTTGATGTCCTTTGCCCCACGATTGATTTTTTATTCCGTATTGAGGATAATGCGAGGAAAAAGTGTGGGGGAGGGTTTGAAATAAAAGTGTTGTGTTGATTTTTGTGGTATTGTACTGAAATTTTTGGATTATTTATGTTGATTTTGTGCTGATATTAGAAAGTGTATTCTGAAAATTTTCCTATTGATTTTTGTTGACAAAATATGCTGCTATATTTTGTTGATAATATTTTAAATCCATTTTTATGGGCTTATTTTTTAAGCTAAATTTGGTTAATAAATGAATTTTTGGTAAAGTTTTTTTTGGTTTAAGTGATGTTGGCATAACCCTTGTCCCATGTTTTTCATTATTTAAAATTTACTTTTTGATCCTTTGTCTTCAGTATTTTGTTGAGCTTCATTCTCTTTTCCAGAAGAAATTTTTTATCTTAGATCAATTTCTTGACCATTTAGTTATAACCTGTTGGATGTTAGGCAAAAATGAGTCGATTTCTTAATAATTTACTCTTTTGCATATATTTCATGGTATCCTCAGCATTCTTTTGAATTAGAAAATTCAAGGCTTGAATTTAATAAGTGAAATAAATTTTTACATGAACTTAATTTGAAATCTTTGCACATTAGGTAATTGTTAGAAGCATTTGAGACATCAAATAAATCTTTGTGTGCTTATGGTTTGGAAATCTAGTTGCCAGAATTAAAAAGAAAAAAGAAAAAAAAGGGAGATTAACAAATAAAATTTTACTCTGCTGTCCATTAAAAATTTGGACATGAGCAAAGCTAGTAGCTGCTTGGATTTGTTTTGTCTGAGTAATCAGGTGTGCGAGTCAGAACCATGCCCTCATGTAAAAAGGATCTTTGCATTCCTTTTAAGCAATCCTAATCTTCCCTATAAAAAAAATAAAAAAGAAAATAAAAGCATCAAAAGTAAAAATGATGCCAAAAATAAAAGTTTGGTAGTTTGATTCCCTTGCTTGTTGAAATTTGTGTGTGTGTTGTCTTTGCTGGTTTGGCAATCCATCTATATGCATTGATTTAATTTTGAACTAAAACCTTAAAATTCTTTCATGCTTAAAATATTTTGAGCCTTGTCGTTTCCAATTTAAAAAGATTGTTGAGGAACCCATGTTATGATATGAATTTGTAGGAAATTATTTTGAATGTGGTTCTCTGATTTTCTTGCATTTTAATAAGGTTAAAACTTTTGGAATTGCGTTTTGTTTGAGGATGAGAATGTCTCTGAAGGGATTGATTGTGTACTTGAAGACAAGCATGAAACAAGTGTGGATGAATTTGTTAAGTTGCTATAAGTGTATATATTTGATTGAATTTTGCTTATTATTTTGTGCTCTTTTAAGTTAGTTTTAGGGACTTTTCATTGGTTTATTTATTTTGATGACTGTAGGAGCAGATTTTGAAGAAGTTATATTTTTAAGGCTAATTTGAGATGATCTGGAGAAGCTATGAATTTTTGAAGCAAATTTGGAGCAAAGAGCTGATGTATGAAAATTCTGAAAGTTGCCTTGCCTAAGAGAATTGCCCAGTTGCCCAAAGAAGAAAGCCAAGCCTTGCCCAAGTTGTCCAAGGGACTTGCCCAAGAGAGTTGACAGTGGAGTTACGATTTTAATATATTTCCTATACAAATTTGACCTACCCGCCACTTTTATCCTAGCTAATATTTAGGAATATTAAGACCTTAATTTAGGAGATAAAAGACAATAGTTTTAGGAAGTTTAGACTCTATTTAGTATTTTATTTTATTTTTTTCTTATTTGGGTATGAGTAAACTACTTATTCTTTAGGAATTTTATTAGGAATAAAAGGGGGATATCAGATTTGGTTAAAAAAATTTTGAATTGAAGTTGTTTATTCATTCTTTGTTTTTAGCTTTATAACAGCCATGAGTGGTTAAATATTTATTTTAGTTAAAGATTAATTCAAGGCTATGATTTCTTTTACTGTGAGATTGTTGTGCTTAATTTTTGTTCTTAATTTCATATAGTGTTTATGTTATTTACTGTAGATTAGGGAAACCATATTCCGATTATTATTTGTTAGGTGTGCAATTTGAGCTCGTTGTGCATTTAATTAAGTAGTATATTACTAATTGAATTTGCTAAATTCGTAATTATTTAGTGAAGTCAATAACAAGTAGCGATTAGTGTAGCTTCCTCACAAGGGCTGTTATGTTGAGTAAATGCATGATTTGGTCTAAATCGGTCTCGCTTGTAGATTGGTTGGCTTAGGTCGGGTCTTTCTAATTCATAATGCTGTCAATAGATTAAATTAATTCACTTATTAAGGGTTGTTTATTGGTTAGAAATTAATTACAGTCTTACTTGATTAATTCATTAATACAAAAAGATTAGGTCGAAAGCGCGAAGCCGACGACTATAATTGATCTATTGTTTGGTTTTAAGAATTATTTCTTCATCGATGATCAGTTGATTGAATCATGTGCTGCGAATGTCTTTAACTGAAATTTTCCATCCATTAATTTTGTCTTTATTTATTTTCTGTATTTTTATTTTATTGTTTTAATTTTGTTTTTTTTATTTATTTAATTTTTAGTTTACAAAATCCCCTCTATCTTTTATTTTTAGTTTGTTAATTTTTAAGTTATTTAAAGAGTTAAAACTCGACCAATACTTGTGGATTCGACCCTGCTCATCACTAATTACAAGTTAGTTTTAAGTAAGAATTTTATATTTTATTGGTTTCGACACCCACCAATGGTCGAAACTCCAAATTGCAAGAGGAAAATGCTCCACTCATTCAGTTAGTACAAAATCACACCATCTCCAAAGTTGCACAAGATAGCTCTATAATTGCCATTTTTCTGTGCATACTTAAAATAACACCGACAACATAACGTCATCTTGGGATGGCCAAATTGCTAAAATGTTATAAAGATCTATTTGTGGAGCCATCGCAGCTACCACCTCAAAGAGCAATTGACCATTAGCTCACTTTAAAAGAGGATACTGGACTTATCAATATAAGACCCTACAAATATTTCCATTTTCAAAAATTTGAAATTGAAAAAGTAGTTCAAGATATGTTAGACTTGGGGCTAATCAGACCCATCACAAGTCCTTTCTTATTCCCTATTTTGTTGGTAAAAAAAATGGATCGAGGCACTTTTGTACTATTTACAGAGCATTAAATGCCATCATGATTAATGATAGGTCCTAATCAAAGCTATAGAGGAAATTGCTTATTTTGCTTAGGATGAGAACAATATAATTAAATTTGGGAATAAGCTTGCCTTTATTTACAGCAAATCATAATTTAAATGTAAATGAAATTCAATAGCTACTTTTATTTCCTCATATGCAAGTTTGAGGAATATGAGCATTTTATCTTTAAAAAGGCTTACAAAAGTTTGCCAATCGATTCTATAGTTCATATCCATTTATCGAAAAATTGACAAACTTGACTACAAGAAAATCATCAAATAGCAACAAAAATTAGCAACGAAATATGTTGAATTTCCGTTGCAAATCAAAATTAGCAACAGAAAATTCGGTTGCTAATTTGATAGTTGCTATTTTTGAACAATATAATTGATTTTTGTTGCTAAATCTAGCAATAGAACTCAAAATTCGTTGTAAAATCCACGAAATATACCATTCCATGAATCGGTCAAAAATAGCAACGGAAATCCGATTTCATTGCTAAATTTAGTAATGGAATCGAATTTTCGTTGCTATTTTTATCAACAGAAACTATTTTTCGTTGCTATTTACTAATTTTTAGCAACAAAACTCTAATTTTAGTTGCTAAATTCTCCAGGCAATAAAAAAATTCACGAAAGTCCTTCTGTCGCTAAAAATTATTTTATCAATTATTTTAACCCACGTCCATTAGCTATATCCACCCATCAGAGGGAATTAAAAGCATCATTCAAAGGTTAGCAATAAGATCACACAATATCATTCAAATACATAAGCATTTATGTCTTCACAGCATAATGGTTAGATGCACAAATATACACAGCAATCTCATAGTCAAAGCATAAGCAACCAGGAATGCTATTAAAAAAGAAAAATAGCTTCAATGTGTAACAATTTAAATGAACAAAATATCGTTATTCTATTACTTGAAATTGAAGACAATGAACAAAGTTAAACCTGTAAGGCAGATAGTAAAAAGCAAGATCAAGTATTTATCAACACAAACACACAATGAGAATCATTATCTTGCTACGATAAACTAAAAATCTTAAGTTAGCTGCCAGCCTCCTGTTAATGAACTACTGGTTTTTGATTTAGCAACCCCACATTGGAATAAAATATAGCAAGCTCAGCAGTACGTCTAGCATAAATAAAAATTGTAAATCTTTGTACTAGATAGAACAAAGAACAACAACATTTAAACACAATTCTGTCATTTATCAGATTGACAATAAAATTAAACAAGTACTTTAATGATCTAACTTATGATTATCTACATTTATATTACATTAGCAGCATACATATATACTACCAAAGTAATATATTATAGAATTTTGTGTCAGAGTTTTAACCTGCAACCAGAAAAAAATAGTTATATCATACACTTCCAAATTTTACATTTATTCACTTAGATTTTGATTTACTTATGATGTCCAGATAAAAATTCCTAACGTTTTCCAAGTGTGTGGTTTGCATTCCCCTACTTAACTCAGGGAGAAAGGTTCCATCTTGCCTGTTGGAGTTTTAGTAATTGGCCTACTCTATTGTAAGCTGAATCCAATACCAGGTTCATGTCACTAGTATTCAACCAAATTTGTTGTTTAGTTCTCAGTACTTACTCTTATATTAAGTTTAAATTGGTTTTCATCATCTTATATTTCTCAAGAAATTAGGAAAAAATGCAATGTTTCTGTGATTCCTATAATGAAGTAGTTGATATTTAACATTCCACAATATCTTTTACAAGTTATAGGTTTATTATTTTACAGTCCAAGTCAGCACGTCAAACTTTCATTGAACTAACCGGACTAATAAGACCATAATGCTTTTTTCTTAGACTAAAATAAATTAAAAAATTCTAGGATTTGCACAAGCCATGCAGATTTCTTTGTTCACATGTAAATACATCTAAATATAAGTGAAAATATAGATATTGCCTAGAGATACAACTTCCTTTTTTGAATGTCCAGCATGGAATATAATATGTTCACATTATATTCTTCACCTACCTTTTCCAGTTTGTCTTCAAGTTTCTTAATCTTTTGCTTCTTGTAGGCTACACACATTTGTTTGCATTTCAACCATTTTTACAGTATTATCTTCTTGAGTTAATTTTTGCAGTATTATCATATTTGGATCAAATTCGAGAACATAATAATCAAGATTAGTAGCCAATTCATATTAGAGCTTTATCTATACACCCTTTGTTTATTGAGATGATGGCCAAAAAAATTAAGTCAAATCTTGCTTAGAGGAAAGGAAATATGAATCACCTCCTTGCTAGCACCAGTACAACATACATAATAATATTCATATTAGGAAGCCACTTTCTAAATTCCTTAGCCTAGTTAGACAAAGTGGATAATGGAACAACAACAAGGAATGGCCCAGGGATTTGTATTATATCAAGCCTTCCCATCTAAATAATATAAAATATATTAATATTTAGTTAATCATAGAAAAAGAAAAAAAAAAGATGAGAGGTACTTGAGTTTGTTAACCCAGACTTCTGCTCTTTTGGTTGAGCATATAAGATCAACCTTCATATATATATATATATATATATATATATATATCTGATATTTCTATATTCTTATTTAATATATGATATAAATAAATAAGATTTAATATCTCATCCACTATACTCTTAACATAGGAGTTTGAAAGCGCATAATAAAGCCAGAAATATTTAGCATATTTATAATGACAGAAGAAGCATGATTGTGATTGTAATATTAATTGCAAACCACATGAAATTTACTTTAAACCACATGAGGTAAGAGTGCCAATTAATTGAAAAAAATCAATAATTCCTGTCCGCAGGTCCAAGGTCTTAAGGCTTTGAAGCTTCTTGTCAATCTCTATCTTCCTGGAAGTAAAAGTGCAAGGTCAAAACATCAGGTCTGTTGGTTGCCATTATCATTTTAACTCGCAGTAGAAAAACATATGATACTATGATTTTTATATGTCACTGGTATATCATAGGTGGCATGAAGAACTCAATTGTCGAAGAATACGTTTACATATGCATAAACATAAATAAAAGAGTGTGAGGGAGAGACAGAAGAGAAGCGAGCAAGAAAAAAATCACATTAGTTGCAGTTATGAGGGTGACCTTATTGGAACCTTGGTTGGCAATGCCAACTCCATGCATGTCTATGTGAAGATGGTAAATGACAAGAAAGTATTAAACCCGTTGCAAAAGATAATTCTTTATAAAGAAAAAAAATCAAATGCTTGCATGTGCATGAATCTACGGTCTGTACATTTAAAGTACCTTGCCAAGATGATCAAAACCATCCAGCTGATTAATTAACTCCATCACAGTTCTTTGAATTTCTTGATTTGCACTTATCCCCTCACTAAAATGGCGTCCACCAATGGCATCAATCCTATCTATGAAAATGATGCAAGGCTAGAAAAGCAAAAGTACAGACGTCATAAACCTCTAAGGGAAAACCAAATCCAAAAATTGTAGATTCTTACTTGGTGATCACGAGCATATCCAAACATTTCTAGTCTCAACCTAGCACTTTCTCCAATGTATTTGTCAATGATAGCACTTGAAACAACCTTCTGTAAAGTCTTAAGAAATTAAGTTGTATTTCACTTCTATATTGTAAACGTACAGAGGTCTATATATATACATGCATAGTAAGAAGAGAAGCTAGTAGAGATTAAAACAAATACAACAATTGTAAACCCATCATATTTATCTTTTAATATTAGAGAGTATATCCCTTAACACCCCCCACAAGGCGATGGCTGGGCTGAATCATGATGTCATGTCCTAAGCATTGCAAAATGAGAGATAGCCAGAGGCTTGATGTAGAAGTAAACACACTCTAATCCCTTTCCCTTGCATCATGCACATGAAGACGTCTGCGAAGAGAAGAAAAATGAGAGACACCCAGAGGCTTGGTAAATACATCAGCCAACTGATTTTCAGAGGAAAGAAATTGAATCTGTACTGTCCCATTTTCAACCAACTCACGTACAAAGTGAAAATCCAATTCAATATGCTTTATCCTTGCATGAAATATGGGGTTTTTACTGAGGTAGATAGCTCCAATATTATCACACCACATCGTGATTGACCCATTGCTGTACACTCCAAGTTCCTACAATAACGATTTTATCCATAATAGTTCGGCTACTGCATTGGCTAGGGCCTTATACTCACTTTCAGTACTTGATCTAGCTATAATCGGTTGTTTCTTGGCTCCCCATGAAATGAGACTTGATCCTAAGAATATCCCATAGCCACCAGTAGATCTTCTATCATCCGGACACCCTCTCCAATCTGCATCAGAGTAACAATGTAACTGTTGAGTGGAAGCAGAGGACAGCAGGAGACCATGGTGACAAGTACCATTTAAATATCGTAAGAGTCATTTGACTGCCCTTCAGTGAACATCAGATGGTACATGCATGAACTGGCAGAGTTTGTTAACAGAGAAGGATATGTCAGGCCTGGTTAAGGTGAGGTATTGAAGAGCCCTAACCACTTGTCTGTATTCCATGCCATTGGGAAGAGGTGTACCCAGTGCTTTGGATAAGTTAGGAGATGTTGCCATTGGAGTGAGGCACAATTTGGCCTCAAGAAGATTGGTTCTTTCCATGAGATCATGGATGTATTTTGATTGACGAAGAAGAAGACCATGGGGAGTATGATCAATTTCAATCCCCAGGAAGTAAGTTGCTCGTCCCAAGTCCCTAATGGGAAATTCAGTTTCTAAGAGATGGATAGTGTGGCGGACACCAGTCAGTGATGAACCTATGACAAGAATATCATCAACATAACAAAGGACAAACAAATAATGCCCATCATATGTCTTTATAAACAGAGAGTTATCTGCCTTAGATTTATGGTAGCCCTTAGAAATAAGAAAGTGGCAAAGTCATGTAAACCATTCATGAGGGGCTTGCTTAAGGCCATATAATGACTTCCGTAGGAGACATACATGATGAGGTCGAGAGGCATTAACAAATCCCGGTGGTTGAGTCATGTAGATCGATTCTTTCAAGTGGCCATGAAGAAAGGCATTGGAGACATCTAGCTGGTGAATTGGCCATTGTTTAGCCGAGGCAATAGCTAGGATGGTTCGAACGGTAGTAGCCTTAACCACTAGACTGAAGGTTTTTGTGTAATCCACCCCAGGTTTTTGAGTGTAGCCCTTTGCAACAAGGCGTGCCTTGTATCTGTCAACTGACCCATCAGTCTGCCTCTTGATCTTAAATAACCACTTACACCCAAAAACATTTACAACAGATGGTCGGGGAACTAAAACCCAAGTATTGGTGTCTAGAAGAGTTTGAAATTCTCTGGTCATGGCATCACGCCATACTGAATACTTCTTGGTCAGGGGGGCGAAGTTGCATAAGATGAGTTTTGGGTAGTGTTTGTGGCATTGTGGGTGAAGGAAAGGGGGCCTGTGAGTCATGGTTGGGCAGGTTATGGGTAGTGAAAGAGAAAGAAGGTGACAAGGCACTGGATGATGTAACCAGAGGTATGGAAGGTGAGGAACCAGAAGTAAAGGTAGTGGACATACCTGACGAGAGACCTTTGGTGACAGAGAGAGGGACATGCACCGTTAGCCAAGGAGAAGTAAGTGGAGTCTTGGGAGGAGCATCTCGTAATACCATTTGGGCAAAGGGGAACACAGCTTCATCAAATTGTACATGCTTAGAGATATATATCCTGTCACTAGATGGGTGAAGACACACAAACCCGGAATGAAACTTAGATTTTCCCAAGAAGACACACTGAGAACTACGAAAGGCAAACTTGTTTTTGTTATATGGCCGGAGAAGTGGGTAGATAGCACATCTAAAAATTTTGAAATTATTAAAGTCAGGTTATTTATGAAACAACTGTAAATATGGTGATGTGTTTTGTAGGGAAGGAGAAGGTAAGCTGTTAATTAAATCAACACTAGTGGTGACAGCAGAGTTCTAAAATCTCAACGGGACTTTTGCTTGAGCTAGAAGAGTAAGAATAGTATCAATGATGTGTCTAATTTTGCGTTCGAAAATTTCATTTTATTCGTGAGTGTGGACACAAGCTATAAAGTGAGAAATGCCAAATTTATTAAAGTGAGTAGATAGCTTTTGAAATTCACCACCAAAGTCAGAGTGAAATTGTTTTATTTGGCAATTAAATTGGCGAAGAACCATTGCTTGAAATTCAAGAAAGGTGGAAAGCACATCACTTTTGAATTTAATGCAGTATACCCAAGTGAAACTTGTAAATTCATCAATAAACAAAATAAAGTATCTTTGATTAAGGAAAGAATCCATAGGGGCCGAACCCCATACATCCGAGTGGACAACCTCAAAAGGAGCAGAACTGCTCCGAACAATGGGAGGCAAATGAGTTTTCGTAAGTTTACCTAAAGGATAGGATTGACATTTATTATTAGAAGGAGAAAAACCTAAAGCATTGGAATGTAAGATGTGAGAGGTGGTACGGTTATTGCAGTGACCCAAGCGAGCATGCCAAATATCAAACGAGATGGGCTCCCCAAGAAACACTTGCTTCAGCTCAGCTAGTAACCTGTACAGACCTCCATCACTCGAGCCTCTCATGAGGATGTCCTTCGTTACCTGGTCCTTAATCAAGAAATGAGAAGGCCAAAATTCAAAGAAGCATCTGTTATCCTTTGTGAATTTTTGAACAGATAAGAGAGATTTAGTGAGTTTGGGAATAAGAAGTACATCATTTAAACGGAATTGGGAGTAAAGAGAAGTACCAGTATGAGTGATGGGCATGCCTTGACCATTACCTACCCGAATAGTTTCTTGACCATAAAATGGTGTTATACTATGCATTTGAGAGGGATCTGCAGTCATGTGATGAGTGGCTCCTATGTCCGAATACCATGGGCGGGCAGGAATGGGAGCTAGAGGAGGTGGTGAATAGAATGTCGATGCCAACTGAGGATTGGAAGGGCCTTGTGTCCATGCAACATTGGCTTGTTTGTCATAGGATCCTCTAGTGTGGGACGGTGAACTACCCAATGATTGTGGTTCATACTGACGCCTACATTGATCTGTAGTGTGATTGCGAAGGTTGCAAATTTGGCATGGGCCACATTGACAATGCTGGTTGGTACCTTTGTATCCTTTGTTGTTGGTAGAGGTAGGTAGAGAGGAAGTGGACGATCCTTGGGCAAGTAGAGCAGATGGTGGTTCTTGAAAGCTTTTCAACAGAACTTCATAAGCAACCAAATGACCATATAATTGATAAAAGGAGGCTGGTGGAGATTGAAGGGCAAGAGTGGTGATGATTGAGTGAAATTCAGGACCAAGATTGCGGAAGATGATGGCATTGAATTGGGCTGTGGAGAGAGGGGCACCACCAGATGCAAGTTCATCTGCCAAGGCTTTAGCTCGCTGTAAATAGGTAGCTACTCCAGTATTTGTTTTCTTCAGTTCCTGCAGTTTTATGTGTATCTGTAACTGGCGATTTTGAGAGACAAAACCAAAAGCATTGGCTAGAGCATGCCAAGCATCATAAGCTGTTTCCACACCGATAACATAGGTGAAGACTTCTTCAGTTAGACAGGTAAAGAGCCATGTTAATAATGTTTGAACCTTTCTAAACCAGGATGCATAATCAGGATTGGGTATGAGAGTGTTGGGGTCATCTGGGGATGGAATGGTGGTGGGTGGTTTTGGACATGATGCATCGATGTGATCCATTAACTGATGGCAGTGTAGAGTTGTCAGAAGAATTAGAGAATGTGGAGAGTTCTAGGTTAGCTTTGATACCATGTAAAGTCTTAAGAAAGTAAGTTGTATTTCACTTCTATATTGTAAACATACAGAGGTCTATATATATACATGCAGAGTAAGAAGAGAAGCTAGTAGAGATTAAAACAAATATAACAACTGTAAACCCATCATATTTATCTTTTAATATTAGAGAGTATATCCCTAGTATATCCCTAACACCTTCATCCAGAGAAAAAGAAAAAACGTGACCAAGAACAAATTGCAAATAAAAGAGTTGAGTTAAGGCTTAAAAGGAAGAAAATATTTGACCTTTAAAATGTTGGCATCTATGTTGCTTGCAATAGACCTAGCTAACAACGTCTTCTCAATACCAGGCGGTCCATAAAGAAGAACACCCTAAATAGATTGGTAACAATATTTTGAGAAGAAAATTAACTAACTTCATCAAAACATAACAATATTTGATGCTAAGTTATATACTACATAAAGTAAACAAATTTGAAAGAAATAAAGAGCCATAAAATCACCTTGGGCGGTTTAATGCCCACTCGAAGGAAAATTTCAAGGTTCATGAGAGGTAGTTGTAACACCCACTACCCGATCAATTGTAAGACCGGGATACCGGATGTCACACTCGAGTTGGGTTGACTTTAAGAGGACTAATCAAAGAATTTTACTATTTAAAATTCCTTTTTAACATACTATTTATTTTATAAAAATTTCGGCAACTTCTGGCTTGAAAAATATCCCAAAAAAATTTCTAAAATTATATAACTACTTCCACAATCTCAAGTGATTAATCACAATATACATATTCAGTTTCAAAATAACAACTTAATTCACTGTAATCATAAAAATTTACTCATATACACAACTATATATGTATAAGATTTGTGTCATCAAAAATCAGTGTACATATTAAAATGTGCATAGTCATATGAATACAATTTGGTTCGAACTTGAAAATTGAGATATCAATTCTCAAGCTTTCTACGTATTCCATTTTAGAGAATCAAAACCACGTAGTTCTTCAATTTTGAAGTTTAACATAATAGTTTAAATAAGTAATCTGGTTGGGCATGAATATAACGTCTCGAGCACTCCTAGGTACATATACATATATTATACACACTTCTAATTACAGCAAACTATTCCAGATTGTGTAACGCACAATTAATCACAGTACAAATTCTATAAGTTATCTACTAATATTTGAATAAAATACTTGCATCAACTTTTATTTTCTTATTAAATTTTTTTGACATTTGTCCCTAGTATATCCAGTGGAATTGCATTGAACTGGATAAACGAAATTTAAACACGGGACTGAATTCTCGGAATCATATGGTCCATTCAATTAATACATATATATTTATATACGCTTGTGGACCGAGCTCTCGAAGCCATTCGGCGCACAAATCAATTTAATTACCTTTACCAGAAGAGCTCTCGGAGCCATCCAATCCGGTAATTGTATTTAAGATGTAGTACTGCTAAACTTCTCTAACTGGCATGCCAACTCAATCCTATTGGTCCAACTCTTATATAGACTACTAGGGGCAAATACAAAATCGCCATTAAATAAATAAGTAATATCCATGAATTCTTAGTCCCATTTATGCACTGTTTGTGTAACATACATCATGCCCTCTCAAAAGCAAAACATATTCACTATAGATAACTATCTTATTCTCATGTATACATAAGCAAATCAACACTTACTTTCACATTTATCTTATCATTTTAATTCATGTTTCAAATAGACTCACGGTCACATATATTCTTACTTGGGAGCCTGTAAGAACTTAATTAATTAAACTACTCATATATTAAGCTCTTAATTAAACTTCCTTTCTTCTTGCTGTAATTACATTTATAAGAGGTGATGCACCCATAATTCAATTAAGATTTCCACTTAGTTCTTTAAACCATTTTGAACATGTTAAATAGTATCTTATATTGATGAAAGCATTTTAGTTTCAGTTAGCCAATTCTTTAAAAATATGAGAACTTCCACCTTTATTATAATACATTTAATTGGCTAATTCCTCAAGTATAATTATAATTTCAACTGCTATAAGTTAGAATTGCATAATATCTCCATCTTTACTAATTATCATTACTAATTAAATGTACAATTTAATAGCTTATAAATAATAATAAGAACACTAGGTTCATTTCTAGTGTTAACAACCAATCTATATAATCTAAATAACAAGTTCATATAAGCATGTAATTTACATCATCACAAGTTCCATTAACATGTCAACCAACATTACTTCAGAAGACAAATAATTAAATTAAACTAACTATGTTATTTGTTAAGCCACAACAATAGCTAAATAAAAAGAGCGCACGTGGATGCATAATTTGACTATATTATTAAATATTTGTTAAAATTGTTATTTTTTATACATACAGAATCAAGTTTGAATTTAATTAAACTTTTATTTTTATCATACATTCAATTATTCATTATTATTTTCTAATTAAATATTATAAGATAAACAAAATACTTAAATTATCAACAAAATTTTAAACTTAAAATTGGATCTTAAATTAGAAAAACTCCACCAGCAATTATATTATTTCTAGTAAATCATACTGCAACCAACACTTAATTCAAAGAAATACAATAATTTTTAACCAAATTTCAAAGTTAATTCAATAAATTTTATACAAAAAATTTTGGTAATTACATACCAGTTAGAGTTGATTTTCTGCATTTTGTCCTCTTTCCATCGATCACTGTGCTCGTCGAGCTTGATAAGAGCTTTGCTGGCCTGGGACCACCGTTTGGCCGAGATCTACTCAAGAACCACTGCCCTCTTCTGTTTTCGATCCACCCATTGTCAGTGATTATAGGCAGATAGAAGACGTCAGGGTGAATGCTGTCCTTTTAGGAACTTACAAGTGTAACGAGATCGCCTTCTGTAGTCATGGTTCATCGGAAAGAAGAGGCCCTCGGTACGGAGAAGAGAGAGAGGGTGCGGCGAGGAGGAGGCGATGATGTTGTGATCGATGATTAAAGAAGGCGGCGTGGCCGTGATCGGGGGTGGGAGGCAGCGGCAGTGCAAGGATCGCCGGTGAGGGCATCCTTCCTTCCCTGCTACTCTTCTTCTTTCCTCCTTTTCTCTCTCCTCTTCCCTTCTCTTTTATTTCCTTTTTCTTTTTTTGTGGCCACTCCTTTATGTCCCAAAATTCCTAGGGACTACCCAAGACATCTTTGTCCCTATTATTATTATTACATGCCCCTATTTATTTTTAAATTTCTTAATGTTATTTAAATGCCTTTAAAATAATACACACCAATATAATATTGCATTCTCAATAATTTAACCCAAGCAAACCAACATCAAAATACTATTTGCATATTAAAAAGCCTTTCTCAAGCAGTTCAAAGTTTGGGTTGTTACAATTCAGGTTCTTATGACTTAGGGCATTACACGGGGCATTACAGTAGCTCAATAGACTCCCTCAATTCTCTAATTTGGTCAAACAAACCACCCACAGCGGAGCATCTAACATTTCCAGGATCCGCATGCAATATGTTATATACAACAGGATTTAGAAGAGACTTTGTTATTGCTAACCAAAAAAGGACTAGACATATTTTAGGCAATTAAGAAAGCTATTACATGCAAAAGCAACTTGTTCTTGGGTCCCATTACTCAAACAAGAAATAAAGCCAGAGCAATACATGAAATGAATAGTCTAGCGTTAAAGAAATTGTGCAAGAATTTAGCAACATATGAGATTTAGATAAAGAACTTACGGCGTTCATTATCAAGAGTTCGAAGAACTTCTCTTATGATCTGCCCAACACTTTGAAGAGATTTCAAATCGTCCTCTATCTTGTTGAACTCTTTCTTTACAGATCTCAAGTTTTCCCTCACCACTTCGATTTCAACATCCACTCTTCGATCTTCCATTTGCCAGTGGGTGACAACCTAAGAAGGGTACCGTTAGACTCGCCTCAGAGCTATAAGTTGGCCGGTGCATGTCGTGTCACCGTTTACAGTCGCGGCTCGCCGAAGAAAGAAGAGGAAGCTCTGGTTTCTTATGTGGGAAATCACGAGACGAAGGAATGATGATGGGGGTAGAACACAAGAGATATGCTCATTGCAACTACAAATAGTCACCGATGATAGAGGACAACGGCGGTGGTCCGGAACCCACGTCTCTCTCCTCTTTCGTTATTTTCCCCCTCTATTTCTTTTTCTTCTTTTTTTATAACTTATTGTTTTGTGGCCATAATTCAATTCACTCCCTAAAAAATCTCCACACTCTTTCACACATATACACAGACGCACACACACACACATATATATATTTACATATATTCACACATCTATGTAAATAATCCCGGTGCTTAATACCAAATTCCTCTTACTAATTTAATTTTAATTAATTTTATTATTTTCATTTTTTTATTTATCTATTTTTTCAATTCTTTTCGTTTCTTTCGATCAATAAGCATAAATTATAAATCCTATTCAAATTTCATTTAAATATTTAATCCTCGATATTTACCTCGAAAAGTGTTATTTTAAATTTGTAAGTTGCTATTGCCATTCAAAATTTGGGTGTTACACAAGCACTCAAACTAAGGAATATTTAGAAGTGAAGAGAATGATGCAAAATAAATTGCTAAGAAAATTTCAGTGAATTAATGTGAAGTTTACACATTAGTTGTAAGGCAACCTTCCACTTCAAATGGGAATTAAAGCCATACCAAGGTCAATAATTTGCATGATTTTAAGTTTACAAATATTCAGTCGTATACTATGAGGGAGAGAGGGAGAGAGAGAGAGAGTGAGAGAGAGAGGTGTGGCAGTGTCACTGTGAGAGAAAAGAAAAGAAAACACCAGGATAAGAAAAAAGGTGGAATAAAAAGATCAATTTATACCTAGGGCAAATTATGAAATAGCAGCCGAAATAGCAACGGAAGATTCTACAACTGAATTTTTTTAGGTCCGTTATTTAGCAACGAAAAATGAATTTCGTTACTAAATTAGCAACAAAAATTGAATTCGGTTGCTAAATTAGCAATGGAAATTGAATTTCCTTGCTAAATAACGGACCTTAAAAAAATTCAATTGTAGAATTGCAATAGAATATATTTCCGTTACTAATTTTTGTTCCAAAATTTTTTACCATGTGCTACCGCCATATTTAGCAATGATTATAGGATTTCGTTGCTATTTTTTGGCGCTAAGATTTCCCACGTTTTTTAGCAATGGAATTTCACCATTTTTTATTCCGTTGATAAATAAAAAAAATCAACCAATTTTAGCAACGAAAATATTTTCTTATAGTGATTGCTTACAAATTACATCTTCCACCAGGCTCTCGCATCCATTTAGCATTTCATGTATTGCTCCTTAAGAAGAAAGCGGGTGTTACAATTAATGCTAGCTCCAATTTTCCATCTACAACTAATGACAGAGATGTGCTTATTGATCCAGAACCCATATTAGAGACTCGTTAGGTTAAATGATGATTGTAATTTGTTGAGCAAGTTCTTATCAAATGGAAAAGTTATCCACCAAATATGCCATGTGGGAAAATTCTCAACTTATTTATATCATTTTTCTACTTTCAACCTTAAGGACAAGGTTGCTACCAAAAGGACGGATATTGATACACCATATTATTCCTTGCGTACGCCCAAGAGGAATCCCAAGTAATTTCAATGAAGGTCATGAAATCTACTTAATAAGGACGTGGTTAAAAGCTTGCTACATAGAAATATGATAAAATAGTCATTTGATATTCTATTTTTCTTTAAAAGGTTTTGCAGTTTTTATCCTATTCCTAAAAATTGTGTACGAGGAAATAGAAGTAGTTATTGAATTTCATTTGGATTTAAACTATGATTTGCTGTAAATAAATGCAAGCCTATTTCCAAGTTCAATTTTAGTTTGCTCTCACCCTAAGCAGAACAATCAATTTCCTCTATAGCTTTGACTGGGACCTATTAAATTATAACTTATTTTTACAATTATAGGTTTTTTTACTGAAATTAGATCGAACTAGCCATTAGTTCATTATTAAACCAGTCTAGTTGGTCGATTTGATTTTGAAATACTGCTATCCATGCAAGGTAGACGCATGTTGCCACAATGAAACTATGACAAGTACAAACTTACCTCCCAACTTGTCATGCCAAAGTTAAAGCATATGATCAACACTAAGACTTGGATAAATTTAAGGCTCTGAAAAGTCCATAATAAGCCTATCTAAAAATAAGTATAATCATTAAACCATTTTAATGCTAGATCTTCATTTAGAAAAGTCGATTTGAAAATATAGTAGTAGAACTAAAACTCTTGTAACAATACTCTATAAGTCCTCTATTAAATATTTAATTAGAAATGAATAAACGATTTTGAAATTAATTAGTGTAACACCCTAATACCTCTCAGGAGTATTTCGGGATGCTACACTCACTATAAATAGTATCAATTTAATTAATATAAGAGTCATTATATAATTTAATCGATTTTGTACTACAAAAAAACTGCAAATTAGCGACGGACAATTTCGTCGCTAATTACCTATTTTTCGTCGCTAATTTAAATTAGCGACGTCGCGACGAACAGTCGCTAAAAGGCCAGTCGCGAATATATTAGCGACGAAATTTAAAATTAGTCGCTAATTTAGCAACGAAATATTTCGTCGCTAATTTATATTCATAATTAGTCGCTGAAATATAATAATAATATTTAGCGACTACTTTCCGTCGCTAATTCGTCGCTAATTATTATTGTATCAATAACGACAGGTTGCCACTAATAACTCCCATCACTAAATTTGTCGCTAATTATTTGTTAAATTCTTATTTTTACATATTAGCGATAGTATGTTGTTGCGAATCCGTCGCTAATTTATAGCAAAATTTAATTTTTTTCAATATTTATTAATTTTCATCCTATACACAATAATGATCACACATATACATACTACACATATATATTTATTCCAAAACATAATATATTCCAAAACACGTATATAAAAGTAATTGAAATCGTACATAATGTTTGATAAAAGTAATTGAAATCATACATAATGTCATCAAACAATCTCTTAAAACAATACAACAAAACACTAATAATATCCTCCTAAATAACATCAACAATTGTTCCTTCTCCTGCTTCTCATCTTCACTTTCAATCAATTTTCAGACTTTCCTTTGTTGCATAGATGAGCTTGTTTTCCCTCAAATTCACAATCCACAGGAGAAACTACAGTGGCAATTGACAAAACAACTAAATCTACAAAAAGTCATGAATAATATTTAAGTAGATATGATAGAAACCCACAATCATAAACATCACTAATTAACTCAATTCAGGACATGAATGAAAACACATATTTGCATGTAAAATTCAATAAAAGCCAAGAAAGCTGAAAAATAAGGAATCCATTAAATGCTCAAGAACCTAACAATCAGAGACCATATAGCTTGTAGAATTCCATAGATCCTCTACCCTTTATTTATGCAGTCATACCTGTGGTACTAGGAATAAGAGTTTTGAAAGAAGACCTTATGCTCACACATCATCTTAACCTATAAACAACAATAAAAAAAATTATCCTTGCAAACTTTTTCACAACATTGAACATAAAAAAAGGACAAAAAAGAGGCCCCTCATATAGAGAAATATCTTGCAGGGATGATGCATATTCCTTTCTTTTAATGCACGAGAAAGTACATGATCACTAAGATAAACAGTGACTATTTAGTTACTAAGAAAATCACGTCATTCTCCTTTCAAAAAAACATTTAAAAAAAAAGCAAGTCAGAACTTGCTTAACCTGTACAAGAAATGCCTTGCCTAACCTGTTGTCACCATATACACGTTGGCTTCCTTAGCAAAGAACTCAATGAAACTCAACCTGTTATTTCAATCATAAGTTTGTATATTTCAAATAGCTAAAAAAATTATAACCTAACTCAAAATATACCAAATCATGATAGTTAGTTCATTAAGCACTTAGCATAAAATTAGTATTCATTCTATGACATATTCTATCTCTACACAAATATATTATACCACATACTTCCAAAACACATAAAAATGGTGAATAGTCATGCATAAAACTATAGGTTAGATAGAAATCTGATCAGATATGATGGATGCAAAATAAAATCATCTTTAATCAATTACATTAATAAAGTAGCAAACTTTAATTGGCCAAAAGGGAACAAATTAGGGGCTGCTATAGAAGACTGTAACGTGGTAAAAAAAATTTAAGCACATGAATGAGTTGAAATTATGTGGATGAAAGTTGAAAAGTTATGTTAGTAATACTATAATCAAATGATTCAATGTTAGTCATTTTGCTAATTAAATTTCAATACAAAATACTATAATCAGATGATTCAACGTTGTTTTAGTGATACTAAAATCAGAAACAACATAACAATAGCATGTTCCCTTACATTAAGATTTTTTTATATAAATTTTTGTTAGTCGACCCAATAGGTACAGTTGCAGGTGCATGTAGAAACATACTTCAGTAAATGAAGGAAAAATGAAGATGTAGAAATAAAATTTAAAGTTAATTAAGATAATTAAAGAATTAAAATATTACAAATAAAATTATAAAGGGAAAAATAATTATGAAACCCATGGAATCATATGGATCATCAAATGAAGATGCACTTATCAGATAAAATCTGCCAGATGAAACTACAATTATTAATTACTGTGAAGCATGAATCAAACCAACAACAATCTACCCTTCATCTATGTTTTTCTTTTTTTTTCTGAAAAAAAGAATATATTTAATTTATTCTATTCAAACCAAGAGCATTCTCTTTTTGCAGAGACGTCTAGTTATCCATTAGACAAAATATGCTATAAGGTTTACTTTATTAGTGCAACTTTTCCAAAAAATGACACAACTAATTACAAGATGAAATTTTCTAGTGGAAAGATGTACAAAATTTTATTTTGCACCAAATACAAAACAGAGACAAAAAAATCAGAATTAGTTTTCCTAACAAGCAAATAGAATTCTGCTTCAGACCTTGAAAAGTATAGAGAAGGCAGAGTGGGTATTGAAAGATGCTCGGGACAGCAATTGACTTTTAAAAAATATAAAGTACATGAAATCCACAACATAGATTATCATCTTTTATACAAGTAAAAGAACATAATTCTTTTGTCAATTTATTAATTAAAGTAACTTACAATTATCATTAAAACATTTATCCCATACCAAGACTACCTCTCTAAATAGTAATGACAACAAAGTTGGAAGTAATAAGCATATATATATAAATAACGGTAACAAAGTAGTAAGCACATTTACCCAACTAAAAAATAGAAAGCATACCCAAGGGCACCCTCTCTTGCAGCATCATGTACTTCAGGTTTCTTTGTCCGTCTCTTTTATAACACACTTTGATGTTGAAACTGGAAGCAAAATTGTCTTATATCTTCAGAATTTAAAATAGCCCAATAAGTTTTTAGCTTTAAACATAAAATTGATATATATTAATAATAGATCAAGCATATAAGTAGCAAAAATTCAAATCTCATGATTTCAATTTCAATCAAAGCTCATTCACTAACACTAAAATTCGTAACTCTATTACAACAAAAATTATAAGGGAAATATTAATCACTAAAGACATTAATAGAGTTTGAATGCATAAGCAGCAAAAGCTATAGTCTAATAGGCCTATAGATTCCCTCTTAGTCTTCGTTAAATATAGAAGAATGTTAGATTATGTATGACTGGGGCAGAGAGACATGAGAATTCCTCAACTACTTTAGTATATACCTATAGCATAGTGATTGGTCACCACTGGCGTTAATACAAGCCCAATCATGCGATACAATTAACATGGCAATAGGCATATTAGACTAACTAAACACGTGAATGGTAAAATGGAAATTTGCTTCTCTACATTATCAAAAGTATACTTATAAATAACCATACAAACTGGTAGTCTGCATCAATGGAAATCAAAAGCAAAGATGATAACATGCCTGGACAGACCGTCATCAGAAAAGACATTCCTGCAACATAAAAAACTCCAATGAGAATCTTGCAGCACTTTACTACAAAAATCCCCTTAGACAATTGTGGTAGACAAAACCAAAAAGTACATGCCAAAAGACAAGAACGGAAAATGAAAGTCACCCTAGGAGGAACTTAATTGGTAACTAGGAGTTTTCAATAATTCTATGAAGTAACATACTAATGCTACAATATCAACTACATTTAAGAATTTCAGTTAAAAAAATATTAAACTATCCTGAATACTCTTAATTAATGAAAGAATGGACCAGAGATATTGCAATAACCAGGTAATATGTTATTTTTTAGGAGATAAATAGTTAACTCAGCAGTGATTCATGCATGAATCAAAGAAATTAATTCACTAGTACCACAAGATAGACAAAATCATCTGATTGAACAAACTATATGACTAGAAAACACGAAACCGAATTAAATACTCAAAAAAACCGAAAAGAAGGATACACAATACCCCTGCTTTAGAAACCCTCAGCTCCACGTCATGATTGTAAATCTCATACAGGTACTGGCCAAATTCAACACCCTCATTTCCCTCTTGTTTCAGGCAGCGCAAGCAAAGCTACATATGAAGTACAAGCAATGAGAATGTCATTTTAAAGGCCTTCTCCAAATTGAATACTGCATTCAAAGAAGAAGATCTAGATTTAACATTTTCCCCAATTTTTTTCAAAATCCCTAGATCTGAAACTTCTCCCGATTCTCCAAATTCTTCCTATAATTTATTAAATAAATGATTAATGAAGCTTACCTCATGAACGAACTAGGAAGAGTTGCACCAAAAGGGCTGAAATCTTGAAAAACCAAACAGGGGAAGAAGAAGAAGAAGGTAGAAGAAGGAGAAAGGGCTGACCCTGTCATGGCGAGAAGGAGAAAATAAGGGGAAGAAGATGACGCCGGCGAGGCTGCTCAGGTATAGGTGCTTCGATCTGCTTGATTTTGTCGAATCGCGCGTTGAAAGCCACAGCCACCATTGCTTCGATCTACTTGTCATTGGAGAGAAGGGAGGAGCCGTAACCATCGGAGGGACCCACTCGATTTCAGGCATCATCGATGCCGGTCACTTGCCCGCCGCTGTCTTCACTTGCCGGAGAGAGAGTTTCAGTCTCAAAACGGGGAAGAAAAACAATGCCGATTAAGATAGGCCAACATTGGAGGGGCGGTAGACCCTTCACCGGCGACCTGCGATGTGGAGCGAAGGCGAGGAGAGCGACGGTGGGTGGCATCCCTTCCCTGCTCGGCCTCTGCCGATCTCCTTCCCCATGATCTGCTCCTTCTCTCTTTTTTTTGTTTTCTTTAATATATGGCCACATCTTTTGGCCCCGAAAATTATTCCTATTTCCCCTTTTTTTCTATTTAGATAATTCTAAGAATCTCTAGAATTATTATTATTATTATTATTATTATTATTATTACATAATTTATGTTAATTGTGGTTTTGAAAATTAAAATGTATTTTAATTTAACACCACTAATTCAAAATAATTTACAAATAATTTCTTAGTCAGTCTAAATTCTCAATAATTCATAAGTTAAAAATATTTCCGATCGACTCAGAATTAGGGCGTTACAAGTATATGCACCCTGAACAAATCCCTTATATTCACTAATGAAGGTCTACAAGATGTCTACTCTATTATTATTATTATTATTATTATTATTATTATTATTATTATTATTGTTATTATTATTATTATTATTATTATTCAATAATAGTAGCACAAGTACAGAAAGTAAAAATTATTATTATTATTCAAAATTTAATCCAATTTATATTCAAATTCAACATGTAAAAATTTAAATATAAATTGATTCGTATGATTTTAAAAAATTGGATTAAATTAGAAAATTTATTCATTTTGACTTGTATGAGTTTAAGTCTTGGATTGAACTCTATTGTCTATTAATGTCTTTAGGGATGTGCAAAATCCGACTCTATTCAAATAAATTGAATAATTCGATCTGAATTAGATATTCAGATAGAGTTATTATGATTATTTGGGTTGGGTAGAATTTTATCTACTTAGTGATCGATGCTGGGGGGTGGAACGACGATGCGAGGCAGTCGGTGGTGAGAGAGATCGGCGAGAGAAACCGTCGATGAGCTGCGCCAGTGACTGACGAAAGAAACAACATTTATTGCATATAAAAATCAGGCCAATCTAATGGCAAATGATTTTTCAATCTTCTTCGTATACAAAATTGGTCCTTACGTAAAAAATTCAAAAAATAACCTCTTTTTTGCAACAAAAATTGAATTTACAGACCTTAAAAACTAATCTTTACCGTTCAAAATTAACAACAAGGAGTTTCAAACGTACTCACCAAAAATTAGGCCGATCTAACGGTAAATGATTTTTCGATCATCTTCCCATACAAAATTGATCATTATGTAAAAAATATAGAAAACAACCTCTTTTTTGCAACAAAAACTGAACTTACAAATCTTAAAAACTAATCTTCATTGTCCAAAATTAACAACAAGTAGTTTCATACGTACTCACCAAAAATCAAGCCAATCTAAAGGCAAATAATTTTCCGATCGTTTTCGTATACAAAACTGGTCATTATATAAAAAATCCAGAAAATAGCCTATTTTTTGCAACAAAAATTGAACTTACAGACCTTAATATATAATATTTACCGTTCAAAATTAACAACAAGGAGTTTCGAACGTACTCACTAAAAATTAGGCCAATCTAACAGCAAATAATTTTTCGATCGTCTTCACATACAAAATTGGTCATTATGTAAAAAATCCAGAAAATAACCTTTTTTTTGCAACAAAAACTGAACTTACAGATCTTAAAAACTAATATTCACCGTCCAAAATTAACAACAAGGAGTTTCGAACGTACTCACCGAAAATCAGGCCAATCTAACGGCAAATGATTTTTCGATCGTTTTCGTATACAAAATAGGTCATTACGTAAAAAATCCAGAAAATAGCCTCTTTTTTGCAACAAAAATTGAACTTATAAACCTTAAAAACTAATCTTTACTGTTCAAAATTAACAACATGGAGTTTCGAACGTACTCACCAAAAATCAGGTCGATCTAACGGCAATTACTTAACTGTTAATCTTTACTTACACTATTCCGTATAAAAGCTGTTCAATTTGTATTTGAAGATCCAACCAAACCGTAAATATGCAGATTCAAATGGACTATATATTTGGATTTATCAGATAATATCTTAACTTATTTATTAATCTGGCCATGTTTAGAATTTCAAAGCCATTTCTCCATTTTCAAATCAGTAAGTTTTCTCAGTCTTCCATACCACTTAATTAGGTAACCGCGGTAATAAAGTTAAATGGTAAGGATGAGTTTAGATGGAGCATTGAATATTTAGAAAAATAATAGAATTTAAAATTAAAAAGTGTGTGTGTGTGTATTAGAAAATTTATTCATTTAGAAAAATAATAGAAATTAAATTAGAAAATTTATTCATTTTGACTTGTATGAGTTTAAGTCTTGGATTGAACTCTGTTATCTTATTCAACTAAATAATAAATTAAGCTTAAAATCATATACGCATTAAATTGAAACGGTGGAGAGATGTGAGGAAAGAGAAAATATTATTTTTATATGTAGGGTAAATTTTTGAAATTACTAAAATGCTCCTACCAAATTTCATCATTTTATCCTTGTATTTAAGGATAATTTTATACATATATATTTTAAATTTTTTAATAATTTAAAATTTGCTCAAAATTTTAACAAAATAAAAATAAATTATAAATTTTTCATAATTATTTTAAATGAAATAATAAACTTCATATTATTATTATTATTATTATTATTATTATTATATAAATATTTATATTTATTATTTTTCATAATATGACTATATAATACTTATAACAATTACTTTATTATTATTATTATTAAAATATAATTTTTTTAAATAAATAAGTTTATATTTGGGAATAATTGATAAAGAAATCAATAGAGTTCCTAATAATTTAATATTTAATTTAAATTTTATAAAATAAAAATTAATTACAAATTTTTTATTATTATTTTGAATGAAATAATAAATTTTATATTACTGTTTTATAAATATTTATTTTTTTAATCTTGAACACGTAAATATATAATAATCGTAACAATTAGTTTATTATTATTATTACAATATAAATTTTCTAAATAAATAACTTTAGATTTTGGTATAATTGATAAAAAATTATCATCAACTTATAAAATTATTTTTAATTTTTTGTTACAGAATAAAATATTCATTTCATATGGTCTATATTAAAATTACTTAAAACTATACATAAATCATGCGAGTGAAATTAAAAAAAATTTATTTTTTAATTTATTTGCGATGGATTAGCGACTAAATACTTCCGTCGCTGTAACAAATTACTATTAGCGATAGAAAATTTCCGTCGCTAAACAGTCGCAAAAAAGCTATATTTTCCCTTCAAAATTAGCGACTAAAATGTCTGTCGCTAAATTTTCTGGAACTAATTTCATGAATAAAAAATTATAAAATTTAGCGACAGAAGTAGTCGTCGCTAATTCCATCACAAAAAATGGCCCGTATACTTTCCGCCAATAATTAGCGATTGTTTATTCATTCCGTCGCTATTTCGTCGCAAAAATAGAAAATATCCTCTCCACGACGGAATTGTAAAACAGTCGCGAATTCGTCGCTAAATTTGCGACGAAAATAATGTCGTAGCTAAATTTAGTGGCTAATTGGCAGTTTTTTATAGTGTTGGTACAACTACATTATATTAAATCAAACCTTTATAACAAAGCAACGTTGACTACATAGACAGATCTTGCTCAATTCTAAATAGATGTACAATTAAAAGTTTTACAAAATACATCGCTTTATGTTCGGGAGATCTTTTGTAGCTACCATAGACCTAACCTTCGGAACGTCTTCAACTAGAAATCTAATCAAGCAAAACATATAGCTAAATCATTTATAGTAATAATTCATTATATATAACTGAGGACATGTCTAATTCATTTTTAACTCTAGTATTTAACTCTAGTATTTTATACTACTATATACACTACTACAACTTAATTAGCACTAATTTTTACTATCAAGAATTATTCTTAGGTGGACGAACAAATTAACTATCCTCTCCTGTTTAACTACCTCCACTAGCCACTTAATTTCGCTCTATTCAAAGTAAGACTGTTAGAATTTTCTATTGATTTATTGCCCTAAAGTTACTAATAGCCCTTGAAAACTCTTATACAAGTCACTTATTTAACTTGCCACTAATAGCTAAGATACTTAACAATACATCAATATTTGGTTTGAACTCAGAATTGGTATCCCAAGGTTCCTATGTATTCAAAAATTGGGAATCAAAACCATGTAGTACTAATATGCCATTTTCATTCTACTAATTATCAATAATGTATAAATGTATATAAACCATACACTTTATATCATACCAATCACACATACATGTATCTTAGATTATCGTCATTGCATACTTAGTTATCACATTCTTATCGAGCATAGTATATACACACTATAAGAACTTTCTTAACTCGACCTCAGTATAATTGTTGACAATTAGAAACACTAGATTCCATGTAAGTTTCAAAGCACTAGACACTATCACAGTGTCAACACTAGATACCTTGAGGTATCTATTCACTAGACACCATTAAGGTATCAACATTAGATACCTGTAGGCAACATATCGCTATCCTTTATAAGTCTACTACTAAAACTAAATCAAGTATGCACTAAGGCTTTACTCACATATTCATCATTCAATTACATTTATACAAAACTAGGTTGAAAAGACTTCCCGATATCTGCAAATCACTCATTAACTTTATGTGTAATATATTAGTATTATAATAATCAACATATTTCACTATAATTCATACATAAATTTGTGGTAGTACACATAACAAGCCTCATTACACTCTTTTAGACAAGCTCAAAATATTCTATTCGTGTTCGGAAAGTTTCGGGAGACATTCGGTAGCCTTCAGGGTTTAAAAGTCAAGTATAAGCTAGAACAGAGGGGTTACGGCTAAGATGAAATTGTTCCAGCCATGAAAATTACTTTTGGTTCTATCAAGAATGTTTTTTCATGGCTGGGATGAAAGGGTCTCAGCCGGGTCGATTTGGAAACTTGGTTTTCTTCAGCAATAGCTTATATAGTCCATTTTCACTAGAATTTCAACTTAGAAAATGAGATTTTCAGGGAAAACTTTCTTGTATACAATTGTTATTCTATGTCTCTAGTTTTTATAGCATTAAAAATCTTGAAATTTGGATAACTACACAAAGAGATATACATAAAACTATACAGACTGCTCCTATTAACAAGGTAGCAGCCATAACATGAATTCAAACTACTTTACGAGGGTTTAAAAGGCAGAATTTTGTTTTGGTTCCTGCAACAAACTTTTGGATCTATGTCTTAAATTTAATTTCCAACTAAAATCACTCCAATTGGTGCTCTAAAACTCGTGTTATGCTTAAAATAGTCTTAATAGGTCCATTAATTCCTATAACAGAATTTTACCCTAACACCATTTTTGTATTCTTTGAATTTTCTCAAACACACTCCCACATATTTCAAATACACTCCCATATATTTCAAATACATTACATAGCACTAATATTCTATTAACTCCTATTAAACATATACACAAGGAATTTAAGGTGCTCATACCTTATTTGAAGCTCTTATGATGAACCTCTTGCTCATAATCCCTACTTGAGCCCTTGTCTTGCTTTTCCTCCAATTTATCTCATCACAAAGAATATTTTATGGTCATTTAACTATCAAATACTCAAATTAAGATATATACTGGAAAAAATTAAGAGGAAATGATTAATTCTTACCTCTCAATGTTTGTTTTATGTTGTAAATTACACTAGATCTTGCTAGCTTTTCATTCTTCCTTTTAGGAGGTCATTAGTATGCAAAGGATAAAGAGAGAACCAAGAAACAAAAATCTAAATTTTTTTTCTTAGCCAAAGGTGGCCGGCCATCTCCCTCTTTTTAACAAATATCCAATTTCTCTTGTGGCCAATAAGAAGACAAGTGTTTGATCCCTATTGGCTTCCCCTTATCTTTTGTTATTTGCAATTTGACCTCGAAACTTTCTTTACTCACTTAATTGCATGTAATTTCAACTAACATAACATATAAGCCCAATACTTTCCTTATATTCACTTATGAAACCTACTTTTTATTAAATTATAAAAGTACCCTCCATCAATTTCTTTAATATCGATTGTATCCCAATCGGTCACTAGCCTACAAAATCATATTGCATTCCTACTGGAGTCTTAATGGGGTCGTTACAATTGGTATTTTAAAACACTTTCTCACTACAACACAAAAAAAATACTACAAACATGTAGGGTGGAAGTGGACATGCTAAACTTCTTACATAAAAAATCTAATTAGCCTATAGGCTCTCTTAAATTCAAAGACTGGAGGATTAAAAGTCTCATTCAATTGAACACTCATCCAGTTGGCTATGAGACCCGAGAGTATAACTCAACCAAACACTACAAAAAAAACTATGAATTGGAGATGAAAATTCGCGACAACAAAATTTCCATCACAAATTTGCAACAATTTCTTGACTATTTTCTAATTACGTCATGAGAAGCTTATTTTCATTTTTTTTACGGTGAAATAGCAATGGAAACCAATAAACAATCGCTATTTATTGGCAGGAAATGTCCGTACCAAGTTTTGTGACTGAATTAGTGACAACAATGCCTTTGTAATTTTTTTAAAATTTTTTATTCACAAAATTATTTCCAGAAAATGTAGCGATTAAAGTTTTAGTCGCTAATTTTAGAGGAAAAATATGGTGCCATAATTTGCGATGGATTTAGCAACGTATTTTATGCTGTTGCTAAATGTTTTATATTTCTGTAATGAAGGGTGCGACGGTAGGTGTAGTTGCTAATGGCGTCGTGAATTAAATAAAAAAATAACTTTTTTTATTTTAGTCACGTGCGGTTATAAAAACCCAAAACATCAATCTCCCACATTTTCGCCCAAACTAGACAAACCCTAACTTGTCAAATTCTCCCAAATGGCCGCTCAAATGTCATCGCCGTTCCCATTATTCGTCGCCAGCCTAATCAACGGGAGCGTCTCCAATGGCTTCTCTTCTGGTCAGTGTTAGCGTCTTCGGCGTCCAACTTTTTTGATATTTTTCCGGCGTTGAGGTATGCTCTTTTCACATTGTTTAACTTTCTTCTACTGTAGATCCTTAGTCTCTTGTACTGTTTTATTTTTTAGCTTCACATTTACGAAAGGAATTCTTAGTTTGTGTGTTTTTGGCTGGATCTGGTCTAGGCAATAATTTTTCAAAAAATGACTGCATTTTGATTATTCTTGACATTTATTTCGTCGCTTAAAAAAATCATGGTTTTGTGGTTTTGAGTCGTTTTGAGAAGGGGTTGAGTGTTTTGGTTAGGGGAACTTTTATGTAAGGTAAAATTGCTAAAGCAGTTATTAGAAAATGAATGTGATTCATGTAAATCCTTTAACTGATGGGTCGTGGGGGTTGGGAAGTACTAGCATTTCTTTTAACTTGAAAGAAGATATTCTATCAAATATAATTCTGTCTGTTAGCAAATGAATGATAAGGCTATTGCATCAAATCAAGACTACCTCCAATTGTGATAACTTTTAACGTGCTTTTATTGAATTTTCAAACAGGGAAAGGTAAAAGAAGCAAATGGGTTGTTAGAGTTGATGATCGAAACTAGACATTTGGTATTGCTTGGGGGGTTTAGCAGATGAAGAGGAATTTTGTGAGCTAAACCATATTGCAAAAACAGCAAGGACATGAACCTGTGAGATTTTCCTGGACAAAGGGATTGACCAAGCATCGCTTATAATTAATGTTTTGAAACTTGATTTGACCTGAACGGTTGAATTGGTTAGACCACAACTCAGTAAGGAAATTGAATTAGTCCAATATAAAACTTGAAAAATGAAAAAACTCGGCTTGTACCAAAAAAACTCAAGTTGGACTGAATTTGACTAGATCAATTACAAAACTGTACGTTTTGTGTCAAAATCCCTTATGGCCCTCTCCTCTCTTCATGCAGACTAATTTTTCTTTGTCTCCATTTCAATTCCCTCACCGAGAGAGGTTGTCCATGATGTAAGTGATTACAATTTGATGAATGCTTAAATTTTCTTTTGGTAATTATTTTGGGTCGAAAGGAATTAAATGATGCAGCTACTTTACCTTATTCTTGTAAACTTTTTGCAGTAAGCAAAGAAAAATGCAAAACCAGTGCAACCATTCAATAGATGAGAGATTCAACTTTACAACACTAATTGAAGCACACAACATTAAACGACTTATTACCAATATTTTCAAGACATCTTGCTAAATGGCAAATGTTATGAGGAGCTTTTACATTTAATGTCGCCATTATTAGCATATTCTTTCAATTCATTTGCAAATGAAATTCTAGCTTGTCAAAGAGACTGCAATTAAGCTATTTTATATTTAAAAGGAACATTCATTGGTTCATTCCATGACTAAACTGAACTGAATAAAAAAAATGTAACTTTTAGTGCTATATCTGTTAATTACAGAAGAAAAAACTTATGCAGATTTATTAGTACTTCATTGATCCAAACACATGCTTTATGGTAGAAGACATTATATATCATATCAAATTTTGATAACTCATCATCATCTTTTAAAAATTTTAATTTTCAATAAACCTAGACCTAGTTTCTACTCTCATTCATGTAATAAGTCAATTATAACTTATTTTCATTTCAAAAATCTAATTTTATAATTAGTTCTAAATTAGTAAAGTAAAAATTTCTTTCTATTTTCTGCTTGTGAATGTAATGTATCATCCAACTAATATGAATTCCCATCCAGCAGATTTATAAAGGCAATACGCTCACTAATTTCCAAATATTTTAAAATAATTTATACTCAAAATTCAAACATGAGTCTTTTTAATAATGGAAAAGAGATATATATTATTTTATCTCATCTTTAAAAATCAAATAAAAATTAATTTTTGATATGACAATGCATTATTAACTTTGTTAATAAATGGTATATGTACCTCAAAATATAGTTGTAGCAGGAACTGAGGCATCTATAGTGAAGCCACCCTTATTTCAGTTCATCAAATAAAATATTGAAAATTGTGTGTAGTTATATTTAATTATATGTTTATTTTCAAAATTTTAGATGCTATGGAGCATGATTTAATTGAATTTAATCAAGGAGTAGAAGGAGATGGAGATGGAATTGAAGATGAAGATGAAGATTGATTATTACGACTCTGATGGAATAGGATAGGCACGAGCTCCAACTGTGAACCGTTTCTATGATGACGTGGCCTACCATATTGATGTGGCTGATGATGTGTTAAATTTTGACATCGGTTGATGACGTGGCAATATCTCCAGCTCCATGTGTGATATGGCATACCATGTCATTAATCCGACGAATGTCATATTGAAAATCGGTCGAGTAAATGGTTTCTGTCATTTGTCATGGGATAAATATCCCACATCGAAAAGCGAAAGAGATGATTTTGGGGTTATAAGTCTAGATGCATAAGGGGGGGCAGGGGCGGCAACAGATTGAGATACGACTCTGATGGAATAGGGTAGGCACGAGCTCCAACTGTGAACCGATTCCTTTTTCTATGATGATGTGGCCTGCCATATTGATGTGGCTGATGATGTGTTAAATTTTGACATCGGTTGATGACGTGGCAATATCTCCAGCTCCATGTGTGATATGGCGTGCTATGTCATTAATCTGACGAAGGTCATACTGAAAATCGATCAAAATAATTTTTTCACAAAAATGTGATAAATTTAGTGATATTTAAGTTACGAAAAATAATTTTAAGTAATTTGACGTATGTTCAGTGACTGTGTGTAAAATTAATCCGTAAATATAAGCAATTTTTGTCATAATATAAATAAATATGAGCCAATTTGGTAACATTAAAAGCATTTTTTTTTAAAAAAAAAAGTTCAAATATAAACTTGTACTATTTTGTATATGTTATGAGCGAATTTATCATTTTTTCTAATTTCAAATTTAATTGACTTTCGTAAGGTATTAAATTAATAGATTTAGTATAGTTGATAGGCGTTCTAATTTTGAACAAAATAAACTATAATGTATATGAATTTGCCCTCGTTAAAAATAATTTCTGAATACATTCATGACCTTGCAGTAAATAGTGGGGGCAACCAATACCTAAAAAATCGTGATATTTTGCGGTCGAATAAATCTAAAATTTAATTTCTAATAAAAAATAAATATAATGGGTAAGTGGTAAAATTGAAAATATATGAGACTTCACATGTATTATTGTTGGTTTCGAAAAAATGCATTTGAAAATTTTGAATTTTATCTTTTTTGTATATTAAATTTTTGTAATTTTAAATATTTACATCAGATTTTTATAATTTTTAGTAAATTTGATCATGGTTTAGATATTGGTCCGGTCCACACATTTTTTGAACTTGAATAATTATTTTTGCATACAAATTCGGCCTAATTCGAGCTCAAAAAAGTTGAAAAAGTTCACTTCTTTTATAGCCGGGTTTAAACTTTTACATATAAATTGTGAGTTTAACCCGAACATATATTATTTTTTATTAATTATGTAATTTAAAATGAAAAAAATAAAATTTCATGATAAATATCAAAATTTATAACTTATTAACGTATTAAATATTTTTATATTGTATTTTTATAATTTTATATAATATGATATAGCAAATTATACATTAAAATTAAATTTTTTATTTAAATATTTTTAGTGGGCCAGTCAGCACGAGCCCAACCCGAGCCAAGCCTGCATTTCACTTATATAGGTCTGGGCCAGCAACCCCAGTTTGACCCAGCTCGAACCGGGTCTAAGCCAGAAAATCAACAAGTTTATTTTTCAAATCATTCATATTAGCTTTAATTTGGACAGAACGGACAAAATTGAAATGTATAGTTTATTAATCTCGCGTGTGATTAATTTAAAATGACAGTAAAATCCGCCAAAATAAAATATGTAAATTTAATGTCAATTTTTAAAAATATATAGCAGTGTTATTAAAATTGGATCGAATCGGATGGTCGAACCGATTTAATTGCGAATTATTTGCCTGTTTGGTTGGTTCGATGGGTAAAAACCGGAAGTAACTGTTTCTAACCACCAGAAAATCGGTTAAAATGGGTTAAATAATAATAAACCGGTTTGATTTAAAAAACCATTTTTTTGTCCAAAATATTTATATAATATTATTTTTTACTGGAAAAAATAAAATAAAATTATAAATATAAAATAATTAAAATTTAAATAATTTAATGAATTTTTTATAAATAAAATAAAATTTTATAATTTATATTTTAAGAATTTCTTTAAAAATTTATAATTTTTTATTATATTTATTTTAAATTTTTGTTATAAATATTAAATGACTTGAAAATATAGTTTTATTATTAATATTTGATGATAAATATATTTTTCTAAATTATTTTTAATTTTTTTATATAATAATATTTATATAAAATTTAAAAATAATATATTTAAAAAAAATTCGTTTGAATTTCAATGAATCAATCAAATCACGAATCATTGAGTTCTTCGATTTTTTATTCGGTCTCATTTTAATAACAGTGATACATACAAGTTTAAGATAGAACAAAGTTATCGGGGATCCGGAGGTGTTTTTCCTTATTTTTCTATTCAAAGCTCTAATTGCATACGCCAGCACGGACGCAAGTACAATTAACCAATCCACCACTGACCGATCACTCTAGCTAGAGTCTTAAATTTACACATAAAATGCGCCGCCTCTTACCCTATGCCTCTCCATATAAATACCGAAGACGCATATTCCCTTTTCCTGACATCCGAGGTCTGTCATATCTTTAGAATACTAGTAATAGTAATTTTCTGTGAAGAAAGGGGAAAAAGAAAAAAGAAAAGAAAGCTATAGTGATTTTTACAAGGTAAAAATTGATTCTATTTTCTGATTTCTTAGTTTGGATTTGTTCGATTCTTGATAATTGTGCCCGTTACTTTTACAATTAAGGTTTTGAATTTTTCTTGCGTGCGTTTGTTAACCATTTATTCAAGTTCATGCAATTCAATTGCTATTCTTTTTGTTGCTTTAATCGGAATTTTGATGCCCAACTTGCGGTAGTTGAATTTTCCTGGTTTTGAACCTGTTTCTTTTCTTTTTTTTTTTTCAGTTTCAGCTGGTTTCTTTAGTAGTTTCATCTGAAATTCTATTTGGATATCGTTTAATTGCTGCTTAGAGTTGGAAAATTTATGGAGGTTCATTGATTGTTTGATTGAATAGGAAAATTATCGAAATTCACCGGAATTACTTGCTTGGATAGGATGAAACAATTAGATCATTGTTTGAAGTGCATGGATTGCATGAGTTTCAGAATGTTGGATTTTGTCGAGTTCGTTTCATTGTTAAAAGTGAGTTTGCTAGTTGCATTAGTCTGAATTCAAATACGTTCCTCATGGGACTTAGCAGGTTTGATTACTTTCAAATGTCTCTCTATTGTGTTACTTTGAGTTTTCAATTTTGTGACCATTCATTTCGTTGCTTAGTTAAAGAGAACCTAAAGTTTTATAATAATGGATTAATGTTGCTGTTTAGTATTGAAGTTTTCCACTTAATTCATGTACAATAATGCCATCGTATAATGGTGGCATTATTATTTAGATGCATAATCCTTAATAGTGATAGTCAATATCCTTTTCAGATTTGATAGTTATGCTTATGAAAATGTCAGATGTTCATGGTTATGCTGTTCTCTTATCCTTCTATTCATTTTTCCTTTTTTTTTTCTTTGCCTATAGCACATGGAAGACTCTGAAAGCCTACTCAACATAACAGTTATATGGAGGGGAAACAAGTATGTTGTAGAAATGAACCCTGATGCATCTCTCAAGAACCTTGGTGATCAGCTACAGAAGTTGACTGATGTCAAGCCAGACACAATGAGGTTAATCGTGCCAAAAGTTTCTAGCAAAGGCTCAAAATTGTTGTCTCCTTTCTCTAAGGAAGCCTCAGAGCTAACTTTGCTAAAAGCTTCCATTGTTGAGGTATGTTATCTATTTGAGTTCTTTGAAAGAGAAATGATATTTGCTTGATATTATGAGAAAACCTGCTTTATAATATTCATGTGCCTTTAAGAGTTGATCTAACTGGCCCTGAACTCATTTATTTATTATGTTCGGGCCATGGAAGAATTGGTTATAGCATATTGCAAAACAGACGTTCTTTTTAGTTCATTTACAACATTGAATTCATGGTGCATTAGCGTGGGTTAGAAATATTTGCTGCTTCAGGTTCTGCAGCATCTGTATTAGATGACATGCTTAAGGTTCTTCCTTACACTCATCCTTTGAATTTATGTACGAGAATCATCCCCCAAAAGGATGGTAGCATATTAAAATATTGTAGTATAAGCTGGATTATAATATCTATAATGGTCAGATTTGTTTTCTGCACTCTTCTGCATCTTATGAAAAAGCTGTCATTTCTTAAGTCACGTACTACAAGCGCCTAATAGTAGCATCTTCTTGTCCACTTCCACCGATTCCTATTTTCTATTTCAGGGGAAGGCTATCAGAATGATGGGAGTCCATGAAAATGAGATTGATAAAGTTCTACAAAATGCCAAAGATAATCTAAGAATTGCTGGGTTTGATGAATAGGAAAGGAGAATGAGGCTGCACACGTCTGCTAGACCCAATGCTTGGCTTAAATTACCACAAGGGCCTTACATCTTCTGTGATTTTCGTACTCTTCAACTTCCTGGCATAGAGGTGCATTAAAGCTTTAAAAGTTTCCTCCTCCTCCTCCTTTTGTTACTTGGGAGTGAGAGTTTTGTATTTCCTTTAGAAGATGCTTTTGCTTCTTGTGATCTCACACGCCTCAAAAAATACTTTAAATCTTTATTTTGTTTTTTATGTAGAATAACCTATTGATAAAACAATTCATGTTTGGAAATGAGAAAGTGGAAAAGATGTGCAAAACTTGATTGGAATTTTAACTGAAATTATAACTATAATTATAACCATCAGGTAGAAGTACCTGGGATTCAATATTTGTTTAAGTTCAACTGATCACGTCCTGTTTTCTGTCTTTCAGATTGTAATTTGGCAGGAACTTGACTAGTTCCTTAGACATTATTTTTTTACATAAAATTAGTTTTTTGGAGTTTCTAGGTTTGCTACATATTGTTAGTCCTTATTTATCTTTTATTACAAATCCTTATTGATATAGGATTAGGGTTAATTCTTTTGAGCTAAAGACTAAAAGTTTTAGGAATAGTTTAGTTCTGATAATACCTATGTCTGTAATATCTTAGAAATTCAGCATTAAGCAGTTTTCTGCAAATTTTGCTTGAGTTGTGTGATACAATTTTCTCTATAGGTGTAATTCCTTTGAAATCTTAAGTGTGTCTCTTCAACCTTATTGGTTCATTTATTTCTGTTATCAGGCAGCCCCTTCATAGCCTCCCTTTCATTCTAAATTCTTATCCCTGCTAACCATCATAGAACCCTAATTTACAAACCTTATGAGCTGTCTGACATCACATGCCAACTTGAATTCAAGTCAAAAGTCGTTGATAAACTGGTGGTTGTGTACCTAGTTTAGGGCATTTTTTGGGATGGGATGGAGAGGAAATTAATAGAACAATCACCTACTTGTTTGGACACAGAAAATTGATATATAGCTTTTGTAAATAACTTCAATTCAACCGGTAGATATAGAGAATTCTACAGTAAATCAAAAATTTTATATGCTCAATCAAAAAACTTATAGTGTTAGGTTAAGATATTTTAAAGCATTATAGTTAATTTGGGAACATAATAATTTCAGAAATACTTGTATTTGATACCTTAATTATTTGATTACATGCACACACGCGCGCACACACACACACATATCAAATCTATTACCACTCAGATACTTTGATATTGAAGTGTACTTGATCTGAACTTTATACCAGATTTTGCTTTTCCACAGGTGAACCCTCCAGCTTCAGAGGCATTGAAAAGGATGCATATGCTTGCTGCTGATCCTGGGATTGTTGCAATAATGAACAAAATACTGCCAGATCCATCTTTTCTTGATTAATAATCATTGTATTTTTTTTCCTGTTCTAATTTGTTTGTGTTTAATGTTTTTATTTTAAGCATCGCTGGCGTGTTGGTATTATGACTGAAATGGCTCCAGTTGGTTATGTTGGTATAAGTCCCAAGTGCATTCTAGGATTCAATACGGTAAAACCTAGGAAAACATGAAAGATGGATCATTTACTCACTTTGACCGCTGTATTTTCTGATATTTCCTATGCTTTTTCTTTTCCTTTTTTCTACTTTTCTTTCTATTGCAGAATCATGGCGAGGAGATATCTCTGCGTCTTCGAACTGATGACCTTAAGGGCTTCAGGAAATACGAGAGCATCAAGAAAACACTTTTGCATGAACTTGTAAGCTTTATAAAAAGCAAATTTTTGGTTTTTTGTTTTTAATCACCTAACATGTTTTTCTGGTTGCTTTAGCTAATTATCAGTGATATGATTGATTTAAGTAACGCATTTATTTTATTTCATTTCAGGCTCACATGGTATTCTCTGAGCATGATGCAAACTTCTATGCTCTGGATAAACAGGTAAAATTTGTGTGCATTTGTGTGGTCATGATTAAGTGTTTGGTTATGGCTTTTGCTCACATGGTAACTTTGTCTAAAAGTAATTTGTTTTTGGGGCAGCTGAATGAAGAAGCTTCTAGTTTAGATTGGACTAAATCAAGGGGACACAGCTTGGGTGGAGTTAGGCGTCTGGACTATTACGAAGAAGAATTTGATGCTTCAGACAACAGAAATTTTTCTCAGAAGCTCGGGGGAAATACTTCAGATCAGCTTGCAACTGCACGTGCATCTTCCGTGGCTGCTGCATATCGCCGTTTAGCTGATGCTTCTGATAACAGTTCTAAAGTTTGTGGAGTTCATGAAGAACCTGACCCTGATGACTCCAGGTTCAGCATGCATGAGAGACCTGATAACATGGATTATGTTGGAGAAGGAAATATATATGACGAAAGTTCATTGAAGGTTCTGTTGAAACATGATCATTAGCCAGATCCTGATGAACATTCACGTGATCAAAACAAGTGGGAACCAGATCCTGATAATACTCAAAGTAATGATCATCAGGTTATGGATCCCCTGAATGGTGAAATTCAACTTAGCAAGACCTTTGATGAACCTGATCCAGATGACTCGGAAGAAAAACTGATAAAATTGATAGATAGAAACATCCACCAAACAAATCATAATAGTTTTCTAGTGTCTGAGAGCATGGAAGATAGAGCAAATAGGGTTTATAAAGAACCGGATCCTGATGAGTCTCAAACAAAGAGAGTTTTGAGGGCAGAGCCTGATCCTGATGATGGTTTAATGGCCTTGCAGGAAATTTACAGTATGACAATTGATGAAAAAATGGCTCTTGATGAACCTGATCCAGATGACCTGGAAACAAAACAGAGCAATACAGGAAATGAAAACATCAGCAAACCTGATCAGGGAAATGCTCTGCCAACTGAAACCGTTGAAGACCCAGCCTGTTCAAATAAGGATTTTAAGGAACACAATCCTAACGAATCTCATGCAAATAGAGTTGAACAGGATGGGCTTGATCCTGCAGATGATTTAATGGGCTCACAGAAAACATCTGATATGAAAATTTATGAGCCGGATCCAGATGATCAAGAACTGCAAAGAATCCAAGATCCCGTTACTGTTGTTTGTTATCGGCTGCAGAAGGCTGTTGAGACACTTAGAACTGAAGTAAATCCCACAGAAGCATCTTCTACTTTGCAAACTCTTTTTAAAATAATTAGGTATAATTATCTATCTTGATTTTTTTTTTTTTCTGGTTTCTCTATTCATTTAGGTCCATGGATATGTTCCATTGCACCCCAGCTTTAGTGATTTGGATAATGCTTTTACTTTATTTTAAAAATTTTTCTGAATTTTTGTATTAGTAAAGAATTATTTCCAATTACTTTCAGGAATGTTATTGAACACCCAGATGAAATTAAATTCAAGAAACTTCGCAAGGTACATGCCTACTAGACTTGAAGAATTCTGTTTTGGATTTATGGAAACTTCATTTGAGTTTCTTTTTTTCTCTAATCTTACAATCGCTAATTGATGATGCATTTCAGGCTAATCCCATAATCCAGAAGAATGTTGCCAATTACAAAGGTTGGAATCTAATCGGTTTAATCTAAAGCTTTAGTACAAGCATCACATATCAGGAAAATTTATTCTGTAGCTAGTTGTTGGGTCTAAGACTATTTGATACTGGGATGTTCATGTTGAATTATCCATATGATGATAGCTGGGTGGGACTTTCACTGCTGCATGATGAGTTATGAAACATCAACTTCGCTATATAGCTGTTAGCTTATTAAGCGATTATGCATTGCAATAATTTTTGAAATTTGAAATTTTATGCTGCAATATTATGAAGGTGACATGGTTTAAAGCTGCAAAGTAAGGGGGCATTTTTGCTTGAACATAGGAAATGGAGCTGCCTAGTTCTAATAAGCAACTACAACCCTAGTACACTGCTGTTTCAAACCTTCTTGTGTCTAGAGTAGAGAGTAAAATAGTTGATGTTCCTGGCTGCTTTCTATGCTGGGAGTTATAAAATACTTGTTACTTGTATTTGCAGTTGCAATGGAAATTCTGCAGATGGTTGGATTTATTGAAGATGTGATATTCGATGGTACCGGGAGAGCAGAGACTTATCTAGTGTTGAAGCGGAATCATCCAGGATTGTTGTGGCTTGCTAAGTCATATCTTGAAGGGTGTGTGGCCTGCTAGTGTATAAACTTACTGAATGAGTTCGACAAAATATTTTAAAAAAATAAAAAAATTGAAACTGTAAATCTTGTTCCAAAAATAGGTTGCTTATTTGCTTGTACTTGGATGAGTTATTTGCATGATTGTAACATTATTGTAGGATCCTATCAGTGGTTGTAATTAAACTTGAGTGTAAAAAATTTAAAATTTTCTTGCTGCAAATTGCTCTTAGATCCAATGATATCAGTGCATAAGAAAGCACCTTATGTGCGTTTAAATTTAATTTGATAACAAGTTTTGTTCGCCACCAGTTTAGGATTTGAAAGGAAAATGTATATACAATGTGGATAAATTTCTTTTAGGATTTGAAAGGAAAAATGCATAGACAAATTTCTTTTTATGGTATTATGATGGATTCACTAAGGTTTGAGGGTTTCTTATGTAAATAAATGAGAAATTTTGAATGGTTTCTTTTAATTAATGTCAAAAGATTTTTCTCATGCGATTTTAACTGTTTGCATATCTTACATGTCACTATTGTTAATTAGAGACGTAATCTGGTCAAAATTAATAGTAAAATAACTCAATATATATTTTTGTTTAAAGTCAATACCTAAATAAAGAAAAATTCGAAAGTTCATTGATTTAAAAATGTATGTTGCTAGCTATTTATTATATTATTGTGTGTTAAACAAAAAAAAATCCTTTTTTAAATAAATATTCTTCGGCAAGTTGCGGATTAATTTGTTGTTGTTATTGTTATTGTTATTATTATTATTATTATTATTATTATTATTATTATTATTATTTATGCATAACATTTCATTTTCCCTCTAAAGCAGGGACAATTTTTTTAATAATATAATTTTAATAATTATTTACAAAATTAAAATATGTCAGAAACTATTTATATTTTTGGAATTTTATCATGAAATTGCTACCAGGTGGAGCAATTTTGTCAGTGCGTCGGCTACCTAGGAAGGGACAAATTGCAGTAAAACTGCTGGAGGGGACAGCGGTTTCAGACCTGAAACCGCTACCACTATCAGCAGTTTTAGGTCTGAAACTGCTATCCCTTCCAGTGGTTTCAATGCAGAAAATCTGGCCCCCCACCCCTAGCATGGTTCAAAAAATTTTTGCTTCCATCTATATAAATGCCCAATCCTTTTCATTTCCTTCACACTCAGAAATTATAAGTTTTTCTATTTTAATTGTTCTTATTGTCTTTCAATTATTACCTATGAAATTTTAAAAAAATATACAATTTAAGTAGACAATATATTTATCTCAGAGCAGTAATAACTTTTACAGTATTATTGTGCAAGGTTAATAAACATTTATTAATTTTTTATTTATAATTTTATATGTTCAATTTTATGTTTGATGTATAATGATATTAATTTTATTTATTAAAATGTAGAAGTTAATCGAAATACTCAATCAACAAACTAAGAAAATCGAAATTGTATAGCCATTCAGAAAAGTTATTTTATTAATTTTAACGTATTTTTTTTTTGTATATTGTACATTAATTTAGACAACCATTAGAAACATAAAATGAATAAGTGTTGTTATTATTATTATTATTATTATTATTATTATTATTATTATTATTATTATTATTATTATTATTATTATTATTATTATAAAATGAACCGATGTAGCTGTAAATAATTAGAAATGAATATAATAGTTAACATAAAATTTTAATTTATTAATAAATTTAAGTAACAGATTATTATTAGTAGTATTTTTTTATTATTATTAATGTTGTTGTTGGTGGTGGTGGTGTTATTGTTATTATTATTATTATTATTGTCGCTGCTTATTTTATTATTATTAATTTTTTATTATTATTGTTATTATTATTAATTTTACTATTATGGTTGCTGATGTTATTATTATTATTATTATTATTATTATTATTATTATTATTATTATTATTATTATTATTATTATTGATGTTGTTGTTGTTATTATTATGTAAATATAATAAAATAATTTAATAATTGTTATTTAACAAAATAAAATTATATAATTTATTTAATAAAATATTTTAATATTTTTTTACATATGGGTAATTGAAATATGTCATATATTGACTTTTATTTGCACACGGGATGAGAAATAAGTGTTGGAGTGTCAGGTTTTCGATATAATGTATCTAATCCAAATGCCATTATAAGGAGAATGAGAGTTAAAAATAAGCTGACTCTTCCTGAATTGATTCATAAAATTAACGTGAAATTGGGTTTAGGTATGAACGATGTAATTTTCAAAATAATTTACAAAAGTCCAATGTACAATCGAGGATCGTTATATTGGACGTTAGTTGATTTGATAGATAACGAAGACATAAATGCAATTCATGATAATTTGATGAGATATGATGATTACAACTTGGTGGAATTAATTATTATAGTTGATGAGGGGGTGCAGGAGCTAGTCGATCCATGTATGGACAGAGATATCAATTTACAAGTGAGGCATTGCAAAGAAAAAATATCGAGGTAGGTCATCAGCAAATGTTTAATGAAATTGGTCCTAGTTAGCCTATATAGTTCTTTAATCGTCAAGATATTGAAATGTTCTCTCAATATAATTTTGTTGGAGATGCATTACAAAATTTGGACGAAAGTGCCCAACCATGATCTTATAGCCACTGAAGAGATGATGTTTCCAGTCAGCCAAGACAACCTGTAAGTCGACGGGATATTGAATTACTTAGAATGCAGGCTACTGTCAGTTTAGGACAAGGTCAATTACAAAGGTAAGTCATATTACAGAACTCGATAGTCAGTGACGTTCGATTTTTCATGTCATAGATGTTAGTCGACGGCGTTCTATTTCCCATGAACCTGATGATAGTCAACGATGATCTATTTCACATGTTCCAAGTGACAGTCAATGGCATTCTATTTTCCATATTTTTGATATCAATCAATAGCCTTTTGTGCAACAGGTTACAGATATAACGCCTAGTTATCATGGGCAATCTTTTAATAAAAGAGATGTAGATTTACTTTGTGACAACATTTTGGCAACAATGAAAATATGGATGCAAGTGAGGAGACTAGTTATAATCCCAATACTGCAAATTATAGAAATGAATCATCAATGGCTTTGGGAAAGGATGATGATTTTAAAGATGTTCCAATGTACAATGATTATGTATCACCTAATGATGATGTAAAGGCATAAACAGTTAACATAATTACAGATAGTGATGGCGAGGATTTTGATGACACCGAATATGCTAGTCCATTAGTATTCATGCATCCAATAAAGTAGACAGGCGAGGCTAACTTTGTCTTCCCATCGGAGCATTACTCAAAAATAAATTTTGATATAGCCTAAGTTGATATTTCTGAACATGTTCACTTTAAGACTTAGGACGGTGTGTCCCAGTTATCGACTGGCTTGGTTTTCATAACAAGGACGAAGTAAAGTATTGTGTGAAAAAGTATTTAATAATGAGAAATGTAGATTTTAGAGTTGTTGAATCTAAGCCACATTACTGGGTTGTGCGATGCGCAATGGTTGATGATGGATGAAAACAGGGGACCACATTCATGCCTTGCTGCTAATGTATCAATGGATCATCGATAACTGGGCTCTCAAATTATTCGTAATTGCATCATATTGTACTGCTGGACCCATTTGGGCAAACACATCATACTGATACTGATCCTTTGAAGATAAACTAATGTTTAAATCAACATTTAATCTTGATGGCCCCGTTTCAAAGTCATTACATCTCGATGGTCCCGCTACAGTGTCAAATAACTATTGTTGACTGACTGAAGACAAACTGAAAGAACTGGAAGGGTCTTCAGAAAGATGTGGCCACTGCATCGGTTCAGGACCTTGGTGCACTTCAGGTGGAATAGAAATAGCCTGAACAGTAGAACGTCTTTCTCCAATTCCTTTCTTGCTGCGTATATATTGACAAGGATCCTAAAAAGGATGGGTCATCGGGAGGATCTGTGCAGTATTAGGAACAGGCTATATGGGATAATTAGGGGTCCATCTGTCAATAGCACCAACAACTCCTAATATACTCTCAGATGCCAAACAAATAGCAACTTCTGCATTGGACGATGAACCAATGTTAGAGTGCTTGATTCGTTCAATGTAATCAGCCTACATGCAAATAAATAAATTCATTAAAAATTATCAATATTATTATTTCAACAAATAAATAATTAGACTAAAATATACCAATGCACCGATGGAAGCTTCAATCTGGGTCATCCACCGTCTTGTGCATCTTGCAAACCATTGCATATACTGTGACGTCGGATGTAAAGGTGCATGAAAAGGAGGACCCATAACAATGCGATTATGCCGATTATTCCATTTATGAATAAAACATGAAAATTTTTCTTCCCAATTCTGATCAGTATGCCCTCTTAAATCGATCAAATGCACTACCTCATCGTACTGTGGGGGGTGTGGGATCGACTGGTCCATTCCAAATTACCTTAAACATCAATCAGGGTGGTGCCACTCGATAATATGAAAACATATAAGTGGCACAACTGATGTCCAAATCGCATTTTCGTCAGTACAAAACTATGGTAATAAATGCAGCACATTCCTGTAGGGCTCCCAAACCATCTGCAGATGAAAATAAAAACTTCATCATCATGTTCTAAGAAAATTTCCTCACTCTGTTATTAAATACGAAAATATTATGAAAAAAAAATTATAATTAAACCTGATCGTCACGCTATAAGTCCAAATCGAGACGATACTCACTATTACTTTTGCTTGGATCCAATTGGGCTTAGATCTAATTGGGATCGTCACCTGATAAATATCAAGAATGCGCTATCAGTCAACAAATTAAATGAACAATTTTAAATATAAAATAAATAAATATATATATACACACACACACACACACATACATACATACATACATACATATATATATATATATACAATGGGTAAATTTTACCTGTATTCATAAGGCATAGACTAATCGAGAACATATGGATGAACAAATTCAGGCCGAATATGAGGTAGCCTTTCCTAAACTCACATTTGTAACAATTGCAGGTAACCACCAAGTGAATTGGCTGTATGTCGGGTTGCACGATATAACTCTTTGTACAACCACGTGAGGACAGCAAATCCCCAATTGTACTCACCTGCAACTTGTAAATTCTCTAGCAGTAGCAATCACATCAAATGCATGTAATTATTTGATTGTCGTGGACATAATAAGCCACCAATACACCTAAGAATCCATACCCGTGCAAAACATTGTATCTGGTGTTCATATGGGTCGGACGGCAACATATTAAAACTTCTCCCCAACCATATCATTTTTACACTATGTCCCCTGAATTCAGTTTCTAGAGAAACCCGACCCAAAAGATGGCCACATTCATAAGGCCAATCGTGGTATAGATGTCTCGTCACAAGACGTCCATCAATGGGCAATCCGGTGAGTACAGAAATATCTTGTAGTGATATTGTCACTTTGCCAACGAAAAGGTAAAAAGTATGCGTCTCTGGTCACCACCTCTCAACCAGTGCAATTAATAAATAAATATTCACATTCATCACACCTATTTGTGACACCCCATAAAATCCTGCTAGTCTTGAGTACGAAATTATTCTATTATCAATGTTTCTATAATAATTACTCACGCTGACTCTGTATGTTACCGACACATTATGTTCAGCCTAAAAATAATTAAATCAAGTATGAGTATTTTTTAATGCACTATTTAAAAATAATTAAATAAAGTATGAGTACTATAAATATAATTACCTGATCGTTCCAAATAACATCTACTCGATGTTTGCCTTCAAGCATTAGTACATCATTCATGATGGGCTCAGAATTAATGTATTCTTGGTTTCTAAATTGATCCATTTTTTATTACCCTATTTGTGATTTCGATAATAAATGTTATCTGTGCATTGTAAATATTTTTGTCATAAATAATTATTTCTATGTCTATATCAATATTATTGCGTATAATAATGCAATTTAAATGACCTAAAATTTTTTAAAAAATAAATTACTATTATTTTTCAACAATAAATAGTGCATGTCAAAAATTAATATTTCAAAAATTGATTATTAGTATAACAATTACAACACCATAGATATTTAATTAATTTTTTCCATATATACATAAAAATATTTTCATAATTTAATTTCAAAATATAAATTTTATACAGATCTGACATTTTTTCTCCTCGCGTCGCAAAATTAATTATCAAAATACGACTATAAATTAAATATAATAGCAGTTAACTATTGTATTAATTAATTTATTAATTTTAAAACAATTATCTATACTAATTTATCATGACTAATGCAATAAATATCACAACTTGTAATACAATATAAACAATTGTTATTTTACATTTTAATTTACATATAAATAAAATATGATTTTTTAATTAATGCTATTGTTATAACATATTTAAATTTTTATATTATAGATTTACTTGCCTTTTTTAGTAGATCACCCGATTAGCTAACATATATCACCTGTCAAAAATAATTTAACAACATTAATAGTATTTTTAAATTTATTGATACCACTAATTATTAAAATTAACAGTTATTTTATTTGTTTTTAATTTTTACAGCAACTACCTAATAATACAATTTAATTAAACTATTGTATTAAAAAAAGATTATTTTTTATAAATTTATAAAATAATAACCAAAAAATTAACTAAAATCATATTAATTAACTCTATAACCATATTAAACAAGTAACTAGAATCATATTAAATTAATAATCAAACACATAACTGTCAATTATTTTCAAATAATATCAAAATAATAACCAAATAAATAACTAAAACCTGATTAAATTAACTAATTAAAATCATATTAAAATAAATTACTAAAATCATATTAAAATACAAAGCCAACAAATACCTAAAATCATATTAAAATAATAACCAAATAAAATTTTCATATCTAATCTTTACTATTAAGTTTTTATTAGTGTATTTAACTCTATTATTATAAAATAACTAAAATCATGTTTCCTCTAATCATCTACCTAATATCAATCAATCAATCAATTAATTAATTAATTAATTAATACTTACAATTACCTATAACTATAATTATTTCATTACATAAAACCTAACTAATACATCAAATAAATTACTTATAACGAAAATTAAATAAACAAAAGAAGAAAGAACAAGAAAAGAATAAAAAAACAAGAAGCAAAACTTACCAAGTTTTGAGTAGGAATGAAAAGCAACAAGATTGAGCAAGAATGGGGAAGGAGAAGCTCAAATAATTTGGCAAAATAGGACTAATATAGGTCATTTGCTCTCTTCATTCCGGGTCAAAACGACATGACCATTTAGCAGGTGCCTTTTCAGATATTCTACAGCATCATGTCAACCTAAAAGGGATTTTTTTTATGCATTTGAAATCACTGCAGACTAAAGTAATTTTAAGTCTGAAATCGATACAGTCTATAGCCATTTTAAAAGTTGTACACTTCTCTCTCCCCTCTATGCCGGCTGACACATACTGACAATACTGCTTCACGTGCCAGAGATTTTGTACAATATTTCAATCCCGTAAATAGTTTCTAATCCACTCAAATTTTATAAATAATTATTAAAATAGCATTATTAAAAAAATTGTTCCTCTAAAGCACCAACAAAAAAAATGAAAATGAAAATGAAGATTGGAGAAGGGAACATCTGTAGTTAGTTCCATCTGACGTGATCGCTTCAATCATAGGTTATAAGATACAGATTGCTAGTCAGTTTCTCTTTACCTTCTCCTCTATTTTGATAACATATGTACAAGCACATTAAAATTTGATCCACATGCCATCAAACCAAATAATAATAATGTGAAATTTAGTTTTATTAAAATAAAAAAGTTGTCCGAGTTTTGCTAGTGCTGGATTGTGTAAAGATTACAACTTTTTGTAGCAATCTTCGACAACATTGTCCATAGATTTTGTTTGACTACCTTAATCTTTTACTTTTTTTTTTTAATAAAATAGTTTTGGAAAAATCCAATCCTTCAATTATTGATATTTTTTACATTTCATCCTTTTATTATAAAAAATTTTTATTGAATTTTTCTATTTCAATATGAGATAATTTGTAACTTTTTCACAAATCATCCATCAGCCAGAGATTGCATGTTAGCTTAAATAAAAGTACGAGGACTTGAAGAAGAATTTTATAGTAAATGAATCAAATATAAAAAAAATTAATAATTTGAGCACCAATGATGGATTTCTAAATAATTTAGGACTGTTAAAATTAAGGAGTTGCAAAAAAACCAAAATCCAACCGCTTTTGTGGTTAGTCTAACCACTATTTTCGGATCGATTTTTTATACTATAGAATAATAGTTACAGTTAGCCAACCTATAACTATTCACATTGTATATATATATTTCAAAATATAATTTTTTTTTGTGCTCTTGGTAATTAACATAAATTTTTAATTGGATTTTTTTATTATTGGTTTATTACATTATATATATATATATATATATTAGCAATATGTAACAGATTATATATTCTAATAATGAAGAATTAGCCAAAATCTACTTAAGATGGAAGGTAAATGTTTGATTTGTAGCAATATGTAGTGGCATAAAGATTTTTATTTGTATGTAGTTAAAAAATGAAAAATTAGAATCTACTCTGCACATTTTAACTTAAAATGGAACAATATATAATTTTTTTTAAAATTATTATTATTTAACATATTACTCACGTAAAACTGATTATATTAAATTACTTTTTAAACTTATTAAAAATATCAAATTTTTTTTTTAAATTACCTCTTTAGTAGCATATGATATTTTATGAAGAATACATAAAAACTGTGTATATGCAATGCGTAAACAATGATAAGATAGTTATCCGATATTTTTAACAAATTTTGAGTATACTTACATTTTTAATAAGTTTAAAAATAACCGGATGCTCGATTTCGGAAATTTAGGAGTAATGCATTAACCCTTCTTAAAATCAACTCCAATTATGTAATACTTGAATGGTCATATCCTTCACTTTCGAAGATGATGAAAATACATAAAACCTCTCCTTAACCAATTTAAGGAATACTAAAGGCGCGGCAAAGTTGAAGAGAAGTTGTCTGGTAATTCAGCTTGTAACAGCTATCCACTTTCTTGTTATTGTCTTCAATTTTTCACCAAGATGCAACCAGGCTTTCAGGAAGCAAATATCAAAAAGTAAAAATCAAAACGAGAACAAATTGTTATGCAAAAAATTCAAGATTTATGCATTAAATATGTGGGGAAAATAATGGTAATGACCAAAAGTTATGGATCTGCCGTTCAAAACCAAATCAGTTGGTGTAAACAGATTTATGACTATAGTTTTCCTGGGTATTCATGTGATTATCCATCCTATTCTTGCAAGCAGCAAAAGTACAGTATATTTTAGCACTCATACTGCACCAAATCATAAAACAGCTCTCATCTTGCATTAGATCAACATTCTTGTATATCACAGAGTATAGCACACCTGATACTAAAGCCAAGAAGCTACTTGCAGTTTTCAACTTCGGGAAACTTGTTTAATTTTCTGGAAATGCTGATCCCATCGGGCGAATGCGAGCTCAAATTCATGTATCCATTGAAATGTCGCCACCATTTGGGTTCGGTGGATTGGCAACAAAGGGGCTATCAGTCGTACTGTTTTGAGGATGACCAGCTCCGAACTGGAACTCGTGTGGAGGTATATCCAGAGGACGGGAAAAAATTGATGCGGCATTAGTACTGTTGAAAGCTGGAGCAGGAACTGGATCATTAGCCTTTGGGAAGCCAAAGCTAAAGGATGTCATGCCTGCAGGTTGGAAAACTGGCAGGGCAGCGCTATTGCTTTCAGCTGATCCAAAAATCTTTTGCTCATACTCCTGCAACTGCCGGTACACAGCTAAAAATCACAAGTAAAGTGAAAATAGGATATGTGGCAAGTGTTGGTGGGAAACAAATTTACATCCAAAATGCAAAAGCCAACATCCGAAAAACAGTGTGACACCCTAAAGAGGGTACCATTGCTTAGGTACCAGATTAGATGGGATAAGAAGTACCAAAATCAGATGAATATGAAAATAGAATCAGAGAAGGAGAGAGTCAAAGTTGGTTATGAAAATAGAATCTAATTAATAAGCAGTTCAATAGTTTTTAAAAATTCCAGAAATACTTTAAATTTCGGTATAGCATACTAGAGTTCATACTAGAGTTCTGTAACTTCTTGGGCATACTTAAAACATACTTGCAAGAAGTTAAATAGAACATATCAAACGTTTGACTATACATTCTTTCCATTAAATATGCAAGCCAAATATTGTGATATACACACCTTGGGTTAAGTCAACCGATGGTCTCCGCTCCTTCACCCACTGGTAACTTTGTGAAAGCCTCCATCCTTTGGACTTCATCAAGTAAGCTATAACAATGGCTGGAGACCTGTCAAAAACCAGGCTAATCATTAACGCAAACAATAAATTTAGATGCACCAATAATTTCTCAAGAGCTACCAATAGGCTCACAATATCTTCAGAAAAAGCTCCAAAATAAGATCAATTGGGTTCCATTCTATGCATACTTTTGTACTTAACCAGAAAATGGAATGAGGAAGAGAAATACATAATTTTCAGTCACACCCTACCTACTTTTCCCTGACATGCAATGCACAAGAACACGAGCCTTATCCCTTTCACATTGATCTGCAAAAAGAAAACTTTTGTGACTTGTGCTCCAAGCTCCATAAAAAAGTGAAGATTGCTAATATGAAAAAAAAAAAGTGCTAATTCAATCGGCAACCAATGCAGTTTACCAAATTTAACAGCAAACTCGTTTGACTATGAGGAAATTATTTAAACAAACTATCTCAAAAAGGAACTCTTCAGAAAGCATATACTATTTACATATCATATTTATATTTTAACCAAAACACGTTGGTTATTTCTGATTATATCAACACAGATTATTAGTAAACGTATCCGCTCTTGATCTTTTCTGCAGATTATTACCAACTTGATTCTTTCCTCAAGCAGAAAAAGCAACAGATTGATAGACATTATATTGCTGAGTTATAAATGCTTGATCCGTGAGATGTTAATGTGAGATCGGAATCACTATATTTAAATGAGGAAAGGAAAAAAGATATACATCTAGAAATTAGAACGTGCCTTGCACAAACACAGGGTACTGAGGTAATAAGCACAATCACACTGGAACCAAACAGTTATGCCCTGATCATTTCTAAAGATTTTAAACTGCATAATAGAAAGATGAGTGTATATTCCTTGAGTCCATTTTTCCAAGGAACCCCATAGTAATAGGATTGAGGGGAAGAGGGGCCAACAAGGCTGCAAGACGCCAGATAAATTTCATAATTTACCACAGATAACCCACCTAAAAATTGAATTGCATCATCAAATTGTAAAGTTTTGTCATCTTGTAGGCAATGGTAGGTGAATGAATTCTTGTAGAGATTTTGACAAGTTGGAACTGTCTACATAAAGACAAAAAGCTTGATGTGAGGCTATTGCAGATATCTTTTTATATCTAGTAACTGATGTACGGCTACAAATCAAAGAATAGAGAATTATTGATCATGAACTTAAAGCAATAAAAAAGATATAACTATGGAAGAAATTCACATAGATCTATCATATAGAGGAAATGTAACATATTTATTTAAGATTGCATAAGGAAAAGAAAAAGAGAAAAAAAAAATTTTACACATCAAATCTGTGCTCTTGTTTTCTTACCAGATGCTACTTTCGTTAATATTAACTTGCTAGATCTAGTGCGAAGAAAAAAATGATTATGTGTTCCTATAATTAAAACCGATGAAAGAATAGCGAAATTTGGTAACTAAAGTTTATATCATCATTTACTTTCTAAATGTTAGCTCCTACATGACCTCATATCAAGTTTTTCTTCTCCACTTGCATAATCCTCTTTTATAAAACTGTATCTTTTGTCTGGAAAAGATAACAAATCAAAGACCATAGGCAATGACTCCCCAATGCTACACAAAATCACAAACCCAATCCCTACCAGTTTAGTGTATCAAGTGGCATACTTACCCGTCTTTTATGCCATTCTGAGAAAAAGATTTAACCTTCAACTCCTTCAGTGCCATTCTCAAATAAAAGATTTACTCTTTTTCACCACCAAGCGCTATACTATGTATACAACATGCACAACCTCATAGCTTTAAAAAAATAGCTCTATAATTTTCACTCTTCCATTATCCCAAAACACTAAAAACCAGCACCATCCAAGGAAAAAAGCCATTGGCAAAACTGCATGGCTAAAGAATCATCTATGTTTAGCCCCAATTAGTTATCTCATGACAAACATTAAACTTTTGAATCAATTTCTTTCAATTAGATGAAGCTAAATCATAACACAGCAAGCATCTAGTATACCTCACTAAGATCAGTCCATGATCCATTAACGGATTGCAAAATAACATTGGGAAAAAAAAGAGAGAATGAAAGTGATAAATTTAGGATCTTCATACATTGAGAACGCGAGAAATCCCCTGGGTTTTGAGAAGCTCAGAGCGAGAGGCGTTATCGTAGCTACCCAGATAGAGGAACTCCGGCAAGATCTCTGAAGGGAAAGCACTGACATGAAGCGGCGATTTCTGTGTGGATTCCGGCATTCGGTGGCCGCAAATCCCACAAACCTCACCTTCCTCGTATTTGTGGTAGTGGCCGCAAACCCCACATGGATTCTCTCTCTCCCTCTTCCTCATCAAAGAATTAGTTTGACAGAATCAGCAAAGGAAATCAAAGATTTTGAATGGTGAATTGGACTGGAGATATTCTGGTGATGGGATGAGAAAATGGATTGGTTATAAGTGGGAAAGAGAGTATTTATAGATGTGGGTTATTGGGGAGATGAGCAGAAGAAAAAAACCAGTTGAGTTATTGATCGATTGAGAATCTTTAGGACTTGCAGATTGGGTTTTGATTGTTTTGATAGGTATATCTGATATGAACAGTTTTTATGACTTTCTTTTTCACGTCTGATTTTGTTTCTTTTTTTTCTTTTTTTTTTTTCAGAGAAATCACTTCTGAATTCTGATTTAACTTTTTCTTTTTAGGAATAAAAAAGATTTTCTAACATTTGTTTAATCCTACAATTTTTTTTTCAACAAACTAATCTAAGAATAAAATTATCCTTTTTTTTGTCTGTCATTAAACTTTATAAAATTATTATTATTTTATCTTTAAATTTTTTATTCATAAAAAACAATCTAATTGGACCGAGAGTTAAATAAAGAAAATCAAAACCACCAAATTGTTGCGTATTCAATTCAATTTAACTTGATTTTGCTTACTCTTAATTCCATCTCATAGTTTAGATATTAAATTTTAATACGGTATAAGTTGACCTAAAAATAAAATACATATCAATAGTTTGATTTAAGACCCTTTTATCAATAATTATATTAACAATCGACGCATGACTGTGTATTATTATTCGACAATTAGGTTGAGTTGTCTAATAAACCATAATAAGTAAAAGTTTGAGTTGATAAATTTTTTTTTTTTTTCTAAATTATGATGATCTAGAAATCAAAGGCGATTGGAACGTCCAGTGGTGTGAGGACAGTATCAAGCCATTTATTTTCTCTGCAGGGAAAGCTGAGGCATTTCCTTACATTGTCATAAAAGTGCAATAGTTATAACGCCAATCCGTATAATTTTTAGTACTGATTTGTATACTTTTCGTTTATGTGATAGTTTAAAATTGACTCATCTACACTGTACGGTTAAGCTAAAATTGCTTTATATATATATATATATATTGACAAAAATTTAAATGATTTTGTGGTTGTGACTTTTTTTTTAATCATAAAGTTATAATTTTTAAATTTTTATGATTTTAGAAATAATTAATAAAAAAATGAAGGCTTCAATTTAAACTTTTTTTAATACATCGTGATTAATTTTATTTCTGAAATATCTTCAAAAACATCAAGCCATCCAGAGAATATACATAGTTATTGGCTCTCCATGTAAGATTGAAGATCATATAAATCTTCAAACTAAATAACTTATAGGCAATAATATCAATGAATGATTAGAAAATTCTATCTTCCTACGTGATAACTATGAAAAATATATCTTCAAACATCCAATTAGGTTGACCCAACAATACTTGATACAGCCCAAACTCAATAACAAAAAGGTAAAGCGTGAGCCGGAAGGCAAGACAGGCAAGCGTGATGTCCGATCGGACTGATGGGACAGCATGTCATGTCAATCCACTGACACAAAGCAATGCCTATACTTTCCACCTGCTCCATGTCACATTGCTGCTCACCTGCTCTAACTGCCGGTTATCACAACTCAAGGTACTCGAGTATTCCTCCAAAAAACTCATATAAATAGCCTAAAATACAATGGCTCCAGGTATTGGCTATTTAAGACTCTCTGTCTCTAAACATTTTTTCTCTAAAAGCTACTAACTTAAGTTTCGGAGTGCTAAAATCCGGTCCGACCGGACACTCTTTTTTGTAGGTCCAGCCATCCGACCGGACGCCTTCAACTACCAGCTCTTTTTCTCTCTCTCTCTTACAGATAAAAACAAATCTTGTTTTATCACTGCAAAAGCAATATAAAAAGCACATGATATCTTTATTTCTCATTTTTCCTTTACTATTGTTCATCTCTCTTTAATTATCTCTCTGTTACTTTTGCTATTTTCTATTTTTGTCTTGGACTTAATGAAAATCTAGAACATGTGTAGTGACATAAATCATAAAACATAATGTAATGTAATGTGAGCATATAAAAGCTTTTCTAAAGATTCAAAGCCACACGAGTGATTTTCTTTTCTAATTGAGCTTTCATCAATTAAACTCTTAATTCTTATCTATAAACATTCTTCATATTTAACTGGAGAAAACAAATCACTTAATACATCATTTTTCTCCTAAATTTATATATTTATATATATATATAATACATTATATACTCCAATTTTTCTACATTTATTTTTACTATATGGACTTTTAATTTTTATAATCTTTTAATTTATATTTGATACAAGACATGGAGTGAACTGGTGTCATGAAAAACACACATCCGATACGTAGTTTGCACATATGAATGCGCAACGCATTTCAATTTTTCTTTTTATTCTTGTTGCTTTTCTTGAACTCGGTGGAATCCAATCTTCCTATTTCACTCCCATAAAATTACTCATTTTTTGGAATGAAATACGAATACACCGTTAGATCAAATGAATGCATGCAGTGTAATGCTTCAAATGCACGCACATTGGATTAGTACTCTTTTTCTTCTATTCTCCTTGCTACATTTAATTAACTATTAGATTTTGTAATTAATTGTGTGAAGAAAAACATTTTTGGATATGCAAATGGTGCAATGCCTACTATTTATTGATTTGGCTTTAGTAGAATTAGTTAGGGATTTTATATATAAAAAAAAAGAATGGGGATATGGAGATTATGGATTCAGTAGAGAAGGAAATGGAGAAATTAGTTTGTGTTTTTATAAATGCTAATTAGATTATGGACCATTTTTTTTCAAATAAGTCCTCATAAAATTTTTATTTATTTTAATTTATTTTCTAAATTGATCATTCTAATTAGATGTGGCAAATGGGCAGATTGAGTAGATTTGGGTTGGATCATTAATGAACGGATTATTAATGGGTTGTGTCATTAATGGGTCAAAAATTCATAAATGGATCAATATCCATATGAATTAGACAGATTTGGATCGATTCATGGGTTTAATAAAATAAATCAAAATCATAGAAATGATTTCTCGAAAAAAAAAACATAGAAAATGATATTTAAATTAAATACATAGAAGTCTTATTAATTTTGGACTGAATTTAGTAAATAGGACTACATACATAACTAAAGAAACATAGTTTTAAGTTCATTATGCATGCACATTGGAAATACGGAACTCCAAATAATGCAAATCCAAAGAGTGCCTTCCATCACTGCAATAGCTTTCCCATGCAGCAGCACTCTCTTGTTTGCCTCGTCTAAATGAATGTCTAGAATTCCAGTGGTTTAATTTGACCCATTGGTTTTTTAAAAGAAAATGTCAAATTGATCCAATGGATTGAAAAATAAAATGAAGCAGTTTTGAGTTGATCTAATAGGTATTGGGTTGGATTGGGTTAGGTTGAAGAATAAAATTGGTCAGTTTTGAATTGATCAAATGGGTATTTGTTTGAATTGGATTGAGTTTAGGTAATTTCTTTTGGACGGATCTGGGTTGAATTTTGAGTTTGGGTCAATTTTGTTAGGTTTAATTCTAATGGTGTATTCTTATATTTTGGTCTCTCTTAAATTTTCTTATTCTCCATTTTATTTAATTTTGACTCCCTTTTTTATAAATCTTGGATTAACTCCTGATTAAGGTGCTATGCTTTTTGAAACTTCAGCTCAATTTGTAGTCAGGTTCAAGGATTTTAATTTGCTTCGCGAATGAAAAATGCAAAATCACTTGATTGATTTGCATTGAATTTTTTCTTATTTATCATCTTCAAAAGGTCAATTCCTACTTCTTTAAACACTTAATTCCTTTTTCAGTTTTATACTAAAAGCTAAACATTTTATTAAGCCTAGCTAATGGCCGTAATTTTTCAAAGAGAAAGGTACAACAAATTCAATAAAAGTGAGTGATTATCTTAAAATTAGTATACTATGATCATGTTATTTTTGACAAAAAGTGTGTATTCCGAACAACACATTATTGGCAAATTCCAATTTTAGATCCACCAACTTTAATTTTTTATGCATTAAATTCTCATACTTCAAAAATTCTACATTAGATCCTTATACTACAATTTTGATTTGCATCCCTACATACCTATGCCTAGACTAACGGAAAGTATTATTCACTCACCGTTAAAATCCAAAGAATGTAGCAGAATTCACTATCTTCAACAATTAGGCAATCAATGTAATATGAAAGAGAACAAAATTCACTATTTTCAACAATCATGTAACCAACCTAATAAAGAGGAAAACATTATCTTCGACAATCAAATATAAAATCTACATATTATTTTTCTTAAAAATAATTATTTGAAAACTCACAGTAACACCCTATACTTGGACATTAATTTGAGTACTGGAGTGTATATTTGTTGGCGACAAGGTTATTTATATATATGTCATCTATGAATGTTTATTTTCTTAAATAGCAATGTTGCGTTTGGCACCAATTAAATAAATGCAATTATGTAAATTAATACTGTAATCTCAAATTTACAAGTCATTTGGACGGTTGCTATCTTATAAGTCAAAATTCGGGCAGTATAATAGCTATAAGCTTAACCTAGCTCCCCGCCAAAAATTCAAATAATGCTCCCAATATTCAATCCTCCTCCCCCTCCTCCTCCTCCAAAACTTCAACAATATACAAACACTTCTATCAACAAGTAATTCACATCCATTATACTCATCACATGCATCATAAACTCCATTTCACAAATCCATACATAATAGTCAATTTATTTCATAATTACAGCCCATAAAATTTCATATACATAAACTCAACTATATATGCCAAAATATGTCTATCTACGTGACCTAGTTCTTCTCAAAATAAACATCCCCGTACACATGCCATGCAATCCACCTCAAAATCCTTCACACTTAGCTCTTTTGGTATCTGTGTCCTACGTGCAGTAAAGATAAACTATATGCTGAGCAAATTGCTCAGTTGTGGAAATCATACTAAAATATTCTCCAATTCACACAAGCATACAAATGTTCTTATTTATATAAATTTTATTATTCATTATTCTTATGACCTAATTTTCCTTAATTACTAATTATTTATAACATTTTATTTCAATTTTCTCCTATTTTCCTATTTATGTTTGCTTAGTCCATTATTTATTATTATTACCTCAATTTACTCCATTTTATCTCATCTTTCCTATAATATCCAATTTATTCATTTAAGCCACAATTTTTTGCTAAATTTCACAATTTACCCTTTAAATGTATATTCTTTATTTGAATTACCATTTAATCCGTAAACTTCGAAACTTTTACCAAATTTACCCTTTTCTTCACCAAATTGTTATTTTTATGCAATTAGTTACAATTATACCACTAATTGCTCAAATTTTATGCTGAATTACTATTTAGTCACAATTCTTTTTACATAATTACAATTTAGTCCTCCAATTACTCAATAATCACATAACTCACTTCAATTTTTCATTTATCACATGTCTTATCATTTTTATTATTTTTCCCCTAATATACCCATAGAGACCACAAAAAACGATATGAATGTGTGGGATTATGGACTTCAAGGTCTTAATAGTCATTTTCACTCAGATTTCTCTTACTTCTGTGGTGTGGAACTTCCTTTGGCCCAGTATGCAAGTTGCCAAAACTTGCTCTCGCAGTATAATAACAATAACCCTATGGCTAGCCAACCACATCACATAAATGGCATCTTTTCTAGTTACTAAAAGCAAAAAAATATATTATTTGTACTTATTTACATATTATACTCAAAATATTCTTGCATTTCACAATATTATACACATATAGCACATTTTTCACATATCCACTACAATTTTCATCTCATATCACAACTACCTTCTAACTCACATTTTTCTTTATCACATACACATCAAATTACAAGACATGTTATTCAGCCACTTTATGTTTTTATGTCACATTCCATTTTCATCACTTAATATTACTTTAATCGTGTTATTAAACATATTTCATACAAGTTCATTCGAATTTCATCAAAATTACCAAGGTATACAATTTGCCTACAACATATACTTCGCCATAATTTCATTTTATTCACTCCATCTTAATAAACATGCTTAAATAAATGATTCAAGCATTTCAATTAGTAAATAATTAAAATTTCTCAAGTTTAGGCTGTGGATACTATTCGGCCATCAAGTATTTATACCTTTTTAAGTGTTTTTTCCTATTTTTTATTCATTGCTTAATTCCATGATGATTTAGACATATTCATATCATTTATTCAATTGAATTCAAAAACATACACAATTTCCTTAATTTTCCTCAGTGGCCGAATTGTTCATGGTACATTCTAACAAGTTTTCTTTATTTTAATCACATTATCTCACTTAATTATCATCCACTTTCATTAGTTTAACATCAATTTAAATTTACACATACCAATCATACAATTTATCTAAGTTACAGAACCTAACCATATGAAATAAATTAGTATAATTTCCACTAACCTCAATTTCTTGTTCTTCCAACTTTACTCCACTCTTTCCTTGCCTTTTCTTCTCTTTTTCTTCTTTTTCTTCCCTTAACCGAATTCATTAGGTAAGAAATCCATTAGTTTTCTTTATGCTTTCATTAAATTACACATTAATTCAACTAATTATGCCCAATTCCCACCAAATAATAACATAAATCATAATTTAACTTGGTGTATTTTACTTCCCAATTTCCTCCAAAATTCAAGCTTTAATTTCTTTTCAAGCCTTAACTTGTGATAAGGAGGTGGCCAATTAACTAATTAGAGGTGAAAATTTAGGTGGAAATTGGAAGAATTTTTAAGTGGAAATGAAAGAAATATGAGAGGAACGAGAGAACTTCATTCGGCCACATTAGGGAGAACAAGAAAAATGTGTAATTTTCTAGAAGCAACACTAATGTTATCTATATTATGAAGCAACATTAATGTTGTCTACATCTCTATAGTTAAATTAGTTCTCCAAGCAGCCCATTAATCAGATGATTTAGTTATGCTTAAGAATTCAATTTCTTGATTTTCTTCATCAATATCTAAATTTTGTATTGTATGCTCTAATGGATCAACATTCATTTCACCTTTAATAAGGTTATACAATAAACAACAAGCAATAATTATATGATATTGTAACTTAATGGGACAAAAAGATGAATTTCTTAATATAGCTCATCGCATCTTAAGCAAACCAAAACATGTTTCTATCACGTTTTTGGTTGAGGCATGTCTCATATTAAAATATTGTTCATAATTAGTAATTTGACTTCCTTCTCTCCACTTTGATAAATGATAATGGACACCGTTATATGGTGTAAGAAATCCTTCCTCGTTTGTGCATCCACCATTAATAAGATAATAGTTTCCTAAATAAAAAAGAAATATATAATTATATTAAATTTCTTCTTAATATATTTTTAAGATAATTTAAATAAAGGTTTTTATTTACCGGTAAGGACCTTAAATCCATTTTGTCTACTTAATGCATTTCGAAGCAATCTAGAATCAGATGCAGATCTTTTCCACCCAAGTACAACAAATTTAAACCTCATATCCATGAACAAACATCAAGTACATTAGTTGCAATCTCTCATTTTCTAGTACGATATCTTGGTCTGTCACTTTCATCCACACGAACCTTAATGTAGGTCCTATTCAGTGCTCTTAAATAATTTTACTTTGTTTAAATAGAACAATCAACAAATAAATGCCAACTATTAGTGATGATAAAAAAAGGTCTTGGACTATAAATTAAAGTATGTAATTAATTTTTGTTAACTAATCTTAAACCATTTCCACCTATCATTAGTACAGTTATCTTGGATAAGTTCTAGAACATGGAGCAAGATGTTTTGTAGTTGTAAACTTTCCTTTAAAATACAATTAAAATATCTACTAATAGTTTCATTTGATCTCAAAAATCTAGAGATTATTGTATGATTTTTTATGTGGTGGGTAAGAATATTTAAAAATATGCATACTTGCTCCCTTATCGCACTGAACCATCATCTTTGATCATTCCATAAGTTCAAAGCAGGTCACATAATATTTGAAATGTTTTTCTATTCATTCTTAATTGATTGATACATTGCAATTCATTATTCCCAAATATACTATTTATATAAGTAAAAAGAACTTGATCTCTATCAATATTTCTATCTATAAGCATTTTCCTCTTATTTTTCATTTGAATCATCATCATCAATAGCAACCACATCATATGCAAATGCCATATCCTTATGATTATGTAGAACATAAAATTTTTTTATCCATATCTACTAAAAAATAAAAAAAAATTGAGAAACATTAGAAGCAAACGAAGCTATTAAAAAATAGAGAACAAATATTAATTAAAAGAAAAAAACTAACTTCAATTCAAAAAAGAGTAAAACATAAGTTGAAAAAAAAAAGTTAAGTAATCCAATAAACAAATCAGGTCAAAGAATATAATACAATATGGCAGTAACATTTTGCTATCTTATATTTACTGTATATCTCTTTGTTAGTAAAAATTAGAGTGATTAATCTTAATCTTGTTAAAAAACAGAATCAGACATTTAATTAGGTAAAAGCTGATTTCAACAATTAATTAGGGTGTGTATATATATATATGTGTGTGTGTGTGCGAGCGCGCGTGTGGGTGTGTGTTAATGAATTTACATGGAAAATATAATTGATAAGTATGATCAAGTTGAATTCCACACTTGCATAACTGTTGTTATAAGTTAAACTATAATAAAAATTTTACATCTTTCATACTAAGAGAATAAAAGACAAAAGTTTTGTTGCATCTTGCAAATGATAAAAATATTTAGGTTTGGTTTGGTTAAGAACCAAGTACCTTTTTTTTCTCTTTTAAATCAGAGTTTTATTCATCTAGGAAGAGTCAAGAATTATAATCAAAATTCAAAAGATAAGCAATATCTAGATCAAACATAACAAGATTTCCCAACCCCCTCAAAAGAACAAAAGTGCAACAACCGGCTAACCTTGCACAACCCTCTTGATTTAACAAAAAATAAAGAGTATAAAACACAATGGAAGTACAACACCCTATAAATAGAAGAGAAAACCAAAATTCTGTAGAGAAAACTAATACCAAAACTAAAAGATAGATGCATTTTAACTATATCAAAACAAATTTACAACCTCACATATCGATGGACAAACATCACAAGCATAAGCAAATAATAGTATCCCAAAATATATATAAAAAAAACAAAGCCCATCTCAGCAAAGCCAGGACTTGCACAGTAACCTCAAAAAATCATAACATCAAAGGAATAAGGAGAATAATGTTGGTGACATTATTCAAGTATCATTCTTTTATCTTTCAAATTAGGTTTAATTAATATGTAGATATATGAAATCCATCAGCTTGATCATTTCAACATCTTAACTATTTGAAAAACTATAAATATATAAATTAAAAATAATCATTAGGTAATCAAATTCATAATTTGAATTCTTACTTATGGTTTGAAAAATCTTGGCTTGATAGAATTGAAATTATCTAAAAGAAATTGCTTTTTAGGCATATGTATGGAGCAATGATAGGTACGAGAGTGTGAAGTATAGAGTGAAAGTGAATGTAGAGAAAGAAAGATTTTCAATTCCATTATTCTTCAACTCATCACACTACACAATGGTGCAGCCATTAGAGGAAATGATGAGTGAGCAGAACCCTTTTAAATATAAGGCTTACAATTTGGGGAAATTCTTGGTGACAAGAAAGCTTAGTAATTTCAAGAAGTTTGAAGTTAAGAATACCCAAATCATTTTAAGAATTTAGAATTAACTCAAAATTTAAAAGAAGCATTGTCCATCGGTACTTGATCATGTCTTTGGGTGTCAATAAACTAAAAACATAGTGTGTCTTTAATTTTCAATAAATTTGAGTGTTTGTATACAAGAATAATTGGATTTATTATAAAATAACAAGTGATAGTGTCATCCCTTTGATAATCTTTGCCAGAATTCTGCCATTTTAAAGTTAATATCATTATTATATTATAAACAATCAATAAAGAACTTAGAATAGAGACCAATTTATTCCAAGACCAAATAAAAATGAAATCAATCAAAGAATGAAATTATAGAGAGAAAAAAAAAAGGTTGTACTTATCGAAAGATAAAAACTCTGATTGGGGACAAAAGCTTTAATCTGTGGTTGGTGATCGATGTCTGGCAAGTGTACTGGATCGGCTAGTAATATAGGGAAATAAGATTATGACCCAGAATATCGAACCCAAGGGAGACTTGTGCTTGTATGTGCTATTGTAATTTTAAAGCCAATTTTCGTGTGCAAAAGAGAGAAGAGAAATCCCAAATTTATGATGAGTGAAGAACTAAAACTAAAAATAATAATTTAAAACTAATTTAAAACAATTGAAAAAGCTAAAGTAGAGGAGAAATCTATTGAAGTAATTAAATTGAATGAGTTAAAAATCAATATTAAAGACAACTTTCACTAAAGGACTATCCACCTTAACAAGTATTGCTATGACTTAAATAAAAGAAAACATACAAGTGATTATGGAGAATTCAGTTTAATAAAACCAGATAACTTTATTCAAGATTACCATTCCAAGCATCAAATTTTCTTATTCAAATAAACTTAACACTTAGCATAAAGAACTGAATTAAGTTTCCTAGATGTCTATTAAAGCCTTTCTCAAGAGATTTAACTTTCACCTATTCTTGGTTACTCTCTTTTTAATCTTAACTTACTCAAATCAACACACAATTATAGCTTATTCAGATTATAATCATGCATTAATCCAACTAAATTAACCTAAGAGCATGCAAGTCATTATTCAACTTAAACCAATTAATTAACCAATGCTTAATCAAGTTAATAATTAACTTAAAATTGAGAAAAGACATGATTATGTTTAAGAACCAAGAAATAATCAACTTGTATTTAAATTGAAGAATAACTTAAGTCATAACAATACAAGTTTAAGGATTCAAGTATCCTTTAGCAAAAGTTAAAAAAAAAAAAAACTACTCACAAACCATTCTTAAAATTAAAATAACGTTTTGAAGAAAACAATAAACAAAGAATGTAAAAAAACAATTAAGAAAACAAAGCTTAATTCTAAGGATTGATTCCCTTCTTCTGTGTTTTGGAATGCTATTTATAGGCAAAATTGTAGTAGACTCCTTGTTAAACTCCAGTCACATAATACGAATCAAATTTTACTAAAACAGGAAGCTCGAAAATCCTTCGCGATGTGGAAAACTGGATCACGTGGTCACGCCCCTCAACATGCCTTCTCTACACGTGACCACAGCTCCATTTGTTCTTCCTCCACACGTGGCCATGTGTGGTCCTTCACTGGAATCCACTTGGTCACGTGTCTTCACTTTGTTTCTTCAATTCTCATCACATGGCCACGGTTCCTCAAAAACTTCTTCACGTGGCCACGTGTCTTATGCTTCAATGTTTTCATATGGTCACGTCTCAAGGCTCTGGACTGGAAACTCATCTTCTCGCCTAAATTCTTCATATTTGCACTTATGGCCCTAAACTTTGCACTTTTTACACTTTAAGCCCTTTTATATCAATTTTACCCTGAAAATCACACAAAACACAGAATGAACCTCAAAAATATAAATATTAACAAATTAACTCTAATTTAACCTAAATAGAACCAAAATAACTAAATAACACAACTAAAAATATATCAAAACTATATATAATTCACACTTATCAAATACCCCACACTTAAACTTTGCTTGCCCTCAAGCAAATTAGAACAATCCCACCTTTAAAACCATCAAACTTGTACAAAGATATGCAATTTCAAAACCAAACTTAGCATTTTAACAAAAGCACTTAATATAACCTCTAAATAGATCAACTTCAAACAAGAGAATATAAGCTAGTTTCCTGAGTGTGTGTAAGACCAAATCATTTTAAGCAATTTTGAAAATCAAAATATCAACACAATTATGTAATGAAGTATAGAATTATGAATGCATAAACATACAATCGGTTTCGTGCTTGAAACTCTAGAAACACAATAGGCCTCTCCTTTAGCACCGGAACCCGAAGGTCATCTCCGCTAAACAACTCAAAACAAGCTTAAAATCACATAGGTTTTTCAAAGGTTGCAATGGGGCTAAAGGTATGTTTATCAAAGAATGGATAAAAGATAATCAAAATGAATATAGCTACTCTAAGACAAAATAGATTACAAAAACCCCAATAACTTAAACAATACAAATTCTGCTCATCCTTGCCTTGATTCCAAACTTTCTTTTAAAAAATAATATATCCTTTCACCAAGAAGTCATTATTTTTTCATTTTTCCTTATACTACCCCACACTTATATTTTTTCATATTTGCTAGTTCTCTTTTTCTTTCTTTTTTTTCTTTTTCTCAAACTTCAAACGTTTTTTTTTCAACTAGCATTCACAAACTATCCTCAAGGTAATACAAGGTATATTTTCAATTGACTTCATCAATAACTTTGCTAAGACTTTCTTACTATACCCAATAAAACTTTACTCTTTTCATGCATTCATTTAATCCTAAAGTGGCCAATTCCATAGGGTGAGATAAAATCTCTTTAGGTTATATGGTTAAAACATTAGGTGTAACAAGAAAAATATTAATGGTACGCATTAAGCATACCCTTATAGGCTTAAAATGGCTTAACAAAGAATAATTTCATCAAGGTAGGACACAAGTTTTTAAGAAAGTTTATCAAGAAAACTATCGCCTAAATCATTTTCTAAGTTTCTTGAGTTGTTCATATGCTTTGAAGGGTGATGAGGAAGGTTCTAGTGCTCTAAATTTCCTTACTTCACTACTTCATTGTATTAATTTTTTCTCTAAGTTAAAAACTGGTCTAAGTGCTTTTAAAAATTTGGAAACTAACAAATATTTATCAAGTTGAAAATTAACCCATCCAAAGGCATATTAAACAACATAAATGTTCTCTTGCTAAGCAAAGGTCCAAAACATGCATATTCCATATCCAAGCTCAAAGTGTTCCAAGTTTTGAAGTTAACTAGAGCAAACTAAGTTCTCATGCAAACTAGATGAAAAGATGAACTACATAAATCTTTAATACGTTTTACAAACTTTAGAAAACAAACAAAACATAAACACAATAAAAGAAAAGAAAATAAAACACAAAACACAAAATAACAAAGTTTGATTCATGAAAAAGAAAAGAAAAGTTGAAAACAAACTCCCTGAAAGGAGGCTACCCCCTCCTCAAAATTTTTTTGTCCACAGCAAATGATGATCTATTCTGGTGGAGGTGGTGGTGGAGGAAAACGCTGCCAAAAGTGATGGATAAAATGCTCAACTCTCCTATTTCCTTCCATGACCGTATCACGAAGCATATCCAATCTTCCTTGCATTTGATCGAGTCTAATTTGTTGAGCATCCATCCGGCCACTTAATTGATTAAATGGTGCTTCCCATTCCAGTGTTGTAAGCTCATTGATGGGGGAAGGTACAGCTGTGGCAACATACTCCTCATCCGCCTCCTCTTGTTGCTCCTCTTCAAATCGAATATTGTTCTCTCTTAAGTACTCCTCCCGAGTTGCCCAATGACCACAAGGCCTAGGAATCAAAATTTTCATCCTTTTCAGCATCCTATTATCAATGCAAGACAAATCTCTTTTAAGTGGTTCTCCATAAATCGGATGCTCAACTGCAGAAGCTAAAACAGTAGCTATCCATCCTATGAAAATATTATCAATGTGTCCTGGCATTTTCTGTAAGTCCTTAATTCAAATAGCTATAATGCCTGCTCCATTTATTGCTATTCCATCCATCATGCATCGGAGAACCATTGCTTGAGATACACTAATAGTGCTTGCATTCTTCAAATTGTTGTACATACTCTTTGCAAGAAAATAATGAATGATTCTTAATGCATAAGTCCTTAAAGCATGTACCTTGCATTGTCCTCCCACCCAAGGCTCATCTAATTCAAGATCCTTGATTCGTTCCTAATTCTCTACAGGCGAAGCATCTTCCAATTCAGTAGGGGCATTTGGCACAAATCTAAGAATTTCAGAGAACTGACTAAAAGTTAAGGAATATCCTTTCTTACCCAACTTAAAATCGACTGTGCCGTCCTCCGCATCTCTCTTAAAGTAGCATTCAAAAGAATACAAGAAATCCTGTGCCATATCTGGATATACTTTTGGTTTCTTTTCAATGAACTTCCCCCAGCTAATATTTTGGATCAATGGTTCTATCTCATGATTCCACAGATTTTCAGTCGGGATATTGAGGAACAAATGGCTTAAATAGGCGGGCTGGACATAGGTGCATTTGCTGAAGTAGTCAAATTTAATAATCTTGGCCCTGTCCACATATGACGGAATGCGTACCCCAGAAGAACTTGCTACATCAGGATATTTGGTCCTTCAAGGTGCCACTACAAAGAAAGAAAAACACAATGTAAGTATCCACTCATAACCCAAAATAGACTAAGGTGTAAGCACAGGAAGCATGCATTGAATGAATTGAAACACACATGGATGGAATGCAAAATTGATAGCATAAATGTCCCATATAAATGTAGAGAACAAAATGAGAGGTATAAAATGCATCAATAGGTGGGGCACAACGAATATGTTCAAACAATGCCTACCATGTATGAATAAACCTATGAACTAAACTTGCCGGATGTGAATTACATCATAATGTATTAATGCAAATCCTAAACATGCCAACCAAAGAATGAAAGTTAACAGTTTTTAAAGAAAACTCACTAAGGCATTTCATTGAACACGTTGTGGGCACAAGTTTGAGCATTAATGGAAAGAGCATAACAAAGATTGTTTACTACCCAATTGCATACCAAGCATCTATAACATGCATATAATACTCATAATCATCCAAAGAAGCAAAAAGAATTAACATGCAACCAAAATGCTAAGTGCAAAGTAACCTAAAAATCAAACATTCATGAACAAAAATAGCACAAAACACAACAATGGATGATAAGCAAACAATAATTAAGGAGCAATGAGAGTAAATACTTACTTGAAAGTGAGAATCACACCAAAATTGCAGCACAAAGGTGAGGTGGTGTGTGTGAGTTGTGAAAAAACCTAAAATAATGAAGAAAATATGGAGAAGGAAGAGATTATGGGTAGGAGAGAGAGAAAAATAAAGAGAAAGCAAATGGAGATGGTGATGATCGGTGATGAGTGAAAATTCTATGGTCACGGGTTGATCTTTGTGTTGGTGAGGCGTGGGCACGGTTTAGAGGAAATAAAATGAAGATGAAGAAGAGAAGAAGTCGTGAAAGCTTTTATAAAAGGCAGAGGATTGAGGCGTGGCCACGTGAGGTTCATAAGGAGAACTACACGTGGTCACGTGTTGAGGAAAATAGGAGAGCAGCAGTTTTAGCCGTGGCCATGTGATTTTTCCTTTGTAAAACACATGGTCACGTGTTATATAGGAATTGGGTCAGTAAACAAAGACGTGGCCATGTGATGGCCAAGGGAAAGCCACACGTGGTCACGTGTATCAAATAATTTTCTTGCACCTCATCAACCCGTGGCCACGTGATAGTATAGAGAGAACCACACGTGGTCACGGGTACATGCATTTTCCTTTCGTTTTTGAAACACATACACACAAAACTCTTCCTTAAATGCAATTTTTTTTTCTATTTTAAGCTTTGAAAACACGAATTTTTTTCCATTAAAAACATGTCCTCTTTTATAAACCTTGATTTACTCACTTCTTTTCATGAATCAAAACACACAAACACTCAAAAATGCAAAAACACAAAAACTTAACTAAAACTTAACTATAAAAAGAAAAGAGAGAAAAGAGAGAAAGATTAAAAGTTCTGAGTTTTTAAAGTCTCCAGCTAGACTTTTCAAACCATTTTTAAGTATCTTGAAGAACTATGGTTGCTTCAGCAACCTCTTATTATCCGATTTGGTATTGTTTAAGTCGATGACCATTGATTGTAAATTCACGTCCATCTTTTAAGCTTTTGATCGTCACTACACCAAAATTATTGCTTGATATCACTTGATATGGTCCAAGCCACTTCGATTTTAGCTTTCTTGGAAACAAACGAAGATGACTATTATAAAGAAGCACTAACATTCCCGGAACAAAATCTTTTACCCTTAGATGCTTGTCATGCCATCGTTTGGTCTTTTCTTTATAAAGTGCAGCATTGTTATATGACCATTGTCGAATTTTATCGAGTTCATTGAGCTGCAATTTTCTCCTTTCTCCTGCATTTCTCAAATCAAAGTTAAGAAATTTGGTAGCCCAATATGCTTTATGTTCTAATTCGACTGGAAGGAGACATGCTTTTCCAAAAACAATTCTAAAGGGAGACATACCTATAGGAGTTTTGAATGCAGTTCGATAAGCCCATAAAGCCTCATCTAACCTAAGAGACCAATCTTTTCTAGAGTTATTTACTGTTTTTTCTAAGATTGATTTCAACTCCCTATTAGATACTTCCACTTGTCCATTGGCTTGAGGGTGGTATGAGGTTGTGATTTTGTGCTTAACACCAAATTTCTTAAGTAAGGTCTTAAATTGATGGTTGACAAAATGTTTGCCTCCATCACTTATAATAGCTCTAGGTGCTCCGAATCTAGTGAAAATATTCTTCCTAATGAATTCCAGCACAATTTTTGCATCACATGTCCTAGTAGCTATTGCCTATACCCATTTACTCACATAATCCACAGCTACCAAAATATACTCAAACCCAAATGAATTTGGAAAAGGTTCCATAAAATCAATGCCCCAGATATCAAAGATTTCCACTTCTAGCACATTGTTCATAGGCATCTCATCTCTTTTGGATATATTCCCTACTCTTTGGCATCTATCACAAGTAGCTATCAAAGATCTTACATCCTCGAATAAAGTAGGCTAGAAAAAACCTGATTGGAGTATCTTTTGAACTGTCCTATTTGGTCCGTGATGACCTCCAACTTTACCTCCATGACATTGGTTCATGATAGCTTCTTGCTCCAATTTCGATACACATCTTCTTAGTATTTGATCCGAACATATCTTGATAAGGTATGGATCGTCCCAAAGGTAATGCTTGGCATCCGCTATGAGCTTTTTCTTTTGTTGCCAAGTAAATTCCTTAGGAAGATAGCCACCTACAAGAAAATTAGCTATATTAGCATACCATGGAACTGAATTCTCATAAGTATAACAAGCACAAATATGTTCATCGGGAAATAAGTCAGAAATTTCTCTCTTTTCGATACTAGAATGATCCAATCTAGATAGATAGTCAGCTACAAAATTTTCTGCGCCTTTCTTATCTTTGATTTCAACATCAAATTCTTGAAGTAGTAGCACCCATCGGATAAGTCTTGGTTTAGAATCCTTCTTTGCAAAAAGATGTCTCAATGCGGCATGGTCCGACCACACCGTAACTTTGGATCCTAAAAGGTAAGACCTGAATTTCTCAAATGAAAAGACTATTGCCAAGAGTTCCTTCTCCGTAGTGGTGTAATTTACTTGGGCTCCGGTGAGTGTATGGCTTGCATAATAGATGGTGTAGAAAATCTTCTCCTTCCGTTGTCCTAAGACTGCTCCAACTGCATAATCACTTGCATCACACATAATTTCAAATGGTAAGCTCCAATCGGGTGATGCAATGACCGGTGCACTAACTAATTTTTGCTTCAATAGGTTAAAAGCCTGCAAACACTCAGCATTAAAATTAAATGCATCATCTTTAAGCAATAAATTAGAAAGTGGTTTGGCAATTTTAGAAAAATCCTTAATAAAACAACGATAAAACCCAGCATGACCAATGAAACTCCTAATGCCCTTTACACTAGTTGGTGGAGGTAATTTCTCTATCACATCAACTTTTGCTTTGTCAACCTCAATGCATTTTTCAGAAATTTTATGCCCTAAAACAATGCATTTTCTAACCATGAAATGACATTTTTCCCAATTTAGCACAAGATTTATTTCTTGGCACCTTTTCAAAACCAATGCTAGATTATGCAAACAAGATTCAAAATCATAACCATAAATAGTGAAATCATCCATGAAAACTTCCATAAATTTTTCAATAAAGTCATGAAATATGGCCATCATGCATCGTTGAAATGTGGCAGGTGCATTACAAAGACCAAAAGGCATTCTCCTATATGCAAATGTTCCATATGGACATGTGAATGTGGTCTTTTCTTGGTCTTCCGGGGCTATAGGTATTTGTATATACCCTGAATAGCCATCTAAGAAATAATAAAATTTATTTCCTGCTAATCTTTCTAACATTTGGTCAATAAAAGGCAATGAAAAATAGTCTTTTCTGGTGGCATTGTTTAACCTTCTATAGTCAATACATACCCTCCATTCCGTTACCGTGCGTGTAGGAATTAATTTATTATTTTCATTTATTACTACAGTCATTCCCCCCTTTTTAGGCACACATTGAATAGGACTTACCCAATTACTATCAGAGATATGATAGATAATACCTGCATCAAGTAGTTTCAATACCTCCTTTTTCACTACCTCTTGCATAGTTGGGTTGAGCCTTCATTGAGGTTGCACCACCGGTTTAAAGTTGTCCTCCATGGGTATACGATGTGTACAATAGCTTGGGCTAATCCCTGTTAAGTCGGATGTTGCCCAACCAATTGCTCCTTTATGCTTTTTGAGGACTCTAATGAGCATTTCTTCTTTCAAATCTGTCAACAAAGATGAAATAATTATCGAATTAGAATTATTACTTAAAAATACATATTTCAAATGAGAAGGAAGTGTTTTAAGTTCAGAATCTCCCTTAGGAGGGGATGGTTCATCCTTCATTTCATTATCTTCACTATGCTCTTGTTCCAGAATTTGTATCAACTTTTTCTCTTTTGTATCCAACTCTTCCATTTTCCTTGGATGCATCAAGCAACTTTGAAGCTCATATTTGAGAATGATTTCCTCTTGCTTTATGTTGGCACATTCTTGAACCTCATCAACAAAGTAAATGAATTCTTCAAAATCATACGAGGGGTGTTTTAGAATTTTATTAACATTAAAAACTATTTCCTCCTCGTTAAATCTTAAAGTAATCGTTTGTCCATGAACATCGATTAATACTCTTGCTGTGTTCAAGAATGGCCTCCCCACAATTAATGGCACTTTTCTATCTTCTTCCATGTCCATCACCACAAAATCCACCGAAAATATGAAATTTCCTACTTTTACCAATAAGTCCTCGATGATTCCTTTTGGCTTTTTCACCGATCTATCTGCCAATTGAAGCGTCATTCGGGTTTCCTTTAAATCACCTAGATTTAATTTCCTACAAATTGAATAAGGCATCAAATTAATACTAGCACCCAAATCACATAAAGCATTTCCAATAAAATTACCTCCTAATTCACAAGGTAATGTAAAACTACCTGGATCTTCTAATTTTTTAGGAATTTTATTGGTTAATATGGCACTACAATTACCGAACAATTAAACCGTTCCTATGCCTTCTAGCTTTTTCTTATTAGTGCATAATTCTTTCATAAATTTAGCATATTTAGGCATATGTAATAAAGCTTCAGCAAATGGTAAGTTTATATGTAGCTTCTTAAACATGTCCAAAAATATGCTCAATTGTTCATTTTGTTTCTCTTTTCTAGCTAGAACAGGAAATGGTAATTGAGATTCATCAAGATCAGAAGAAACAAGTTTGTCCTTACCTTTACCCTTCTCGAATGTAGGAGATACTTTTTCAGTATTTTCTGAGTTAGAATTACTTACCTTCATTGTCGGTTCCACCTTTGAGGAAGAATTCTTACCATGTTCATTATTCTCTAACTTTTTCCCACTCCTTAAAGTGATTGCTTTGGCTTCCTCTTTTGGATTTCGGTCTACATTAGATGGAAATGTCCCTTGAGTACGGTTTGATAAAGAACTAGCAAGTTGCCCCATTTGGTTTTCTAGGTTCCTAATGGATGCCTCTTGGTTTCTCATCCAAATATCTTGCGATTTCCATCTAGCATCTTGACTAGCTAAAATTGAATTTTGGGAAGCCATGAAATTTGCAATCATTTCTTCAATATTATATTTCTTTTCTTGAGGAGGGGGAGGTTGAGGTTTTTAAAAATCGAGTGGTTGGTGGTATGCTTGTGGTGGGTATTGATTTGGGTAGTGAGGTAGAGCTTGGTTTTGGTATGGAAGTTGACTATTGTAAGGTTTATTATGATTAAATTGGGGTCTAGGATTAGGGTTAGAAGAAGAACCTTGATTACCTTCCCTCCATGAAAAATTTGGATGGCTTCTCCATCCTGCATTGTAAGTGTTGCTATATGGGTTCAAGGCATTGAATTCTTCTACCATATTTTCAGCATTCTTCATTCCCAAAGGTCCTTGAATTCCTGCATAAGAATCAACTTCATTAGATAACATAGAAACATTTTTAGCTTTAAACTCATTTATTTCTTTTAAGTGCCTTTTTTTTCATTAATTCTAATTGAGCTTTTAGCATGGCTATTTCATCAATATTATGAACTCCTTATTTCTTTTGAGTTGCTCTAGAGGTTGCACATTGAGCATCATTGGTGGCCATCTCATCAAGGAGTAAAAATGCATCCTCGGGAATTTGATTCATGAAACTTCCATTTGAAGCTGCATCTAACAAAGATCTTATTGATGGATGGGCACCTGCATAGAAAATATGCATTAATTAAAAAATAGAAACTTCATGATGTGGACAACTCTTTAAAAGTCTCCTAAATCTTTCCCATGCTTCATGGAATGGTTCTTCATAAAATTGCTAGAAGTCACTAATTTGTTTCCTAATGAGGGCAGTCTTAGTAGGTGGGAAGAACTTGCAAAGAAATTTTTCTTGCATTTATTGCCAAGAATGGATGGATTGATTTGGTAGCATTTGTAGCCAATCCCTAGCTTTTCCTATGAGGATAAATGGAAAGAGTTTCAACCTAATTGCATCAGTCGATACATTAGGAATTTGCACAGTGTCACTCACTTCTAAGAACATATCTAAATGTTGTGCAAGATCCTCTATGTCCGAACCCGAAAATTGGTTTCTTTGTACCATAGTGATGGTAGCGGGTTTAATCTCCAAAGGTTGGTGGTGAGGAATCCTAATAGTTCTATGTTCTTCATTCCACCTAGGGATAGTATAATCCCTAATGGTTCTAGATCTATACCCATTCCCGGGAGCTTGGTGGGGTATGTGTTGCTCTTCAATCCTAGGTGGCGGATCATTCATAGGTTGTTCTATTTCTGGGTCATTCATGTCGCCTCTTAACCTTCTAATCCTATGGAATGTCCTTTCAATTTCAGGGTCTAATGGTAGGATGGGGTTTTCTCTCACCATAAACCATTAGTCACCCCAAAAAATAAGAAAATAGATGAAGAAGAGAAGAAAACACACAAAAATAACTTTAAAATCAAAATAAATATACAAACGCCAATGTTTTCCCGACAACGATGCCAAAAACTTGACCGGTGTCTAGCAAGTGTACTAGATCGGCTAGTAATATAGGGAAATAATATTATTACCCAAAATATCGAACCCAAGGGAGACTTGTGCTTGTATGTGTTATTGCAATTTTAAAGCCAATTTTCGTGTGCAAAAGAGAGAAGAGAAATCTCAAATTTATGATGAGTGAAGATCTAAAACTAAAAATAATAATTTAAAACTAATTTAAAACAATTGAAAAAGCTAAAGTAGAGGAGAAATCTATTGAAGCAAGTAAATTGAATGAGTTAAAAATCAATATTAAAGACAACTTTCACTAAAGGACTATCCACTTTAACAAGTATTGCTATGACTTAAATAAAAGAAAACATACAAGTGATTATAGAGAATTCAGTTTAATAAAATTAGATAACTTTATTCAAGATTACCATTCCAAGCATCAAATTTTCTTATTCAAATAAACTTAACACTTAGCATAAAGAACTGAATTAAGTTTCCTAGATGTCTATTAAAGCCTTTCTCAAGAGATTTAACTTTCATCTATTCTTGGTTACTCTCTTCTTAATCTTAACTTACTCAAATCAACACACAATTATAGCTTATTCAGATTATAATCATGCATTAATCCAACTAAATTAACCTAAGAGCATGCAAGTCATTATTCAACTTAAACCAATTAATCAACCAATGCTTAATCAAGTTAATAATTAACTTAAAATTGAGAAAAGACAAGATTATGTTTAAAAACCAAGAAATAATCAACTTGTATTTAAATTGAAGAACAACTAAAGTCATAATAATACAAGTTTAAGGATTCAAGTATCCTTTAGCAAAAGTTAAAAAAAAAACTACTCACAAACCATTCTTAAAATTAAAACAACGTTTTGAAGAAAACAGTAAACAAAGAACGTAAAAAAATAATTAAGAAAACAAAGATTAATTCTAAGGATTGATTCCCTTCTTCTGTGTTTTGGACTGCTATTTATAGGCAAAATTATAGTAGACTCCTTGTTAAACTCCAGTCACATAATAGGAATCAAATTCTACTAAAACATGAAGCTCGAAAATCCTTCGCGATGTGGGAAAACTGGATCACGTGGTCACGCCCCTCAACATGCCTTCTCTACACGTGACCACGGCTCCATTTGTTCTTCCTCCACACGTGGCCACGTGTGGTCCTTCACTGGAATCCACGTGGTCACGTTTCTTCACTTTGTTTCTTCAATTCTCATCACATGGCCACGGTTCCTCAAAAACTTCTTCACGTGGCCACGTGTCTTATGCTTCAATGTTTTCACGTGGTCACGTCTCAAGACTCTGGACTGAAAACTCATCTTCTCGCCTAAATTCTTTATATTTGCACTTATGGCCATAAACTTTGCACTTTTTACACTTTAAGCCCTTTTATATCAATTTTACCCTGAAGATCACACAAAACACAGAATTAACCTAAAAAATATAAATATTAACAAATTAACTCTAATTCAACCTAAATAGAACCAAAATAACTAAATAACACAACTAAAAACATATCAAAACTATATATAATTCACACTTATCAGTTGGCCAACAAAACTCCAGTGGTGGTTGGATGAGAGAACAGAGGGAGATTTGGTGCTTAGGGTTTTGTTATTTAAAAAAATGATATAAAATACCTGTTGAAGATAAGGGCGGTGCCAAAAGCAAAAGTCTTACCAGAGAGGAGGTAGTATCGAAGGTGACAGTGGCACCAAGTTGATCACTGTGTATTTTAGTTTAATAAGTGTTTATGCATTAAATAAACCTACAGGTAAGGGGTTTATTATTATCTCCTCTATATGGGATAAAAAAACATATTTAAAAACACGTGAAAACATAAGTATAATTTAGGACTACCAGTGATCTCAACGGTGTGGTCAAAAAATTTAAATCCTACTTCTAATTTAGCATTTTTAGACAGTAATGTCCACCTCTTGAATCGTAGTGCACATATACACAATATTAAAACAATATATATATATATATATATATATATATATATATATATATACATACACATATATATATTATAAACACCAAAAAAAAATTATTTAGTGTTACATGCATCCTATTTAGATATATATTATATATATAAAATTTAGATCCAATTTTAAGCTACATGCTAGAATGCAATAACTTGGGCTCTAATACGAATGAAGGATTTCATGCATAATAAATTAGATATAACAAATTATACCAATCAAATAAGAGGGGAACATATTTACCACTTATGCGTAGAAACCTTTGAATAGCGGAAGCAAATAATCTTGTTTCGCATCACTAGCTAGACTTTTATCAAAGAGCAACGAATGTGAAATAAGAGTAATAATTCCACAGTCTAAATACCTTTTGAAAATTACGAGTTTTAGAGAGGTAGAAAAGAATACTAAGTTCTTTTTAGAGAAAGTGTATGAGATACTGCTAATATGGTTAGTAATTTTAAAATTGATTTCTGATCCACTTTATATACAAGTATACTAGTGTCCTTTTCCTAATATAACTCGGACTTTTTTTGAGATAAGATCGGACAATTATAATCAGATATAGATACTTGTATTTTTATTTGATTGTAAATAATCTAATATAGACTAATGAGTGTATCCAAACTCTATTTATCCCAAATCAATAATATTAAAAGCTAATTTAAACTGTTGTAAAAAAAAGTTAAAATTTAAAAAGGAAAAATTGTTTTATTGTATTCTCCATGCAGCAAATATTTTATACTGTAACTTGGCTTAATATCATGCCTCGCTATTTTGCTTTCCATATAATAAAGATATCGATAGATAGATAGATTACATGTGGTTTAAATTATAAGGAGTCAAAACTACTCTTTCCATTAATTATATTCAAATACAACCATCTCATGTCCCTAAATTGTGTGCATATATATATATATATTGTTTTTAATAATAAAATTAACAAAATATCCTTAAAATTAGAGGCATACACGATCTGATATAATTTGGGTATTTATAAATTTACAGTATTGTTTTGAAAGTCTAAATATTTTGAAGTTCAGTCTAGTAACTGTATTGAAATTCAGGATAATTTGGCACAATTTTTCCAAAAATTTAGGACAATTTGGTTTGTTTCTTTGATTTTTTCAATATTAACAATACATCATAGAGTATAAACAATATGATATTTCAGATAAATTAATTATTTTAAAAAATTTTCTAAAAAATATATAATATCATCAATAAATATAACTAACGTAAAAAAAAGTCTACACATCAATTAACTAAATATATATTAATTAAATTATAAAAATAAAATCTAACTTAATTAAAAAATATTTTATCTATCCTATAAAAATATTTTAAAATCAACCTATAATGTATATCTTACATAATAAAGCTTTTTTTAATTTGTAAAGCAAACAAATATAATTAAAATATTTCAATAAATAAAAACTAAAATTTAAGTTTAACATTCTACATCTTCTCAGCATTATATTTGCTTTAATTTAATTTAACAATTTTAAACAATATCTAAAAAAAAGATAACAAAAGAATTAGATAACCAATTAATCACAATAATTGTTTTTTTTTTGAAGATAAATCAAGATTCTTATAAAAGGAAAAGATCAAAGACAAGGGGGACAATCATCCCAAATGTAATGTGGTTCATACAACAATAAAACTCTAGCTAATTTATAAGTTTTAGAGCTGTTAGACCTCTTAATCTGAAATAATTCAATATCTGGTCTATGAGAGAAAATCAACTTACAATCTGAAATAACTACACCAAAATTAGAAAAATCTTATAAACTATTACAAATAGCAAAATAAAGTTCATGGGCATTAGTATATAAGATTCCAATTGTAAGGAGATGAGATTTAATCCATGAGAGAACCGAACGAAAAGCCATTCCTTCTACAACATGTGGGGGAAGAATGCTTGGATAATGACCTAAAATAGTTTTAAAGAATTGACCATCAACATCTTTGAATATAGCTCCAAATTCGCTTCTTTCCTGATCAACGAACACCGCAGCATCAATATGACAACTCCATAACCTGTTCTCAGTTTGCACGGAGGGAGACATCATCAATCTGCTATTAGACTTAGTCATTAATCACAATAATTGTTATTAACAATATCAACACTATTCGCGCAAACAATATATGAATTTCAATATTAACACCATATAAATTTCATATTACATTATTAATTTTATATTGTAAAAATTTAGTAAATAAAGGACGATACTACAAGATTTATATATCTATATAGACATTAATGTCAAAAATTAAGAAGTATTGAATGGTGTTAAAAGTAAATAAAATGAAGGGTTAGTTACAAAAAAAAACCCCAACTATAAAGTACTTTTTAATGTTTGTATCAAACTTCAAATCCTTACGATGTGAGTACCAAACTTACATATCCTTTTCAATATTGGAATTCTGTCAATTCATTCGTTAGTTTAAATGAAATAAGTTGACTGGGATGCCTAGGTGGACTTAGCGACAGAAATTTTCGTGCTATTCCTTCACCAACAAATATTTGGATGCTAATTAAGTTGCCACCCAGCAAATTAGCGATAGCAATTTTCATCGCTAAAAGTATTTAATTTTTATTATTATTTTTTATATTTGAATTAATTAAAATTTATAATTGATTTATAAATATAATTTATAAATAAATTAAATTTTTTAATATTATATTTATTTACTTTTTAAAAAAATTATAAATTTTAATTGATTGAAGTATGAAAAAATTATTATTATTAAAAAATTATTATTATTATTATTATTATTATTATTATTATTATTATTATTATTATACCAGCATTGATTAATTATCCTTTGCTACATCTTTTAAGGATACTGTATTAGTATATCTAAAAAGAGATACGTTCATTTTCCATAAGTAATTCACATGTATATTTATTGTTTATATATTTTCGCTTGATAACATAATTATTCAAAATATTAAATTTCTTTTTTTTTTCTTTTTAACCAATTGGGTACGCATGAAGGTACTAAAATCATGAACTGTATATGTGTTTATATATTTTATATCTAAAATAAATTTCTTTCTCATAGATTATTCTAATTTTTTTTTCAAAGTACATATTTACCTTTTTTTTTTAAAAAGTCAATGACATTAAAAAATTATCTCATATATATATATACATATACACACACTTATTTTTAGTAATAGGATGGTGACTCGAGCAATAATGAACTCCATGGATCTAACGTGTTTGGTTCAAATTTGCAAATACACATTTGCTTTTTAATTTTTTTATGCCAAAAAAATAATCATGACTTTTTTTTAATAAAATAAAATTTAAAGTATAAATGTATATTTTTTGTTTTTGAAAAATTTAGAATCAAATTTGTATCAAATATAAATAAAGATAATATTAAAAATTTAATTTATTTATAAATTATAATTATAAATTTTAATTAATTCAAATATAAAATATAAAAATAAAAATATTAAATATTTTTAGTGATAGAATAGCCACGAAATTTACCATCGCTAATTTGCTGAAAAAAAGTAAAGTGATGTGGCAGCTTAATTGGCATGCAAATATTTTTAGTGATGGAATAGCGTAAGTCCACCTAGACATCCCAGTTAGCTTATTCTGTTTAAACTAACAAATAAATTGATGGAGTTCCAATATTAAAAGGGATTTGCAAGTTTGGTGCTCACATTATAAAACTTTGAAATTTGATACAAATATTGAAAAATACGCTATAATTGGGATATTTTTTTTATAATTAACCCTAAAATGAAATTATTAAGATAATTGGTGATAAATTTCTTAGTTTCTACGTTCATATAGGTATTGGTGTAAAGAATTTAAAAGTAGTAATTGAGTGACTTTAAAAGTAAATAAAATTAATTTGATAAAAAATTGGATGATAAATTATTTAATTAGATATTTAATGGGTCTGGCCATGATGCTCAATGGGCCTCCTACAAAATGCTGAATGGGTCTGGCTATGATGTCCATTGAACCAACTAAAAAATGACCCACTAAATATCCAATACATTTGGACCAATGCTTTTTTTTATTGTAGTATTTTTTGTATCACGTTATTATTTAAAATTGTTAATTTCATTAAAAATATAGGTCAAATAAATTGACTCACATTTGGGTCACAATACAACCCATTTGGGCCACCTAATCTATTTGGACTATCCAACATATTTGAACCAACATCTTTTTATTTCACTATTTTTTGTATCACATTATTGTATAAAAGTGTTAATTTCATTAAAAAAATAGATCAAATAAGTTGATCCACATTTGGGCTACATGTAACCCATTTAGGCCATCCGATCCATTTGGGCTATCCAACATATTTGGACCAACTTTTTTCATTGTATTATTTTTTGTATCACGTTATTTGTATAAAAAGTGTTAATTTCATTAAAAAAATAGGTTAAATAAGTTGATTCACATTTAGACTACATGCAACCCATCTAGGCCAAATAGGCCTTCACTTAATCTAGTTCCCTTCCCCCTCCCCTTCTTTTTCTCTCTCAAAATCGTCTGTCCTTTCCACCATCACGGCCTGTAAAGCTCTAGAACCACTATCGACATGAATAATACTTCCTGATGATGAATAGTGATACTAAGGGTGAATAATATCACCAGAGCCCACCAAAGTTCAGAAAAATTTTATGCCACCATTAGAAAATACAATTGATGATGAGTCCAATGGTATAATTTGAACTGAAATTGAAGTCAAATAGTCCTCCAAAAGTAAAAAACAAAAATAAGTCATAGGATCGAAAATGGGTCAAATTAACTTTGACATGCTTGAAAATATTACATAAACTTTCAAAAATTATTTCGATCACACGGAATATCTTAGAATAATTAATATTAATTTTCAAAAGTAAAAAATACAATTTTAGATATTTTTAAAATTTAAAATTTTTAGACCGACCGAAAATGTTTCAGTGCCCTGAAACATATCGAAAACGAACTTTGATTGACTTAAAATTTTAAAAACATCTTAATTATAATATTTAGAAATTTTTGAAATAATTTTGGTGAAAAAATAAAATAAACATGAACGAGCTAATGAGAAATAAATCAATATACATTAAACCATAGGTCGGCTCAAATTCGTCTAATTTATTTGAATATTGATCTATTTATGACTCATTTTTTAGCTTATTTATAATCCACCCATTTATAACCTGCCGATTTATGGCCCAACCCACCCATTTACTATCTTATTATAATATTTTTTTATATATAGTTAAATATAAATAAATTATTATTAATTTTTACCTATAAATTATAATATTATGTATTATAAATTTATAATTAATAAATAATAATTTTTTTGTATCTAACTTAGTTACAAAACAGTCAAATATGATTTTCGAGGTCTTTCTTAATAAAATATTTAAATTTGTTCCCCGTAAAATTAACTTTACATTTCCGATTAACTTCTAGTCAACGGAATCTCTTTTTTTTTTTTCATAAAAAATCCACAGCTGTGTAAACCCCTACTTAAAATCTCTCAATTCTTTTCTTAATAAAATTAACAAATCTCTCAATATGGCTCTTCGTTCTCATCTGTCCCCCTAAGCGGGCAGCTATCGGTTATCTTTTGCCGTACCTCTGTGGCTCTCATGAGCAGAGCCATACTTCATTTCAGTCCCCTACTACTCTAAAACCCTAAACAAGCTTTTCTCTCTTCTATAGAGCATTCAGTTGCTATATTTTGTGATTTGATCTTTTTCTCCTGCAATTGCGGGACAATGGCAACGGCGGCGTCGCTTGCTCACTATACCCTCTTCTCAGCCAGAACTTCATCGTTCTTTCTCCGGAGAAGAAGAAATGCCTTTAATCAATTCACCTTCTGCCTCCCTTTCTCTTCCTCTTCAGTTTTATCTGCTTATCATAAAAAAAATTGGAGGCCGCCTGTGGCTTCTGTGCTCGAACTTGGTGGAGTCAAAATTGCTAAAGATGGTAGCTTTTTAGTCTCACTAATTTTTCTATTCATTCACTACTGGGTTTTGTTTTTATTTTAAATCAGTAATACTGCTGTGGATTTGAAAATATGCTTCCTTGAATTGCTGCCATTTCTGCAACTTCGCTATCTCTGCCATTTTGTTTTGGGTTTTCAGTTTGATAGAAATTAGTTTGATGCACTCAGACTTGTTGTCTTCTGCTTTTTGGTGTTTGGAGAAAGTAAGTTTCTGTCTTAATTGAGTTATTGCCTGACTTGACATATATCATATATGTGTAAGTAGGTGATTTGTAGCCACTTTCTCAAACTATGCCTGCTTGATGCTTTTTATATCTTGAGTATATGCATTTGTAGATGTGGTTAGAGACGACCCTACAAACAATCTTCCAGATGCTATTTTTTCCAAACTTGGAATGCAACTTCACAGGAGAAATCAACACCCAATTGGAATTCTGAAGAATATAATATATGAATATTTTGATGCCAATTTCTCTAGCAAGTTTGAAACATTTGATGATCTCTGCCCACTTGTTTCTGTAAAGCAGGTAAATTCAAATTGGATAATTAACATTCTGCTGCTTTAAATGTTTTTCTAATGATTTCTGATCGTGTAGTACTATTGTGCTTGTTCTAGTGACAATTAACATACTTGCAGAATTTCGATGATGTCTTGGTTCCACCTTACCATGTAAGTAGGACCTATAATGATACGTACTATGTTGACTCTCAAACTGTCTTAAGGTGCCATACAAGCGCACATCAGGCAGAACTCTTGAGGAATGGTCACAATCATTTTCTAGTTACTGGAGATGTCTACCGTAGAGATTCTATTGATTCAACTCATTACCCTGTCTTCCATCAGGTTGTTGTCTATGATTATTGCAATTGTGGTTTTCTTATGAATTACATTTTGAAGTCTGATTCTTCTTTTTTCTTGTGATAAATTTATTTTGTTGGCATATAGATGGAGGGGTTTCGTGTTTTCTCTCCAGATGAATGGGAGGCCTCAGGTTTGGATGCCACATCCTTTGCTGCTGAGGATTTGAAGAAATGTCTCGAGGGTCTGGCAAGGCACTTATTTGGTAAGGTGGTTCAGTCTTCTTAGATGCATGCAAATGCCTGGATGAGGCTACCAATTAATGTAACAGTGTTGGGTTCAGGTTTATTTTGCCTTGTAATGTATTATGGAATTGTGTATATTTGGGAAAAATGTTTCACTATAGTTCATAGGTAGGAGCAATATCTGTAATAATATGGGGTCTGCAATGTCAGTCTACTGGACTTGCATCTGTTAGGAAGAAGACTCTGGTTGGCATTGCATATATGTGGGGGAGTAAGCAGGTTTAATTCATAATTTTGACCTTGGAATCAATTTTTCTGATGGGTCCTCCTATTTTTATAAGAAACCCAGTCCTTATTTTCTCATTTAAGTCTATGATTTACTGTATTACTCCAAAAGGCAGAGTATTTGTTAATATGAAGCCAACTTTGTTCAACATATCAGGTGCTGTGGAGATGCGCTGGATTGACACATATTTCCCATTCACTAATCCCTCTTTTGAGCTAGAGATTTATTTTAAGGTATACGTCTTTTATTGTTTTAATATAACGAAATTGAATGTAATTGCTTTTCTTATTAGTTTGATTTAGTTTCATCATCACATACTCACTCTACAAAAATAGGGGAGAAGGAAAAAGGCAAAGCTCCAATTTTTTTATTATTTATTTATTTTTTGTTATTATTATTATTATTATTATTTTTTTTTTTTTTTAGATGGTGTAGACTAGGGTGTAAAGCCAAATGGCCTAAATCTGTGTTTTGATGAGGACTCTACAGAAATTTTTCTGATGTGCTATTTGTACCTAAAGGAACTTATATTGGAATAGAAGCAATATTAGTAAATGGATTGCACCATTTAATTGCTGGCTTGCCTTTGTAGCTCTCTATGCACAGCTTGTGTCAAAGGAGATAGAACCAATAACATCTCATGGTTTTAAATGGGCCGTTGCTTGGATTTTCCATTTTACCTTTAGAGTAATGAATGTTATGAGAAATATGGGGCAGATTTGATAAACCTTTCTATGTGTTCCTGTTCCCCGACGGTTGGATGGTTTAGGTGTTGTAGGGTTTGAATTGCTTAATGATAAGATTTAGATTTGTAGATGAATTAAGATTTGATGGTAAAAAGTTGATGGTAATTTAATGGCCGGAAGTCAAGCAAGGAGCATACCTTCTAAATGATCCATTCCATATAACCTATTGAAGATTTTGTGAACTCAAGAATTTCTATTATCTCGAATTAACCTAAATAATGATACAAGGATATATTTATAGGTATACAAGTAGTAAAAGAAAAATTACTATTCTACCCTTAATTACAATCTATTATCTAACTAAATACATTAACCAACATTCCCCCTCAAGTTGGTGCAAAGATATTACACATGCCCAACTTGCAAACTATGGTGTGAAAAGCTCGACTACCGAGTCCTTTTGTAAAAACATCAGCTAATTGTCTGTTCGACGTTACATGAAATAAGCTTAAAACACAATCAGATAATTTTTTTTTGATGAAGTGTCGATCAATTTCAATATGTTTTGTCCTGTCATGTTGAACTGGATTATGAGCAATACTGATTGCAGCTTTGTTGTCATAATACAAAAATAGTCGGTCCTTTTTAGCCAAATTCAACTTTGCTAATAACTTCTGCAACCATAACAACTCACAAACACCTTGAGTCATAGCTCTATATTCCGCTTCTGCACTTGATCTTGCAACTACACTCTGTTTCTTGCTTCTCCAAGTCACTAAGTTACCTCCCACAAATGTACAATAACCAGAGGTAGATCTTCTATCATCTAAAGATCCAGTCCAATCTGCATCTGTAAAGGCTTCAATTCTTAGATGACCATTTTTTGAAAAAAGAATACCTCTTCCTGGAGCTGATTTTAAATACCTCAAAATGCGAAAAACAGCCTGTTGATGAGATTCTCTTGGATCATGCATAAACTGACTCATCAAGCTAACTGCATAAGCAATATCAGGTCTAGTGTGTGATAGATAGATAAGTCTACCGACCAATCTTTGATATATGCCCTTATCAACTGAACCTTCAGTCCCTGTTTGTAACTTATGGTTACTTTCAATGGGTGTATCTGCTGGTTTGCATCATAACATACCAGTTTCATCCAAAAGATCCAGAACATATTTTCTTTGAAAAATGAAGATCCCTTTGGTTGATCTGGCAATTTCAATTCCCAAGAAATATTGTAGCTTTCCAAGATCCTTGATTTTAAACTCTTGAGTTAAGAGCTTCTTCAGTCGAACCATTTCTTCTTTATTATCCCTTATCATCACTATGTCATCAACATAAACAATGAGAAGAGTGATCTTACCCTTGGAGTGTCTCATAAAGAGGGTATGATCAGCATTACTTTGTTGATAACCAAAGGATATCATAGCTTTGCTGAATCTGTCAAACCAAGCTCTCGGAGATTGTTTTAACCTATACAAGGCTTTCTTCAGTCTGCACACTTTTCCTTGTGTTCTCTCATCATCAAAACCAGGAGGAATCTCCATATAGACCTCTTCTTCCAGGTCCCCATGGAGAAATGCATTCTTCACATCAAATTGCAGCAAATCCCAATCCAAGTTAGCTGCACAAGATAGCAAAATTCTAATGGTATTCATTTTAGCAACTGGTGCAAATGTCTCCTGATAGTCAACTCCATAAGCCTGGGTGAATCCCTTTGCCACTAATCTAGTTTTAAATCTTTCAATTGAACCATCGGCTTTGTATTTTATTGTACAACCAACTTTTTGTCTGAAGATGCAACTAGTTCCCAGGTTTCATTTTTAGAGAGGGCTTTCATTTCTTCAACCATAGCTTCTCTCCACTTTGGATCCTTGATAGCTTCTCTCCAATCCTGTGGAATAGACATAGAGGAAAGAGACAAGGCAAAGGCTCTATAGGAGGGAGACAAAGAATCATAAGAGACAAAGTTAGAAATGGAATGTTTTGTACACGACCTGACTCCTTTCCTTTGAGTAATGGGCAAATTTAAATCAGAATAAAGAGATAAATTAGAATCAAGAAGTGACTCACCCGAGGATTCTGGCAGTGTAGAATGCATGATGGCTTCTTCAGACCTATTCTTTCTCGAGTATCTCAACAAGTCAGGTCTATCTAAAAGACCACCAACACCAACAACATTCTCATTCTCCTCCTGAACATCAACATTCTGCTCCTGAATAACAATCTCTTCGTTTTTTCTTTGAACTAGATCCTGAGGTAGCACAGGTACATTCATCACCACTTCTTCACTATTCTCCCCCTAAAGAGGTGATTGGATACTGCCAAAATAAGGTTCAGACTTCCGAAAGGTGACATCCATACTCATATAGAATTTCCTAGATTGAGGATGATAACACTTATATCCCTTTTGAGTTGGAGAATATCCAACGAGCACACATTTCAGTGCTCTCGAATCTACTTTCCCAACATTCCTAGTATGAACAAAGCAAACACATCCAAAAATCTTTGGTGGAACAGTATAGCCAGTTTTTCCTGTTAAGGTTTCTACAGGAGTCCTAAAGTTAAGAGCTTTGAGAGGCATTCGATTAATAAGATAGGCAGCCGCTAGTACAGCATCCCCCCAATATGACTTTGGAACATGCATAGTAAACATAAGAGATCTAGCAACTTCTAACAAATGGCTATTTTTTCTTTCAGCTACACCATTTTGAGCACTAGTATAAGGACAACTTGTTTGGTGAATAATCCCATGAGACTCCAAATAAGTACCAAATCTACTATCAATATATTTTGTCCCATTATCTGACCGCAAAACTTTTATTTTAGTATCAAATTGGGTGTCAACCATTTTATGGAAAAGTTGAAAACAAGAGAAAACATCACTCTTTGCCTTAATCAAATACACTCAAGTCATTCTAGTGCAACAATCAATGAAAGTAACAAACCATCGATTTCCAGACAAAGAGGCAATTTGTGTAGGCCCCCAAACATCAGAATGAACAATCATAAATGACTCACTGGCTTTATTATCACTCAAAGGATAAGAGTTTTTAGTATGTTTAGCATACTCACAAGCATCACAATATAAAGAATCAAATCGAGTTCTAGCAAATAAACTAGGATATAGTTTTTCTAAAACAAAAAATGACGGGTGTCCTAATCGCCTATGCCATTGAATGATCTCCTGGTTGACATCCTGATACCCCCCAAAAAAAGCCGACTCTTGACTGTCTTCCAGCATATATAAGCCATCATGCTCTCTACTACTGTCAATCCTCTTCCCTGTTTGAAGATCCTGAAGAATACAAAAATCAGGAAAAAATTCAACCTTACAGTTAAGAGTTTTAGTGATAGCACTGACAGATAAAAGATTGACAGGGAATTGAGGAACATTAAGAACAGAAGACAATTTAATATTAGGAGTACAAACAACAGAACCTGTCCCAGAAATAGGGGTTAATGACCCATCAGCCACCCTGACACTATCCCTTTTTAAACAAGGAGTGTAGTTAAGAAAACCTTTTGAAATGCCTGTTATATGTCTATTCGCACCAGAATCAATAATCCATGAATTATGATGAGAGAAAGTAGTACATGATTTGACCAAATTAGAGGTAGTACTGGAGGAAAGAGTAAGTTGAGACAGGAGACGCCTGAAATGCAAAATCTCATCAGAGGAGAGACTCTCAACTGAAGCCGACTCCTTAGATGATTCCACTGTTTCTAACACATGTGCTTGAGCCCTTGTTGGATTAACTCGTTTTCCCCCACGGCCCCTACTAGGTCTCCCATGCAACTTCCAGCAAGTCTCTTTAGTGTGCCTTGGTTTATCACAGTAATCAAAGAGCAAATGATCTTTATCAGAAAGAATCCCTTTTGGTTGCTCAAGAGAGGTATGGGCAGTCAAACTCGACTTGTCAATAGGTGCAGTATAAAGCATAACACCTCTCCTGGTCTTTTCCTGCTGAATTAAAGAATGTGCCTCCTCAAGTGAAGGAAAATGAGTTCTGCCAATAACTTGAACTCGCACTTGATCAAATTCAGGATTTAAACCAGCCAAAAAATCATAAATCCTCTCTTTTTCAATCATCTTTTGAATCAGCACCGCATCATCAACACATTTTGCTTGAAAATCCTGATAATAATCCAGTTCCTGCCATAAACTACCCAATTCAGAGAAATAATATGAAACAGTAAGCTCACCTTGTTTTGTACCATGAACTTTGTTCCTGAATTCAAAGATACGAGCATCATTTCCCATTCGAGAGTAGGTGGTTTTTGCAGCTTTCCATATCTTCTCTGCAGTGTCAAACAATAAATACTGTCTAGAGATCTTAGGATGCATAAAATTTAGGTGCCAAGACATATCCAGTGAATTATCTGAGTCCCATTGATTAAAATTAGGATCTATGACAGATGATGGTTTTTTACTTCCATCGATATAGGCCTGCAACCTTCTAGCCTTGATCGACAATAAACACGATCTAGATCAGGTTAAATAAGTACTGCTTCCCTCAAGTTTAACTGGGCTAATTTGAGAATAGGGATTGTCATTAATGGAATAATGTTTCTCAACTTCCTTATGATCATTCTTAATATTTGACATAATGAACAAGCTAAAAAAAGGATAAAAAACAGCAGGAAAAAGAAACCCAGGAAAAACAGAACCTGTTCACGCGTGAGCCAAAAACCGAGGTGGTTGGAAGTCACTGGAGATCAGTGGGTTGGAAGCAGAAAAGGGCGGCGAGCAGGTCGGAAGAAAAATGGTAGCAAAAAAGTGGCCGGAGGTGGAGTCACGCGCCTCACGCGCCGGCGCGTGGAGAGTGGACAGAAACTGACGGCGGCGCTCACGCGCGGCTTCTGACGGCGCCGGAATTCTGGGTATAGGCCGAACTTGACCCGATTTATCTTCCTATGGGGGCGGTGTCGAAAGAGGAGGGCTGAAACACGACCTCCTAGAATCGCCGAAAAAGAAGGGTTACCAGAAAAATAACCAACTGCGAAAGAGAGTTAACTCGACCTTTGAAACGGCAGTGGCTCTGATACCATAAAGATTTTGTGAACTCAAGAATTTCTATTATCTCGAATTAACCTAAATAATGATATAAGGATATATTTATAGGTATACAAGTAGTAAAAGAAAAATTACTATTCTACTCTTAATTACAATATATTATCTAACTAAATACATTAACCAACACCTATCAAAATCTTTTTACCATTGCATTATTTAGAAATGCGGAAGTCCTAGGATCACCTGCCGGCATAACACCTTAGTTAGATTACAGTCCTAAAGATGCATCCCACAATAGAAGCTAAAATATACACATAATCAAAGTTGATTTCATTAGCAAACTGTAGGTATGACACTGCAACGTTGTTACACCCTTCTTCAAACCGATCTTATTTGAAAATCCCTATTGATCATACAACTAAGATAACTTATAAAAGCATCACTTACTGCTGCACAAGTCTTACTATCTATGTGTTAGTCAAGACAAATAGATACTATACTTGGCTTGTGGCTTCCAAAGGAGTTAACCAGCTGATTTATTTTACTCTATAGTGGTTTAGCGCATTAATAAGATATAAACTATTGTTGGAATAGAATAGTCTGGCACCCATTTAAAATTAATGGGTTTATATAAACAGGGCCTTTCAATGGTAGTGTGTCAAATTGTGTAGCAGTGTGCGTTAGTTCTAGGTACAACCTTTGTTGAATTGATCGTTCTTTAAACAGGGAAGATACATAAAAACAAATCTGTAGTTGGCAAAAGTGTTTTTATTACACACCTCAACTTTATGAGTGAAGAGATATTCATTAAACCAAAAGCCAACCAAAGTTATTTACTTGACAAAAATAATCTACTATACACCTGAACTTGACAATGTGCACACATCACTTCCTGACTTTGAAAAAAATGTACATATTACCTCCCTAAATTCTTTTTATATTTGTATTTTTTTTGTTACATTTAGGAGGTAATAAATAAACTTTTGTCAAGATTATGTGAATTTAACCAAAAAAATGCACGTGCCAAAAGAATTCAGAGGGTAATAAGTATGCTTCTGTCAACATCAGAGGATAATGCGTGTGTATTGCTGAGTTTATGGGGGCAATAGATTATTTTTGCCAACTTAAGGTGCATTAAAACGTCATTCGTAAAGTTGAAGTGTGTCATGGTTTTTTGCAACAAGTTCAAGGGGGTTTCTAATGATAAACCTTGATGAAATTACACAGATGCTATTCAATTACTATGTATTAAAATAAGATCTTTCTTTTTATGTAGATTCTATTCATCTTTTACTTCCAACCTAAAATTTTCTCTTCTGTTGCAAATGAAGAAAGACTCAACATGAAGACTTCCAAAAAAGAAAAGCAACAGATGTAATGCATATAAATTTAATAAAGAAGATTATTTCCCATCAAATTTCTAAGTTCTTGTATATAATAATTTCACAATCCATCTATATTCACTTTCTTAATTCAATACCTTTTTGTTTGCCAAGTTGCTACATTTAAAAGGAATTTTGTTGTTGTTCTGCTAGTTGTCTTATTTTACCTTAATTTCTTTGGGAAGTTTCTGCATGTGGAACCCTGATGAACAGCCCTAAAATTCAATGCAAAGATTTCTCAAAATGATCACATGTGAACTTGGAGCCCAAATTAGGTTTTAATATGAGAAAATTAGAATTTTCTATAGGATTTGAAAGTGTGAGAACAAAAGCAGGACCTTTTATTTCTGGACTGTAAGTGGACTGCAAAATCCAGTAAAACACTTTAGTGTCTATAGTTTAAAAATGTCCTTCCAGAAAAAGCTGATGTTGGCATTGAAAATATTAGGATTGCTTTCTCCATCAAAATTCGGACTGCATTTGACTCACCAACCGATGGCCAATGATTTATCAGGAGGACTGGTTGGAAGTTTTAGGGTGTGGCGTGACTGAGCAAGAAATTCTTAAGAGAAATGGCAGAACTAATAATGTTGCTTGGGCTTTTGGACTTGGATTGGATCGTCTGGCTATGGTTCTATTTGACATACCTGATATCCGGCTTTTCTGGTCAAGTGATGAACGCTTTATTTCCCAGGTCAGCCCTGAATCATTATACTGTCCTCTGATTTTTCTTTCTTCTCTGTTGTATATATTTTTAAGTCAAGTTCATTTCAAGTTCGACCTGTTTAATTCCACTTGGTGCCATTAGTTGGATCTCAAGACAATAAAATGCATGAGTAACACTAATTTGGAGATTCTCTCCTTGTATGCAGTTTTCTAGTGGTCAATTGGGGGTGAAATTCAAGCCATTTTCAAAGGTATGCTTATGTTTTACCAATATCAATGGCTCAACACGTTCCTTATTTCTCGATCTCATACTTTCCCTCTTTCATGGCTGACAAGTGAACAACATTCCGAAACTTAAGTTGGAAAGTTTTTTTGCAGTATCCTCCATGTTATAAAGACATGAGCTTTTGGATCAATGAATAGTTCACTGAAAACAATTTATGTGAAGTTGTTAGAGGAGTTGCTGGGGATCTTGTCGAGGAGGTATGGATTGAGATCCTTGCTTTCTTTTTGCATTATTTATAATTTGCGAAATTTGTTCTTTCATACTTAGCAAAGTTGTCATATCAGGTTTAAGTTGTATTGCTCTAATTTTCAGCATTGAACTTTTCCTTTCCTTTCCTTTCTTTTTCTTTTTTTGAAGGTTCAGCATTGAAGGTAATATCATTAATAATTGACCTGTAAAACCATCATTTGAGAATATAGAGTTATTTTCTGGGATATTACTTGTAACGTTAAACAATGGATATTATTCCAATTATATATGTATTTCAAAGCACGAGTTAGGAGTCTAGAAATGTTGAAATTATCTACAGACAATTGCATGTGGTGCCCTTGTTGTTTGGCAACGTAATTAATTTTATCTGTTGATATGTGCAATTCAGGTGCGCTTGATAGATAATTTCACCAACAAGAAAGGAATGACCAGCCATTGTTATAGGATTGCTTATCGTTCAATGGAACGTTCACTGACAGATAGGAAATTAATAATCTGCAGGTATTTTGTTTGAGCAGTGTCATTCTTTTATTAATTGATTAAATTAATTCCCCATTTGGAGTCATAATCCAAATATCTCCATAACCCGAAAACGTTGAATGCAGTGGAATGTGAGGGAGCAAGTTCAGAGCAAGCTAAACGTTGTACTGAGATGAGAGCAAGTTCAGAGGAAGCTAAACGTTGTACTGAGATGATAGTTTCTCTATAAGAATGCGGCTTCTGTGAGTTATGTAAATTTTTATGCTAATACAGTTGTAGTGAACCTTGATGGCGTTTCAGATTGATTGCTGCAGCCTGTAGGCACCACACAAGCGTCTTATGTAATGGATAGTTATATTTTTCCTCAACAATTCGTATTTTAGGTAATAAATTTGTCATTTGTTTTGTGGATTCTATCTATTCAAGGGCACCGAATGTTGTTTATATCATAATTTATTTTTGTCTCCCAGACTTCGTTTATGATGTATCAAGTCAATAAGACAATGCTATATAATTTTTTGGGTAAACCCGTAGGTAGCCTCCTGTATTTGTTAATAAAAGTCACTTGGGTACTTAAACTCAATTGCTGACCATATAGTCACCTAAACTACTAAAATATGATACAAATAAAAGCAAATGCTGACATGGCAAATAGTGTGAATACCACAGCTTTAGGAGTGCGTAAAGTGGATATTTCTTCATTGCTGGCAACTATAAAAAAGTAGACTTTAAATCCCTAAATTCCATCTTTATCTTCAACGATATTCCTCTGTGTAAATCCCATTCTTCTTTCATCTTGTCTCCAAATTAACTTCCTTCTTTGTTCTTCATCTCTCTCTCTCTTGTTCTCTCTCGCTCTAGTTCTCATCTTCCAACTTATTTGATGATGAATCACGGCATGAGAAATATTTGCAAATGCAATAAGATGCCAATTATGACAATTTCTTGGTCAAAAGCTAATTCTGGTCGCAGGTTTTTACCATGTGAGGTTGGTAAGGTAAGTTTTTATAATTTATTCCAATGGTAATGGTGATTTGTGATATGTTGATTTTTGGAGTTGTAAAATTGCAGAAACGTGGTGGGTGTAATTTTTTTACTTGGGTGGATGAAGAAATGTTTGATCAAGCAAAAAGAGTTATTTGGGGGCTGCTTAATAGAGTGAAAGATTTTGAAAAAGAAAGAGCAAAGGAAGAACGAAAGAGGAAAAAATATGTGTTTTGGCTATTTGTTGCTGTAATTACATTGGTAGTTTGGAATATTGTGTTGATGGCGAAATTGGGTAGGTTGTAAGTTGTGATTTAATTAGTTAGATATGACAAACAGATTTTTTTCATTAATCATATAAATTTTAATTTTAAGGATTTTTCTAATGGTAAATGAATTTGCTTTGGGAGTTTTACAAAATTACCTAAAAAACAGAGCTCCCTATTAAAAATGCCTCCGTCTTTTCTTCCTTTTTAATATTACCTTTTTTTAAATTTCTATTTTTAAAAATACCATTTTTTTAATCTAAGACAAACCCTTCCTGTTCTTTCCTTCTTCTTCTTCTTTGTTACATTACCAATTCCATTTCTAACTTCACCGATGATTTCGACGATGCGCTTGAGTCTGCTATTAAGACTTATCAGCGCAATTTTTGTCTTGATGTAACTGGCAAGCTCAATCAGAAAACTCTAGACCTGCTTGTACAACCTAGATGCGGCAACGCCAATATAGTCAATGGTACGACGACTATGAACTCCGGCAAGTGGACCACTTCCTCCCACTTTCAATCCGTCGGTCACAACACCTTCTTTCCCGGACAGCCGCGGTGGCCAGAGGGAAAAAGAGATTTGACCTACGCTTTTTGGTTGGGGAATGGATTGACTGCCGACGATAAGAACTTGTTTGCACGAGCCTTTGACAGGTGGGCGGCAGTAATACCTATGACTTTCACGGAGATTGATTCTTTCAACGACGCTGATATTAGGATTGGATTCTTCTGCGGTGATCATGGCGATGGCGAGCCATTCGATGGGGTTTTAGGGACCTTGGCCTATGCATTCTCGCCGCCAAGTGGGCGTTTCCATTTGGACGCTGATGAGAACTAGGTGGTATCAGGAGACATAAGCTCGTCGTCTATACAATCGGCGGTGGATCTAAAGTCGGTGGCCGTTCATGAAATCGGACATTTGTTAGGATTAGGACATTTTTCGTCGAGTGGAATTTGTTTAATTGATAGACTAATTTAAGCCATTAATGCTGTGTAATGCATTTAAGTTGACTATAATTCTTAACAGTTCTCATGTTTCGTGATTGGTCATTTGCAGCCTAGGATGTTGCACTAAGTGTTGGAAATTCTCAGACAAGAAATTCTCAATTTTCAAGATCTTGGTTTGCAAATTCTACCATCCAGACAACAAAGTCTCCTCAAGTTTCCACGGGAAGTCTATAAATGAGTGAGTTGGAGGTGTCTGAAGACAAAAAAATTTATAATATCATATGGACCAAATCCAAAAACAACTCATATATATGACAACTTTGTTCTGGAGAGTTATTTTAATTTACCTGATAAATCCAACTCTGCATCCAAGAATTTCCTCATCTTCTGCCACACATGCCAAAATAATCTTGAACAAAATAATGATATTTTCATTTACAGGTTTTGCCCATATGTTCTTCATAAATGATTCATTTCCCAATTGATTTTTGATTTAACATTTTCTCCTAATGCCAGAGGCGAAAAGGCTTTTTGCAATGAAGAATGCAGGTACCAAGAGATGCTTGTGGATAGTTGAGTATTTGATGATTAATAATGGAGATTAATGGTCAATTGGAAGATCGAAATTGGGTGTTCTTTGTTTTTTTATTTTATTCTTTTTTTCTTTCCTACTCCCCGTCGGCTGCAGATGGAGATAAGAGAGGATTGGATACTTGTCATCGTGTGAAATTTGTTTAATTGATAGACTAATTTTATAGCTTTTATGTAGACATATATATATATATATATATATATATATATATATATATATATATATATATATATATATATATATATATATATATATATATATATATATATATATATATATATATATATATATATATATATAATCATGCACTATATATGTGTGTGTGTGTGTCAACTCTTCTAGATTTCATGAAGAAAATAACACCTTGTTTGGATGATAGTTCATGAAGTGTTATGATATGTAGTATAATTTTATTTGTTGAAAAGATGACGTGATATAATATGATTTAATAAATAGTTGATAAAAATAAAATAATTTTGATAAAATAGATAAAAAAAGTTAAGAGCTATATTAAAATATAAAGAGATTTATCAAAATTAACAGAAGTGGTATAAAAAAATACTATAAAATCTTCAATTTGGTGTTTTAAAAATTTAAATAAAATAGTACCACAAAAGAACCATGAAAAAATACAATCATTAAAAATCTAATTTTCAAACAGCGTATCAGTCCAGAAAACAAGAGGAAGATAATGAGTTTCTTATCTTGAGACAACAATAGGAACACCGATTCAACTTCAGAATCGGTGCAAAAGTAGAAGCGGCGCTGGAGTCTTCGTCTTTTGACCTATACTTCATTAACAAATTTTAATTTTTTCACCCTTTGCTTTTTGTTCGTCATTGTCGTCATTATTATTATTATTTTATAATCTAAATTATTCAAATCTTTTAAATTTCTATCTAAATGTTATTAGTATTAGTATTGAAAAGTCCATCGTAATTTATACATAATATTTCATTGACGAAAAAGATTAATCGAAAAGTCACAAACGAGCCACTGAGTAAATTTTCAATTTTCAATTTTCAGTTGGTATACCAGATATACCGCATGGTATACCATTGGTATACTGGATGCCCCATGTGGTATACCATGTATACTAGGTGGTATACCTATGGTATACTGTGGTATACCATTGGTATAGTTGATGTATCAGGTGATATATCATTAATATACCGGATGTACCATGGTATACCAGACGGTATACCGATATACCACCTGGTATATCAAATTGCATAACTAAATTTGTATTCTGGAATTTAGTATACCATATGGTATACCGGTATACCACCTGGTATACCAAATTTCAGAACTAAAATTGTATTCTGGATTTTGGTATATCAGACGGTATACCGGTATACCACCTGGTATACCAAATTTCAGAACTAAAATTGTATTCTGGATTTTGGTATACCAAACGGTATACCGGTATACCACCTGATATACCAAATTTCAGAACTAAAATTGCATTCAGAATTTTGGTATATCAGACGGTATACTGGTATACCAAATTCTAGAACTAATTACTGCAGTAGTATAAGAATGCCCATGTCAATATTGTAGCAATCCCTTGGAACATGAGATCACTAATATTCTGTGTAATTGTCAAATGAGCTTTTTAATTATTCAAATATAGTTATAATTGCTAATTATGTTTAAATTATGACATTCTAATTCTATTGTTGTTCCAAATTCAGAGTCATTTCAATTTAATCATATTGATTTAGATCATTCTTGTTTCGAATGGATTAAATAACAATCTTGCCCTGTTCTACTCGTAATCCATTACTTTCCATTTTCCCTAATTAATGAAATGGCTAGACAAATAGGTCATAATAATAATGAAATTGATGCTGCATGGCGTTATGTAAAGTGTTCATTCACATTCTTATAATGCCTTTCAGCTTCAATCTATGATTAGATAAATTAATATTCAAATTATGCCACAATCCAAGTGTCCAGACATGACTTATTTACATGTTTCATCAAGATGTCCCCTTCTTCACCTTGAATTAATTCTTTCTACCAAACAAATTTCGAGTTTGATCCGCAAAATTTACATAGATATACTGATCCCGATGTCGGTCCAGATGGAAGATGAAAGCTCTTTCTCAAGATTTCATCTTACCTATCTTATTCGGTTTCATAGGAATGCTCATGTCTGGTCTGGACTACTAAGTATCTCCTCAGCATTTCATATTTGGAGAAATGGGAGTTTACAACTTGAAAATCCAAGCTACAACCATATTAGATGTCAATATCCATTTATTTGCTCTGTCAGATAAGTAAACCTTAAGGAGAGGAAAATCTCTGTTATCGCAGCACAAAATAATGTTTTAAGTATACTAATTACTTGAAAAATCTACATTATCACAAACCTTCAAAGATGAAATGCTGAGGATGGACACCAGGAAACAATCTTGATTTTTTTTTTTATTAACTAGATGCTGAGCTTGCAGCAAAAGAAGCTGGAGCATTGCTTTCACTTAAATGGTCCTCTCTGCGGGTGTTGACATTATTTGAGTTCCTCCTTTCATCAACTAAGTAATCAGTTGAATGATTTGATACAGGAACCTGATTTTCTTCACTACTATCTCTAGTTTCAAGACGCTCCATCACACGAGACACGCTTGCAATTCCGGCATTTACTTCTCTCCGAACTTCAGAACCAAGATCTGAAAATCGAATTGTCACGAGAGAACAAATGACTGCATCATTTATAGTACTTCAAACTAAATTTTCAATTGCATCAATCTCAACTATATGTTTCTTATTCCCCAAATTGTTAAAATCATACCTTAATAGAAATCGCTCGGCAGATATACCTGAAAATGAAAATAAGAAATGGGAGACACGATGCACAGAGATATGCTTGCAGAAAAAAGAAAGAAAATGGGAGACGCGATGCACAGAGGTACACTTGAAGAAGAAGAGTGAAAATGGGAGATGGGAAACGGTATTTAGGGTTTAATGGAAAAATGGGTATTTTGAAGAAGAAGAGAGTAAATGGAAACGGTACTTAAGGCTTAAGGAAAAATGGGTATTTTTAAAAATAAAAAATTAAAAAATGATAAATTTAAACTCTAAAAAGGAATGGCTGCATTTTTGAAAAGTAGGGTAGAAAAGTTGGTATATAGCGTAAATTCCTCATATGCTTTCCCTATTTTTGCTAGATTTGAATCATGAGAGACCAAGCCCAAACCAATTATGTTCACAAAGTTCTTGTGGGCTAAATTGGGCTGGGCTTAGGTTGACGAACAATTTACATATAACAAGTCGATTAGGGCTATATATGAGTAGGCCATTGAATTGTTCCATACGGCGCTTATCACATTAGGGTTTAAGCCGTTGCCTCTATAAATATAAGGCCAACAACTGAGAGAGAAGCGCATCTCCGTAAGCTTTTACGTTGCACTTCTTACGTTGTCTGTTATCTTACGTACTGTCTATCTTTGATTTCATTATTCGTTTGGTTTCCTTTGGTTCGTTCATAAGCAAAGTTCTTCAATCAGGTGATGAGAAAAAACTGCAACAATATGATGGATGCGTTCCATGATTCGTATTATTTAAGTCTCTGATGATTGATTATTCTCCAATTTGCTTTCTGATTTGTTAAAGTTTTTCTTTCATCTCTAAATGGTTATACAATGAGATATGATGAGTAATCTTAATTGGTCCGTGTTTCTGATTTCACCGTGACTGATACCCTATATAACGCACTCTGATCTCTTATTATTTATCCTGATTTTGTTTGTTCTTTTTTGTAAATTTCGAAAATTAATTTTCTTTGAATTCTGGCTCAATGATTATTAGCCCTAATTGGGCGACATACGCTATTCTGATTTATTGGATGAGCAGAAAGCAAACGCAATATGAGAGCGACTAAATTTTTGATTAGTTTTGGGTTTTGTTGTTTAATTATGTTATTGAGATTATATTCCAACTTCTGCTGGGAGGAATTTATGAAACAATTCACATGTCAGACTTCAGAGATTTTTCAATCCATGAGAAGAAATTCATATTTCTGAGCAGAGGTTTTCTTAGAAATAATTGGTCCACAATTTGGTTGCTAATTAGATTGGAATGTGTTGTCGCATAAAAAGCTTTTTAGTGTATTTAATTGAATTTCTTCTCTATTTCCTCTACCTTAAAATTTGAATTTTGCTTAGGTGTTAAATTAGCAAGGAATGATTTTGTATCTGGTTAAATGTTTTTCTAATTCGAATAGTTTTCCTAGAACTTAAACATCAATGTTGCAATGCTGCTTTTAAGTTTTAACATTGAAAAATTGTGTCATGGGATATTCAAATTTACAAGTCTCAAAAAGCGCTAAAATGCTTTGATTTTCTAACTTTGCCAAAATTGATTCGTTTAGAAATTAAAAGGCAATGTTATTAAAATCGAACCTGGTAAAGAATTGATAAGGTTGAGGTTCGTGATTCGATCGGTTTAATCGATTTTTTTTTTATTTTTAAAATATTATTATATAAAAATTAAAAAATATTCATCAAATATTAAATATATATCATAAATATTTTAATAATAAATTATAAAATATAATTTTAATTTTATTATTACAAGTGATTAATTATAAATTTTTGAATATCATACTTTTTTTTATTTTAAAATAGATAATGTTTAAAAAGAATGTACAATAATTAAGAAATGTAATTAATTTATTATTAAAAGATTTTGTTATTCTTATTATATTAATTGTATTTACTAATAAAATTATTTTTTTTAAAAAATTAATTAAGGGTATATTTGATAAAAATTAATTAATGTATTTTGATTATATCAAAACGTCATTCATTATGAAACAAATTTTTTTCCTTAAACATCATTTATTTTGAAATAGGAAGAGTGTTAGAAACATAAAAATACAGTAATATTATGAAAATAATATGAAACAAAATTTTTTCCTTAAACATCATTTATTTTGAAATAGGAAGAGTGTTAGAAACATAAAAATACAGTAATATTATGAAAATAATTTTATGTTTAGATGGAATATTAATGAAGTAAATACAAAAAATATTAACTTTATATATATATATGAGTGTAATTATATTTAATTATAATAAATTTAAATAGATAATAAGTATATTAAATTATTAAGTAATATTTTTAGAATTTAAAATTTTAATTTTTTAAATAAATAAATAATAAAAATTTAAAATATTATATATATATATATATATATATATTCAAAAATATAATAAGTATATTAAATTATTAAGTGATATACTTAAAATTTAAAATTTTAATTTTTTTAAATAAATAAATAATGAAATATATATATATATATATATATATATATATATATATATATATATATATATATATATATATATATATATATATATATATGTGTGTGTGTGTGTGTGTGTGTGTGTGTGTGTGTGCGTGTGCGCGTGTGCGTGTGTGTGTGAAAATATATAAAAAAATAATTTTTTACACTTTTTAGCAAAAAAAATCCGTTTTTGTTCGATTTTTCGGTTCAATTCGATTTTTAGTAGTTGAACCAACCGATTGGTCAACTGATTTGCAGTTAAATCAGTTCAACTGATCGGTTCGATTTTAATAACTATGCTAAAAGGCAAATTTTTTTTGTTATTATATTAGTAGATGATATCATAAATACAAGTTATGATAAATTTAGTGTTACAATATTTGACTTTTATTAGGTAGGATTTTGATTTCGTTGTTAATCATCCGCTCCAATATATGCATGCTCTTATAGATACTCGTTGGCCAATGCAGACTTGATGGCTCAGTTATTGGGTGCAATTTGAACTTAATCTCCTAGATGTCTCGAAAACAAAGACCGGTTTCTCTCTCATATATAGAGGCATAAAGTCTGGGGATGTGTATCGATCGGATTTGGGATCAATTTGAACCAAATTTGAATTATTCAAGACCTGAAAAATTAAATATTTTTCTATTCGAACCGTTCCTAAACAATATTCAAGTTCTTATCCGATTAATTTCACTTTTTTTGGGCTTTAGTTGGACCAACTCGAGCTCATGCAATTTCTTTTCTGCCAAATCTACTTATGAGTTTTTTCGCTCTTTATTTTCTTTTTAAATTACTCAAATAATCTGATTTTTGTTATAAAATTAATTAAAGTAAAAACAAATATAATATAAATAAAATAGAAAATTTTCTCTAATTGTAGATATTAAATAATCACAATGCGGTATTTATACGTATAATATAAAAGTAGTAAAATTCTAATAGAAAATAAAGAGTGATGAGTTTGATATTCATTCATATACTTTATAATTATCACAATACTTTTTTCTTGGATTACTATGCACTATGAATATGTCTCGTTAACATTTTGCTAAAAAAATTTCAGTGATATAAAAATTTAGCGAAGGAAAAAGAGTACGGTATTTATAGGCAATTTACTTTTCTTATAAAATACAACAATTATAATATTTTTTTTTAAGTTTATGCATTTCGATACTGCTAACATGCTTTTTGAAAATCGAAATCAGTAAAGTTTTGGTGAAAAGATCTGTTGGGTTGTCATTTAAGCGAATTTTACAAACATCAATTTGACCATTTCTTATGAGTTTGAGTATAAAAAAATTTTGGTGAAATATGTTTGATTCTATCACCTTTTATGTAGTCACATTTACAATATTGTTGGTTTGTTCTCCATCATTAATCCACATGCACCTTTCATATGTTGAATCATGGTACTTAACTATACATATTCTTGGCTTGCTTCATGAATAGCTAAAATTTCTGAATGGTTTGATGAAATAACAGTGATAGTCTATTTTATAAATCTACATGAAATAGTAGTATCACCACATGTGAAGACATAATCGATTTGTGATTGAGATTTGTGAGGATCAGAGACATATCCAAAATCAACATATTCTACTATTTTTGACTTTGATTCCTTTGAAAAAAAATCCATGTAAGAAGTTCCATGAAAATAATGTAGGATATGTTTTACCCCATTCCAATGCCTTCGAGTAAGATCAAAGCTAAATCTTGCTAATAGATTAACTGCAAAAGTTATATCTGGTCTAGTGCCATTTGCAAGATATAAAAGTGCCGTTATTGCACTGAGATATGGTATTTAAGGACCAAAGAATTCTTTATCATTTTCTCATGGGCGAAAATGATCCTTTTCACATCTAGAGTACGAACAATCATTGGAGTATTCTATGGATAAGATTTATCCATATAAAATTATTTCAAAATTTTCTCTATATAAGATGATTGATGTAAAAGAATTCCATTCGATAGATATTCAACTTGAAATCCAAGGCAAAATTTTGTCTTTCCAAGATCTTTCATTTCAAATTCCTTTTTCAAATAATTTGCAATATCAAAGATTTTTTCAGGAGTCTCTACTATGTTCAAATCATCAACATAAACTGCAACTATAGCAAATCTAGAATTTATTTTTTAATGAAAACACATGGGCAAATAGAATTTTCTTTATATCCATTCTTCACTAAGTATTCACTTAGACGATTATACCACATGCGTCCAAATTATTTTAAGCCATACAAAGATCTTTGAAGTTTAATAAAACACATTTATCAAGACTTTGGATTATATGCTTCAAGCATTTTGAATCCTTTAGAGATTTTCATAGAAATATCATTATCTAATGGCCCATATAAGTAAGCTTTAACTATATCCATTAGATGTATGTCAAGTCCTTCAGAAATTGCTAAGCTAATAAAAAATCTAAACGTAATTGCATCTATAACTGGAGAGTTTATCTCTTCATAATCTATGCCCGATCTTTGTAAGAAACCTTGAGCCACAAGTCTAGCCTTGTATCTTACAACTTCATTCATCTCATTTTTTATATCTAACCGATTTGATATCTTCTAGTGTCAAGATTACTGGTCTAAATACTTTGCGTTTAGCTAAAAAATCTAGCTCAGCCTAAATTGCCTCTTTCCATTTTGGCCAATCAATTCTTTGTCTACATTCTTCTACAGTTTTAGATTGAGGCTCATCATCATTTGCTATTTCAGAAGCAATTGCATATGCAAATACATTATTAATAATAATTTAATCTATTTCTAACATATTTCTAGTTTTTAGTGAGATCTCATAATTTGTCGGTATTAGAACCACTTCTAGGGTCGCTTCTCTAGAAATATATAGTTGTGTATTTGAGTTATTTTTGGCCTTTTCAGGAGGATCGGTTGAATTATTTTTTATTTCTCTTCTTTCGAGGAACAATATCTTTTGCACCAATAGGTCTACCGTGAACTAGACTCGTTTGCTGTTATACCCCTAAGATGTCCTACGGGGACATTTAATCGTGCAGGGGCATTTGTAGCTAGAATGTATGATTTGGTGACCTTTTAGGTGTCTGTAAAGATATCGGGTGGCTGATTTGCAACATTCTGTAAATGAATTATTTTTTGAACTTCAAGTTCACATTGATTTGTGCATGTATCAAATTTGGACAAAGTTGATGTGTTCCAACTGATTTCTTGAGCTTTTGGTCCATTTTCTTTATCTTCCCCTAATGGTGGGAAAATCAATTCATTAAATTGACAATCTAAAAATTTTGCTAAAAAAAATTCACCAGTTATAGGTTTAAGATATTTGATAATAGAAAGGAAATCAAAACCTACATAGATATTTGAACGTCATTGAGGGCCAATTTTAGTTCGTTGAAGGGGAGCAATGGGAACATATACAGCACAACCAAAAAATCTAAGATGAGATATGTTAGGTTGTCGATCAAAAATATTTTGTAAAGGTGAAAACTTGTTGTATGCAGATGGTTGAACACGAACTAAAAATGCAGCATGAGTTATAACATATCCCCAAGTAGATACAAGAAGTTTTGATTTCATGAGCATAGGACTAGCAATTAATTGTAAACGTTTAATGAAAGATTCAGCTAAACCATTTTGAGTGTGAACATGTGCAATGGAATATTAAACATCAATTCCTATTGACATACAAAAATCATAAAATGCTTTTTAAGTAAATTCACATGCATTATCTAAATGAATTGATTTAATGGGATGATCAGGAAAACTTGACCTAAGCTTTATAATTTGAGTTAAAAATTTAGCAAAAGCAACATTACGAGAAGATAATAAACATACATGTGACCATCTAGTTAAAGTATCAATCAAAACCATAAAATATCGAATGGTCCACTAGATGGATGAATTGGGCCACAAATATCTCCTTGTATCCTTTCTAAAAAAAAGGAGACTCCAAAGGTAATTTAGATAGTGAGGGTCTCACGATCAATTTACCTTGAGTACAAGAACTACAAAAGTAATCATTTGATAAAAGTATCTTTTGATCTTTTAGTCCACGTCTATTTGTATTCTCAATAATACGTTGTATCATGGTTGAACCGGGATGACCATAGTGATCATGCCAAAGTATAAATGTTTTAGGGTCTGAGCACTTCTGGTGCATATAGTTTGATTCAACCAATTTTATTTTTGTGAAATACAATTCCATTGAGAAACTTGAAAGTTTCGCTAATATGAACTTCTGGTTCAATTTTGTGGATGTAATATATAGATATTTAACATTTTCATCTCTTATAGTTTCAATATGATATCCATTATGACGTATATCTTTAAAACTTAGTAGTTTTTTTTTTGGATCTACTTGAATACAACGCATCATCAATATATAATTTTGTTCCATTTGGAAGCATAATTTGGACTCTTTCAGAGCCTTCAATTACATTTATAGAACCAAAAATTGTATTAACATTAATTTCAGCTAATGTTAATTCCATAAAATATATCTTATCACGAAGAATTGTATGAGTTGTACCATTATCCACTAAACATATGTTTGCCTCCATGACATCAAGTTTATTTTGTATTATCTATTAACACACAAAAAAAAATATTTTTTTGAAGAATGGTAAATAAGAAACATGTATAACAAAATAAACTTGAACTCTTATTACTAGTAAAATTAAAAAACATTGAGTTTGAAAATAATAAACCTAAATAAACATGAAATTGTTTCAAAAATCAATCTAATTTTAATGGACATTTTCATCTCCAATCAAGTGGTCAATTTTGTCATCCTAAAAAAATTAGAGACATCAAAATTACCATCTAAAGGTTCATTATCATAAGCAACATCAATAGGTTCAGAAAAATTCACTTCAGCATTTTTTTCTTTAGCTTTTAATGATGCCTTGTATAGATCACCAAGATGTTTTGGAGTGCGACATATGTGAGAAAAATGTCCTTTTGTTCCACATATATAGCAAATATTGTCATGGTTTTGTGTCTTCTTTTTAAAATTTTCCTCACTTTTGACCCATTTATTTTTCTCACCTTTGTTGTTAGAATGTGGTGGATGACTGGAACCAGTTGGAAAACTTTTTTGACCACGATCTCTTCTACCACGACCTCTCCAACGACCGTGAGAAAATATTGCATTCACTTAAGGGAATGGAGATGAACCAGTTGGGCGAGATTGGTGGTTTTTCAATAAAAGCTCATTATTTTGCTCAACGACAAGCAAACAAGAAATTAATTTAGAATATTTTTTAAACCTACGCTCTTGATATTGCTGCTGCAGGAGCACATTTGAGGTGTGAAAAGTTGAATATGTTTTTTCTAACATATCCTCATTAGTAACTTTCTCTCTACATAATTTCAATTGAGAGCTAATTTTAAAAAGGGCTGAATTATACTCACTTATAGTTTTAAAATCTTGCAAACGTAAGTGTATCCAATCATATCGCGCTTTATGGAGGATCACTATTTTTTGGTGTTCATACATCTCCTTTAAATTATTCCAAAGAATTAATGGGCCTTTAATAGTGAGGTATTCAGTTTTCAATTCTTCATGTAAATGATGCTAAAGGAATATCATTGCTTTTGTGCGATCCTGCAGGAATGCTTTATTTTCTTCTTTTTTAGAATCTCCAAGATTCATAGCATTCATATAAATTTCGGCATCAAGTACCCATGACAAATAATTTCTTCCAAAAATATCAAGGACAATAAGCTCAAGTTTCGTAAGATTTAATATTGAAAATACACTACACTTAAAAAAATTTAAAATTAGGCTATAAATAATTATAAAAAATAAATAGATAAAATTAAATCACACATACATAATCAATTTGAATATATATATGACTTTATGCAGACATCATCGATTTGATATAGGCATGATTATGGCCAACCATTTATAATTCTTATTTTTATTAAAATTGATGGCAAATATGATCTCTTATATATATATATATATATATATATATATATATATATATATATATATATATTAAATCTAATAAAATCTGAACCAGATGCAATAGGAGTTGCTTAATACATAAATAACAAGAGATATAAAAGCAACAACATATATTTATCCCAAAATAATAAAAAAATTGCCCAAGTCACAAATATGCCATTAAAAGGAAAAAAGAAAAGAAAGCAAAAGTTGTCGAGAAAACCATCAAAGCCAACCATAATTAGAATTAAAATAATATAGATCAAGCAAAAAATTGATGGCACATGGAGACATAATCTTGAAACTCAAAAGCAAACAACCAATCAAAATACCAATGACCAATTCTATTTGGCAAAAACAAATAATAAATTGTTAATATTTTCATAATAATAACCTTAATCCATTTTCAATGGATCAAACATGAAATTGGCTCTGATATACATGTGTTTTCATTAAAGATGCTTAACTATGACATCATTTGATTTTCGGAATTGAGAAGAAAAATAGTAATAATATAAACAACTAAGATCAAGACATACAATATATATTATCTCAAACATATATAAACTTTTTAATATATAACAATTGACATTATAAATTTATAAAATATTATAAAAATAATTTTGAGATGATTTATCGTTAAATCTTATAAATTAGAATTTTTGATTGCTTCGAGCCGGGTTATTGTAAACCACCGACTTTCAATAATCAATAGAGGATATCATGTTGATAACGTATTATAAAATTAATTAAAGTAAAGACAGATATAGTATGAATAGAAAATTTTTTCTTATTTGTTGTAGATACTGAATAACCACGATGGGGTATTTATAGGTATAACATAGAAGTGGTAAAATTCAACTAGAACATAGAGAGAGATGAGTTTGATAGTCATCCATACACTTCATAATTATTACAATAATTTTTAATTTAATGATTTTGATCAAATAAATATGAAATTACCAAAGTAACAGATGCAGAGAAGATAACAAAGTCATTTTCCATAATTATTTTTATTATTTCGTGTTGAAGCTTAAAACCACATGCATAAAATTATTGAAAGTAGTAGATACAGAGAAGACAACAATGCAAAACTATTTAAATGTCAAATCTAATTAAAAAAATAGTTTACATCATCTTTATCTCCTTTTCCACCATCAAAATAGTAGATCTGGATTAAGAACACAACAAAACAATAGATCTAGATCTACTCTTTCACCATCAAACTTCGATGATAGCAAAATTGCATCCATCTTATCCTTATCAAGATTTTGCCAACAGCAAATCAAAAGGAAGCAGAGAGAGGGGGAAGTCGAGGGCGAGCCAGAGAGAGAAGCAAAAGGAGGGAGATGTGGAAGAGAGAGAGGGAGAAGTAGATGGAGAGATCGAGAGGCAAAAACAAGAGAGGGGTTGAAATACAAAATGAAAAAAAACACATTATATATGCAATTTTTAATGGGGTCAGTTGTGGAAGGTTTTAACCCGGCTCGAAAATCATCAAATCTCATCACCTGACCTCCCTAACAATCATCAATTTTTGGGTCCTTTGGGTTGGATCGGATTTTATACACCCCTAATCAAGTCTATAGCTGCTGTTAAAAAAATTATTTAGTCATAATCTTTTTTGGAAGAAATTTGGTTTTCTATTTTGCATGTGTAGGGTGTGCATTGGTCGGGTTCAAGTCAATTTAAACTAAACCCAAGACCCAAAAAATTAAATATTTTTCCACCCAAATCGACCCTAAATAATATTCGGGTCCCTACCCGATTAACTTCACTTTTTTCGGGCCCCGACCCGACCAACCCGAACAACAAAAGCTCATGTAATTTCTTTTCCCCCAAATCCACTCATGAGTTTTTTCACTCCTTATTTTTCTCTTAAATTACTCAAATAATCTAATTTTTAATTTAATAATTTTGATCAAATAAATATGAAATTATCAAAGTAGCGGATGCAAAAAAGATAACAAAGTCATTTTCCATAATTATTTTCATTATTTCGTGTTAAAGCTCAAAACCATATACATAAAATTATCAAAGTAACAGATACAAATAAGACAACAAAGCAAAACTACCCAAATGCAAAATCTAATCCAACATAAAATCATAAAAAAAAGAAAGCATTTTACATCTTTATCTCATCTTCCACCATCAAAATAGTAGATCTGGATCTTGGTTAAGAACACAACAAAAGCAGTAGATATGGATATACTTTTCCACCATCAAACTCCAACAATGGCAAAATTGCCTCCATCTCATCCTCATCAAGATTTCGGCAATGACAAATCAAAAGGAAGCAGAGAGAGGGGGAAGCCGATAGAAAGCTAGAGAGAGGCAGAAGGAGAGGGAGAGAGATGTGAAAGAGAAAAAGAAAAGCAGATGGAGAGATTGAAAGGGAGAGGGGCAAAAGCAAGAAAGGGGTTGAAATACAAAATAAATACACACACACATTATACATGCAATTTTCGGTCAGGTCAGGTTGTGGAAGGTTTTAACCCAACTCGAACCCAAAAATCATCAAATCTCATCACCCTACCCTAATAAGCCTAACAACCCTAGTAGAATGCCTTGGGTTGGATTGGGTTTTTTTGGTCTTTCGATTTGGAACAGGTTTTGCACACCCCTATGCATATGGTATGCTAAATTTCTAATCTAAGTACCACTTTATATGACAATAAGAATCCTATTTTTCATAATATAACTAAGCATATTAATTTGATTTATATTGTGTGACTGGTTAATAGAACATGGATGGTCATGGTTTGGTTTAATTTGGAAATTGCAAAATCATGAACCATACCATATTGAAATGTCAAAATGCATCTTGGGGTTCTTGAACTATTTTTTGCACTCTTTGATTCTTAAAACTTTTATTTGTTTACCTTGAGTCTTTAAATACTTACTATACATTTTAAGTCTTTTTTCAACTCTCCTAAGAACTAAAAAAAATAATAAAATAAATTAAAATGACACATCAGACAATAAAAATGAGTGTCCATTTCGGAGAAGCATCGAGTTCCTGTTTAAAAGGAAATTTTGGAGGTGTTGGCCTTGTGTAAGTTTCATTTTGGCATTTTGTAAGCATTTCAAGTTATTAAATGTTGTAGTAAGGCAATATTAAACATGTTTCTTTCATATGGCAGGGAATTAAATGTGCGGTTTTTTTTTTATGTGCATGATATATGGCTTGTTGGAAAGGATGAATTTTTTGTTGAAGAATGTTAGAAAATGACAACAATGTTAACAAACCAACTAATAAGAACGGCAGCCATTAATCTACTTGAAACCATAAATAAGGTTAAAATACATGAATATGATGGAGGTAGCATTGGGCAATTGAATTTTCTTGAAGGTTTAATTGATACATTAAAAGAGGAGGTAGAAAACGTTAAGACTAAAATCGATAACATTGAAGCTGAATAAGGAACTGAAGATTGTTAAAAGGATACTGTTGCTGATAATCGTTGAATCCTTCGTCATCAATTAAGCTTGTGATGGGAAAATGATATTGTTTGATTTTCGAAATCAAACAATATACACGAATGATTGCAATTGTGCTAAAGGGTTAAAGTATCTTCAAAATAATTAATACATTTCTATTTAGTTTCTATTATAGTTTTTGTGTTCTTCTAAACTATTATTGTTTGGGTATAAAATGGAAGTTTTAAAGACAATAAAAATAGAAAGGAAATTGCAATTAAATGAATAATTAACTAGATTATAAGGTTAATTTAATCGAAAAAGCTAGAAAAATTCTAAGAAAAAATTAAGAATAAGTCATTGATAGATGCAAAGGCATGAATAAGGTTGAAATAAGTTCTAATCCTCGATTTTGTCTTCTTTCCTTCATTTTGTTCATAATCATCCATCCAGTTGCTTGCTCATGTATTCCATCATTTAACTTTTCCCAATTGTGTGCCGATTAATTATATATGGGCCAATAATTAATTAAGCCCAGTAAACATGTAAGCTTTATCTAATTAAAATCCAATAAAATATGTGGGCTCTAACTTTAAAGCGCAAAATAAAATTAAGCTTAGTCTAATTAAAATATGGATTAATACCTCATGTGTGATTTAAATAAACTTATTATACGTGTATGTCATCATTGCAATCATGAAGCCAAAAATCTTATTCACTATTTTGAAAAAAAAAAGAAAAAAGAAAGAAAGAAAGAAAGAAACATAGTCAATATATTACCTGCGAAAAAGGAAACCAAAAACCTTGCCTAAATCCCAAGAGAAAAAAATTCCTTCTCAAATTAAAATAATAAAAAACCAAATATTCAAAACCCTAAAATCTCCTCCTCTCCAATTTTTGTCTCCAAAAATAAAAATAGAATTCTTAGCAAAGAAGTCCATCTTTTCAAAAGCAAGGATTCCACCAATTAGTGAAGGAAGAAAAGAGAAAAAAGCAGATCTACCACCACTTCTATAAGTTACCGGTGAAGCAAAGGTAAAGCCCATGACAACCACCACAATTGGCACCACGAACACATTAGGAGATGTGAGCACAGCTAGCATGCCAAGCAACTCGTCATGCACCTTCTACTAGTAACTATGCAGTACTTAAGCCTACAATTCCATGTGTCTCGCTTTACACATCAGGAGTTATGTCCTTTGCCCAAAAAATTTGCTACCATCATAGGTGTACCTTTTGCCCTTGAGACTTAACCCTATGTCTAGAATTGCATGCCAAGCTATCCAAAAGGAGTTGTTCAGGCATTGGGTATTTTATAATCTATGGCCACAATACTAGTGCCTCGAGACAGTCATATACCTTTAGAGATCTTGTTTAATGCTCCAAATAAGTTTTCTAACACCTCGACTTATCATATCGATGTGATCTTGTTGATCTTCTTCACCCAATATCTAACTATGATCGGGGATGGATTTACTAGTGATTACCAGCTTTTTGATGTCATCGATGGAATTCACAATGGGATGACCCCATTTTCATCGATTCTAGCAGAGGCTGTATTCGGCTTGGACACTATGCAGGTTGAATTGACTACTCTCTTCGTTAGCAACCTCTTATTACTCCAGATACATGCAGTTATTTATTGAAAGATAGTGCGTTCCCTGTGGGTTTTCACACTAACTTTTCTTATCAAAAAATACATCCCTTTAGGGATTTTCACATGATCCTATGCTTAACTTTTTCCTAAAGTGGACCTAACCCATTCTAATGGCTTTTACTATTTATTTATTTTTTATAAGATAGATTGCTTATTTTTTAGGTTTTTACCTTGTCTTTCAGCCTTACTTTTGCTTAGTGAGCCAATCACAGTTTTCATCTCTAACAGCCTCTTTTTTTTCCTTCTTTTTTCTATTTTTTTTTTGAAGATATGACTGCAGGAGAAGCATTACTCATATAATGTGTTGCTTAAAATTTATACAGTCCCTACACATGTTTTTGTGTTTATAATAGAAATGGGTTTCTATTTTTATTTTAATCATATGCTCAGACCTAGCTTATGTACGCATTCCTATGTACTTGCACCATATATCGATAGTAATTATCACAACATGACATTCAATGCAAAACAAAGGTTTCCATTTAATCCTCAATAGTGACACCTTGAGTGCATCTGAATCTTATTATTAATAAGTTCTCATGGGTTTTCTTGATTGAATATTTTCTCTCAATCCCTAATTTTTGCCTACAATGCCTTTTTAAAGTTTTCATTTTAGCGGGGTGCCCAATCTTACCAATGCTGCTTTTTTTTTGACCTATATGGCTACATTTTCTCTTTTTGTGATCTTTATCATAGCTATAGAACCTTTTTAGTCTATCACTATTGAACAATTCCTTAAAATTATTATCCTCACTGTCAGTGAGAATTGTAGCACCTTTTGATAGTAGCTTCTTCAGCACAAAAGGTCTTTCCTAGTTTGGTCTAAACTTGCTTCTGTAATATGAAAATCCTAGTCTTAATTGTTTGAATGCTAAGTCGCCCTCTTTCAAATGATGGCTTTTGATCTTCTTGTCAAAAGATGAGCCAACCTCTTTGGGTCAACCTAATTGTGGTAGTAAGCTCCATTTAGTTCTCTTCAAATAACTTTAATTGCAAAAGCCTATGTTCTGCTAACTCTAACTCTAGTAGCTTAGCTTTTAAAGCAACCGTTACTGATTGAAGCTTAATCTCGATTAGCAGTACTGCATCTATCCCTTATACCAAGGAGAAAAGAGTGACCCTTGTTGCCTTCCTAATTGTCATCTTATACCCTTATTCACGTGGGCTTTATAAGACCTTGCATGTGTTTCTTCCATTAACTTATTACCTTTCCTTTGTTCCATTCATTTTTTCTTTTTTCTTTTCTCATTCATTTTTCATCATCATTTTTTTCATCTTTTATTTTTTTCTTTTCATTTTCATTTCTTTTTTTCCTCCCCTCTTTTTTTTTTTCATTTAAGCACTTCAAATGAATATCGCCATTGTTTCTTGTACAATGTTCCACTGATGAACTGAATTGTTAGTTTTTGAATCATCATTTAATCTTTCTTTGTGGTTTTTTCGGGGAATTATAATATTTTCGAGTAATTTTGAATGTTATGGAACCAAAGTTTCCCATCAGGTTCCTTGATGTTCATTACTTATGACCTTTACCTTTTTTAGATCCACTTTTATTCCTCGTTAGCTGTAATGTGGCCCAACAGTTTCTTTAAGGTAACCCTAAACACACATAATTCTTAGGACGGAGATTATACTTGTCAATCCTTTGGAAATTTGGCCTCAATCTATTTGTGAACTTCTTCCTTACCCTTTATGCCCATTCTAGTATGAGCTTTTGAAGTTCCTATTTAAGTGGCTTGATGTTCAAATAAGTTGGGATGGCATGTCCTGCGACATTTTTATTGATCCTTAACATGTCATAATAGGCCCAGGAAAATAATTTTTATATCTTTTTTAATATTCTCTTAAATTTTAACCTCACTTTAGGAGTTCTATCGAATGTAATCAAATATGAATGAGTCGTGATTATGGCTATACATAATGCATTAAGATGAGATATCACCCAAGTAAGCAAAGTTATCCATTTCATTAACATGACTAAAGAAAGATATAGCATTATCAAATAGTTAGAGAATATAAATTTCATAAGCAAAAAAGTCATCATCTAATTCAGGTATGGTTGATGTTGTGGTAGACATCTCCATTTCTTCCCTTCTCTACCTCAGCTGTAGAGGCTTATCTTCAAGAATTGTTCCCTCAAATTCATTATTTTCTTTCCCTTTCCTCCTCCATTGATAGCCAGTAATTCAGGTGTCAACACTTTCTCCGGGAAACCCATGTCTAAGTCAATAAGCTTAATCATGATTTCTTTATCCCAAAATTCGAGTATTAGTTTGATAACCCCAACTGACTAGTAAAAAACATCATCAAAGATTTCAAACCCAGGGATAACCATACTGTCAACTATTATAAGCTTAATTTCCCTATAATAATTGCATTCCTAGAATGCTGACACAAAGTTTTGTAAGATGTGAGGAATGCCCTCCAAGTTTGGATCAACTTTCTTCTTTCTTATCTTTTTAACCAACCAAAGAAATGGCCATTTGAATCCCTTGGGAATTCTTTTCTAGGCCTGCACTTAGCAGATAATTCATCTTTTGCATCATGCTGATGACCTACAGATTCTCAAATTTGCTTTCTTCTTCCTAAGTATTGATGTTAGCTATATGAAACCGCTAAATGGTTGGTTGGCTATTTTTAGCATGGAAACTGAATTCTCTTTTTCTACCTTGATAGTGACTACCCTACTTTTATGAGGGATTTGAATCATTTGATACAAGGTGGAAGGAACCCCTCCTAACTTATGGAACTAAGGTCATTCCAAAAGCAACGAGAAGTTAGTAGGTATCTAAAGTACTATAAATTTAACCTCCATCTCAATAGGTCCTGTCTTTACCACTGCTAGGAATGTACTAGCAGCCTGCCTTTTTGAATTTTCATAGGTCATTATAGTAAGCCTAGACTTGGTAAGCATGGAATCATCAATGCCATAAGCTTCCATTGCCATAAAAGGGCACACATTGATGGAGGAGTGACCATCCACCATTACATAAGTTGTACGCTTACCATTTACCTCTATCCTGATGTATAGAGGTTAGTTATGCTCATGTCCTTTTATGGGTTAGTCCGTATTAGTGAAGACAATTCTCTCTTTTGAGTCTTCCTTCACCATTTTTAACAGTTCAGAAGGCAATATGATTATGGCAATAGTTGACTCACAAAGGGCTTCCACTAGCTTCCATCTGTGGTAAGAAAATTTCCTAAATAACTCCTAAATAGAAATCTATACAGGTGTCTTCTTCAGCTGCTTTTGTAAATTATTGTCCTCGGGTGGTTTCTCTTCTTTTATAGCTTTCTTTTTTTCATTAGACGGTAAGGCACCATGACAATAGTTTTCCCAAGTTAGAGTAATGGCATGAAGCTATCTCGGTGGTTGAAACTTTAGTCATCCCGTCACTATCACTTCCACCACTATAGTCTTCAATGATTATTATTGTAACCTCTATTGCAAGACTGGTAGAGCTTGCCTTCTTTGCTTAGTATTTTACCTCAGTTTCTATGGCTGTCTTAAGGGATTGCTAATTGTAAACATCGGGTCTTAAGGTAGCTTTTGTCACAAGTTACCTAATGAGGTAAACTACTTTTATAAAAGATAAAGACTTGGAAAGTTTTAGAACCTTTTGATTTTTGATGACCCTTTAAAAATATTCTCAGAGATTTCATAAGTTTTTTCAAAAATTTTAAAATTTTAAAACACATGACTAAAAATTAAATGATGGATTTAGTGGCATAATTAGGAATATACGCACAGGGCAGAGCAATTTTTCCAATTCACTTAATTTATTAGATAAAAAAGTTACTCACAACTGGCCATCACCTTTGCATGGCTATGAGTCACCTTTTGTTAGTAATAATTTGGCCAAATTGGCCAATTTTTGAAGGAGAAATATTGACTCGCGACTGGCCATTGTGTAAGCTTGGTTGTGAGTCACATTTGTCATAAAATAATTTGGCCAAATTGGCCACCTTTTATCATCATTTGATGACTTATATCTGTAAGTCACAATGCATGGTCGTGAGTAATAAAATGATGACTATAGGTTTTGATTTTTCATTCTCAAATTTCCTGCATTTTACATCTTATATTCATTCAGTTTTCACTTGTTTCTATAAAGAAAATCCATCCTTTTAAGATTTCATTCGAAATCATAATTTTAATCTTTATTTTTCAGATTTTATTTATTAAATCGACGTAATACGATCTTGAAACTCAACATTCCATCGTACATTTGAGTAAGTAAACTAAAGGTAATATATAAAGTCATATTTTTACATTCATTTTTTAGTGATCAAATTTATATATTCATTCTTGAATATTGTGCATCTGACCCCGGTTGCCCTAATATCACTTTCATTATTATTTTGTTTTTGTTAAATTTCATTTAGCAAAGCATCTTTGATATTTATCGCGTAATAAAAATAATGAATTCACATTGAGTATTTCATTTTGTTTGTCGAGATCTGCCTTTTCCTTAATTTTATTTAAGGTTCTTTTTTCTAAAAAAGCCATTTATTTAAGTACTAAAAAAACTATATTTCAAGCAAGAAAACCATACAGAAAAAGGATGGGCACATGTCGCTTTAAAATGGCACATGCCAAAAAAAGAGGTCAAACTCATTTATACAGATATGCGACCCAATGGTCATGGATTTACGTGTCAAAATAATTTTCCTTTAAATTTTAATTTTTCCTTATTAATTCTTATTTTATATACTTCATTTTGTTTTTATTTTAATGTAATTCTTATTATATATTATGAATATTTATTTACTTATTTATTTATTTCATACATTATATATATATTCATTTTATTTATTTATTTCAAGTGTTGTATTTCTTAAATATTATATATATTGTCTTTACACATGACCTTATCCGTGAGTGTAGCATAGCGAGATGAATAGTAACTCTTTATTCCCATGCACTTGGAATATTTTCCACTGTAAATAAAATGTCATGTAAAATATTTATATCAAATAGTTTGGACTTTTCATTAATAAAATAGGATTGATGTCCTAATTTTAACTCTAAAAATCACATATAAATATTTAATCCTTTATTAATGTAAAAGAATTTGTACATAATTAAATAATACAAGACCTTCACTAAAAATACTTGGACTCACCGTCCCTGTCTTCAAAACTTATAATGAAATGCCTCTTCACAATTTGCATGCGAGAATCAAAATCCTCATCAAATGGATAAGCAATGAACTGCCCGATTTATGGATGCCCATTTAATATTTATGTAAATATTTATGCCATAATTTATTGCCTTTCCTATGTTATTGGGTGCATCTTTAATTTATTATTTCATGATTATGCATGTAAGAGAAGGGTTAACACCTTGTGTCCAATGGGTGACCTAGATAAGACCGTTACAAAACTCATGTTACAATAATGCTCCAAAATTTTCTATTTAGTGTACATGCCAAAACAACTTAAAAATCCTAAAATACATATCAATAGTCTCTTTTTAAAACTTATTTTATCTTAATTCATATATTCTTTTAGTATCAACAAAACTGTTAGACTTTTCCCTCAGTCTCAAAACTTATTTCCATTAACTTGCACTTGGAAAAAGAACCACGCGCTAAGCTAAAAGCTTAGTGAGAATACTCCGTTAAATTTACCTTTTTCCAATACCATAAATTCAAGCTTGTTATTAACATTTCATTTAAGTAGATTACGTATACTACCAATCCTAATTTACAAAACAATAAGTTGTGTATAAATAAGATATATAATAAACATAAAATAAGCAAAAGTATCATAATTTACAACTAAACCATAATATTTAAGTCGAAACTAACCTTTTTTTCTTGTAAATATAAGATTATACAATATAAGTTGCCTTTTTTGACAATACAATATAAGATTTTTTATCACACATACAATTATTGGAAAATCCAACTTAATTGTCATTTTCAAAATAGGCACCTTAATTCACATAAATTATTTGTTAAATATAACCAATTAGATATGAACATTAAGTCTCAAACATTCACACACACACACACATATACGTATACATATATCCCTAATTATATTAAATTATTCCAAATTATGTAATGCGTAATTAATCATAGCCCTACTCAGATGTTGTTTAATACTAGTGATTTACCCAACATCCATCTTCATAAGAGAGTTAAGAACCACTCATCAATTTCAGATTGATTCCCTATTAAATGGTTTCCAGCATTTTTATTCCACTTAAACACCCCAGAATTCCAATGTAAGGAAGCAATTTTATAAGATTTCTAAATAATAAGCCCAATAGATTTAAGGAACCTACAACAAATTCTTATGACATTGACTCTTATAAAACATACTTAACATCTTCAATTGATCCCAAATTAACACCATTAAAAATGAAAACCCAACAAAAAAAGAAAACTTTAATTAAACATAAGCAATTTTCCACTTACCTTAAAGAAGAGGTGCAGTTCCCAGCTCTCATGTCTCTTTTAGGTTCATCAACTAGAATTAAAATTACTTACATTAATCACACTCTTCAGTTTCATCACCAAATCAATCTCATAAATTTTTAGAAATAAAAGAGAAAAGATATCAAAAATCCCTTTTTACCTGTAGCCTTGATCATCTAACTCATTAACCAAAACTCTCTACCTTGCTTCTCACAAATTCCTAGGTGAAGTTAAGAATTACACACGGTAAAAAGGGAAGAAAAGAGGAATGGCAGCCGATAAGGGGATTTTTCTTCCTAACCGGTGGTTGGCCTTTCCAATAAGAGGTAAATTCTGCCTTCAGCAATTCCATAAGATTCTAAAAGCTTAAGTGTCATCTTCTTATCAGCAATCTCATAAAAATCTTATCACAATATCTTATCAATCCCTTATTAATAGTTGGATTACAATTTACCATTTAATTCCAACTTTTTTTTTTCAATTTAGCCTCCAATAGTAAATATATTTGCTCGATTCATTAGTCACACAACATAGTAAACATTCGTGATAAATTAATAATTATCGATTACGTCCCCACATCAACCAAGATATAATTTGGGGTGCTAAATTTCTCTTCCCCTTAAAGGATTTTGACCGGTGTCTAACAAGTGTACTAGATCGGCTAGTAATATAAGGAAATAAGATTAAGACCCTGAATATCATACCTAAAGGAACATGGATTGCTAGGTAAAATATCTATATTTGAGTTGAATTATTCTGAAATTATTTCCTAAGTTTTTGAATTAAAAGCAAGATCTAAATAAATTAACAGTAAAGTAAAACAAAAACAAAAACTAGCCTAACATAGATTAAACACAAAGCAATAACTGAAATACTTCTGCTAAAAGGACTATCCACCTCAACTTCCATTGCAATGACTCAAATCAAAAGTAACACAAGTGATTATGAAAAAACCAGTAATAAAACCAAATATCTCAGTCAAGAATATCATTTTAAGCATTAAACCTTTTTATTAGGAATAATTCAACACTTATCATAAAAATCCGGTTTTAAACTCCTAGACATCTATTAAACTCTTTTTCAAGCAAACTTAACTTTAATCTATTCTTAGTTCAACTTTTTTTAGTTTTAATCCTTTCTTACTAACAAACAATTATCTTAAATTCAAAAAATAATCATGCATCAATACTAATGATTTAACCCAAAAACATTCATATCATAAATCATACTTAAATCAATCATCAACTATTAATCAAATAAGTTAATAATCAACTCAATAACAATCAGAGAAAAGAATTTGCTTAAAACTAAGAAATAATCAAACATGTATTTGAATTAAAGCTCAATCTAAGTCATCACAATAAAAGTATGAGGGTTCAAGAATTCTTTAGCAAAAGAAAAGAAAACTACTTACCAAACATGATTAAAATGAAAGAAAAATAAATTAAAGAGATACAATACTCATGAAGCTTCAAACCTGCTCTTGATGACTTTTTGGAATACCAGTAAAAAGCTTAAGTCTTTTAGAGAATTAAAAACTAAGAAAATAAAAAAAACTAAGCTAAAACTACTGTACAATTTAGAAAACTAAAACTAAGGAAAAACTAAAAATAAAATTTGTAAATATCTCTCCCCCCAAGTCTGGTGCTTAGGTTTGCTTATATAGCCTCAAAAAAAAAAAGAAATTTTGGGGTATGTTTACTTACAAAAAACTACTCCAATTTTTCAGAAAAATTTTTCACAAAAAATAGTGATCATGTTTATTTTAGTCAGTTATCTAAAATAGAAAATAGAAAATGAATTTTTCAGTTTTCTAAAATAAAGAAGGAATTAGAAAACTAATAAAAGATGTTTTCTAAATTTTTTGAATAATCCTAATACATACACACACATATATGTGTGTGTGTACACACATACATGTACATAAATACATGTATGTATACATGCATATGTATGTGCATACATATATATGTATATGCATGTATATGTAGTACAAGCATACATATATACATATGGAGATGTATATATATGTATGTATATATGTACACATACCCATTCATATATGTATTTATATGTATATATGTGCATATATACAGATGTATGTATGTATGTATGTATGTATATATGTATACATACATACATATACATATACATATGTATTTGTACACATATATGCATATACATACACATACATATACATATGCACATACAAACACATACATATACATATACATGTATATATATTTGCATACATACATACATATGTATATGTATATGTATATGTATATGTATATGTATATGTATATGTATATGTATATGTATATGTATATGTATATGTATATGTATGTGTATGTGTATGTACATACATATATGTATACATATGCATGTATATGCATACACATACATATATATATGTAATGCATATACATATGTATGTATGTGTGCATACATGTGTATGTATGTGCATATACACATACATACATAACTACACACACACACACACACACACACACACATACATATACGTATACTTGTATACATGTGTATGTATGTATATATACACACATACATATATATATGTGTGTGTGTGTGTGTGTGTATGTGTATGAATTTACATAGATACACATACATATATACAAAAAATAAATACTCTAATTTTTCATTTGTTGATAAATGAATGCATTTTCTAAATTTTCTACATAAAATAAATACTCTAATTTTAACAAAAAATAGAAAACTATTTTGTATAAGTAAATGCACCATTGATATCTTCAAACTTCCTAAATGAGAGAGGAATTGAGTTTTAATGAAATAGGAAGTAGATTCGTAATCCAATTCTTCAACAAGCTTCCCACTCGATAAAGTGAATATTCACTCCACTGTGTGAGCCTTCTCTGTTGCCTTGCTTCTCATGCCTCATGGTAAAGTAAAAATTCTCTCCATCGAGTGACTAGCTTCTGGACTAAACACACAAATTCTCTTCTTTAAAAATCCCTTAAAGGTTGAATTTCCTCTTTTGCCCTTAAATCTTTCTTTTTCTTCAATTTCACGCCTAAAAACACCAATTTATGCAATTACGTCCACAAATACAGAAACTAAGAATTTAAACATAAAATTAAACAAATTAACCCTAAAATAACATATTAAACACCTAAAGACACACTAATAAAATAGTTATAATTCACAATTATTAGAATTTCATCCTCAAAATTCATACTCATGGTATTTATGTTATACTTTCTCATTCTAGATATAAGTTACAGTCTCAGTAGATTAGGAACTAATTAAATATTCCCCTCACCTCAAAATTCTATAGTTTTTTTTTTCATGTAAGGCCTTGTGTAACTTCATGATATTGCTTAGGCAAATAACTTTTGCCTTAAGCAATTCCTATTTAGAGTAGGTATCTATATAGCTATTTCTTTTATAGTGCGCATTGCTATTCTACTTATCAGGTATTCTTATTAAAAAAACAGGAAATATATAAAACAAACAGAAGGCACAACAGGTCTTAAAATTATAATTTAGATCAAAAGATACCGAAGTATCAAGCATAAAACACTAATTAGTGTCACAAAAGCGGCAGCTAAATGGCTCAGACACTAGGGTTCACAAATCAGACCCTACATGACTTGTAATCGAATCACAGTAGCTTAGTAAAAACATAAATTACATGATACTTATGGAAGTAAAACTGAGGATGACATAGTTATTTTTACTATGATAGAAACCAAGCCCCATTTTAGAGAGTGTAGTTTCAAATGGAAGCTCTAATAAAATTTCATAAATAAAATCAAATTCCAAGTGGTGAAGTCATAATCCTCCACACTTAAAGTAACATTAAACTTAATAATGTATAATTACAAAGAAGTACTAAAATAGTTTGTTGATTAAGCATATAGCTAAGAACAATAATACACAGAGGAAAATTGCAAAAGAAACATTTCCTGAATTGAGTTTTAGGCAGAGTTCATGTTTCTTAGAGGCAAAAAGTTCAGCATTCAACACATATATCAATTCCACATTCCTTAGTCCAATGGGTTATACACACACACACACACTCACACACATAGAGTTCATGTTTATTAGAAAGAAGAGACTCAACTTGATAAACCAATTATAAACCAATTATAGATTATGCATATTATCAAAATTATTCTCAAAGCATTTATTAAACAAATATCTACAAATTACAAAACTATGAAATTTCTTATATATTTATGGGACTTGAAGATATTAAAATAAATTTAGAAAGCAAGGCAAGAAGTTTCATTCTCTATAGATTGTTTTCCTTAATTAGACCTGCCTAACACATCAGACCTACAATCCAAGCATGGTTTTGCCTAAAATCCTTCCTAAATTCCCTACTCTATCATTCCAAAATTTCTTAGACCTAAATTAATTCTCTTCCAATAATTTGTGATGAAGTGAATACATTAACCACTTTTTTCTTGCATAAAATAACAACCACTGAAATGAGATCACGTTACACCAGCATTAAGAATTTGCTAACTAGAGTCTCTGGATAATTCTTAATTTAGAACCTAAGGCTGTTACACAATACTGGGAATATTAAGACTAACTAATTGTAACAACAGAACTTCAAGACTGAACATCCTAATTCCTGATTCCCAAACTATCAAATTCGAATAGAAGGAATACATACACACACACACACATATGCATATAAGGAAAGTGGGGAGCAATCAATTAAACTTTCATAGTGTATTTTTTTAAATTCCAAAATGGAGCTTTATAAGAAATAATATACTTATAGGCCATATAATTAGATTACTATTAGGTCTACATAGCTTCAGTAACATTAAAATAATTAATAAAAAAGGTGAGAGCAAGAATTATAGAATGTAAAACACAATAAGGGGAGCTGACAAACCAAGTGACCTAGCTAAGCCAAGGATGTCTCGGTCGGATTGATGGCCACTAGATAAAAACTGCTTAAGTGACTTAATGGAGCCAAAAGTGTCTCGACGAGGTCGCTTGCTTCTGAACTAAAGAAGCACCTGTGACCCAATTGAGATAAAAGTGTCCCCGCCAAGTTAAATGACCCTTCACGATCTTTACATATTGATTTCCAATTTGTTTTGCAATAATTCAACACCCATTTAAGACATAGCCCTACTCAGATGCTTTGCACACATAAATTCCAGCTTAATTCAGGTTTGGGAGTTATAAATTCATCCATTCATAATTAATTTCCTCAAGTTAAACCTATAGCTCATATATTGTTTAACACTAGTGATTTACCCAACATTCATCTTCATAAGAGACTTAAGAACCCACTTATCAATTTCATATTGATTCCTTATTAAATGGTTTCCAACATTTTTATTCCACCTAAACACCCTAGAATTCCAACATAAGGGGGCAATTTTATAAGATTTCTCAGTAATAAGCCCAACGTATTTAAGGAACCTATAATAAAGTGTTATGACATTGACTGCTATAAAACATACTTAACATCTTGAATTGATCCGGATTAACACCATTAGAAATTGAAACCCAGCAAGTAAAGAAAACTTTAATCAAACATAAGTCAATTTTCTACTTACCTTATAAAAGAGGTGTAGTTACCAGCTCTCATTCCTCTTTTAGGTTCATCAGCTAGAATTATAATTACTTACATTAATCACACTCTTTAGTTTCATCACCAAAAAAATTTTAGAAATCAAAGAAAGAAGATAATGGAATACCTCCTTACATGCAACCTTGATCATCCAACTCATTAACTAAAACTTTCTACCCTACTTCTCACAAATTCCCAATTGGAGTTAAGAATTACATATGATAAAAAGGGAAGAAAAGAGGAGCGACAGATAATAGGAGGATGTTTCTTCCTAACCGATGGCTGGCCTTCCCAATAAGAGGCAAATTCTGCCTCTAGCAATTCCATAAGATTCTAAAAGCTTAGGTGTCATCTTCTTATTATCAATCTCACAATAATCTTATCACAATATCATATTAGTCCTTTGTTAATAGTTGGATTGCAATTTACCACTTAATTCTAACTTTTATTTCAATTTAGCCCCCAATAGTAAATATATATGCTCAATTCATTAGTCACAAAACACAGTAAACATTTGTGACAAATTAATAATTACCAATTACATCCCCACATCAGCCAGGGTATAATTTAAGATACTATAGTGGACATGAATGATGTCTTGGGCATAAAGTTCGCACATAATAAGGCCCACTACAGTAATAGTGGCCTTATAGGCTTCCAACTGAAACACACGAGTAGAAGGACTACACAACAACTCCCTACTTTTTAGGGAAAGCCCTCCTCATATGCACCTAGGATTTTTGCACTTTTTTCTACATAGGGGGCTTTTTTTCTTACAGATCACCACCACCACCTCAACATGAGGCTAACTAGGCATCATCGGTGTTCATAATCCACTATCTACAATATACAAAGGAAGTATAGATAGAAGTGTAGACGTCTGTATGCCAGCTGTGTCAGGATCAGATGGTACTTAGTGATGACTATCATCAGCTGCACCAGGTTTAGCAGTAACTCATACAACAGCAAAATAACTCTGTGTTGTAAAATGAATACTACCAACTCTTATAGATTTAACGGTAAATTCTACAGTAGCAGATAAAAATTAATGAGCAGCTGGTATAAATTAGGAAGTTCATAGTTACAATTGGTGAATTAAATGACAAGAATAAACAAATTATAAATGAAAACTTATAAATGGTCAGGAGGCATATCAACACCATAGAAAGGGAACAGCTGAAGGCCAAGAAGAAGGTAAAGATCCATTTTAAACATATAGAACCTCACTGTAAAGCTATTGTGAGACAGTTGAGGATGTTGAAAGATGTGACAATCAATGTCAGTAACACAATTAAGGCCTTAGGGGTAGCTATATAAAGGGCATTTAACCCTATGGATGTCAGCTTCATGATATATAATCCCCCTCCTCCTACCTACCAGTTGGGACCTTTGTATTCCACAAGCTCTTTAGCTCCCCTTGGGTTGCAGGGGTACCTGGACCTATATTATAATGCCCTAAAATACACCCTAGCAGTATATGGCATGTTTAGGCTGAATTCAAAAGTGAACATATAAGGTTAAGTAATTAAAGTAAAGGAAAAGACACAACAAGCATTAGTTTAAAAGATAATGAAAATTCGATAATTTGTTCGAAATGTAATACAAATGTATATATAAACTTGAGATGTGGACTATTATGTATAAGAAGTTAGAATTACATGTAATTGGTAAGTAAAAGAAACTATGGGGAGGAAATTGTAATTAAATAAGGATTAAAAAGTTAGGCTAATAAGAGACAAGCATGTGTGCTTTTAGAAAATAGAAGGATATGCATGAATTAAATGGGATGATGGCTAGCCATAAAGGGGAGAAAAAACTCAAATTTCCACTTCATTTTTCTCTACAAAAATCACAAAATTTTTTTGTTATAAGCTCCCAAGTGAGGCCATAGAGAAAGAAAGAAAAAGAAGAGCGAACGGAAGGAAAATAGATGGGAATCCACTTATTTAATTTGCATGTTTTTAATATATTTTTATAATAATATATGTAATAATTTGGATATGGAATGATTTTTAGAGTGTTGATTTGGTATTATTTTTCATATAATTGAGTAATTATGATAAGAGGGTTAGAGTTGGTGAAATTTCATCATATGTGCACTAAGAGCAATTTTGGTATTTTGGCAATATCTCAACCTATAGACTTCTAAATGGAATGATTCTTGTCAGAGATGAAAGATAAGACATAGGCAAACTTTCATCTCTAAGTCCCTCTAAATTTTACTTGAACATGATGATCTCATTCTACCCCTATTTTTAGAGTTGTCTAGATTCTTTAGAGTATAAATCCGTTTATAGGGATCCAAATTATATGAATCAAATTTATGTATAAAATATAAATATAATAGAGTAACTTTAGTAGAGGAAGTATGATCTAACTTTGTTTCTATCAATCCCATAAATTTTACAAAAGTAGAGTAGTAAATTTTTCCTTGAAATGCATCTAGGAGCAACCTATATTTTCTTGACCATAAGTCATAATTTATAAGACTAAATTGAAAGATTTTTAATCCATTAAAAACTAGACATATATTATAATATTTGGTTAGAATACAAAATGCCTAAAAAATTTCATTCATATAGTGATAAACCCAGCACAAATTGACCCTAGATTATTGCCTAGTATAAACCTATATTTTGACCCACACGATGGGGAGGAATTTCTTCCCCACCTTATGCATAGCTTTTAAACAGAATTTGTATTTGAAATATTTGAACCCATATAATAGAAAGGACCTTTTTTCCCACCATGACTCTCCCCTTTAACATGCCTTATTATGCCTATTTTGCTTTAAATGTTATCGAACTACACCCGGACTTTTCTAAAAGTTTTTAAGACTTATCTTGCATGAGACAAAGGATAAATAATGAATAAATATACATGAAACACATGGAAATATATTTAATAAATTACTTGAACCAATTTTATTCAAAATGTTTAAAAGTATGTTTCATACACAAAAACATTACCAAACCTTTTAGATGATAATAGAACTTTACACATGCAATTATAAGGATAGAATGAGATGTATGTATGTATGTATGTATGTATGTATGTATGTATGTATATATGTATATGTGTGTGTGTGTGTGTATTCATGAATCATTTATGTAACATTGAGAAATATGATTATAAAGTATGTCTAACCGAGTTTAACAAGATCTCTATTTTGTTAGAATATGGTTATGGAACTCTATTATTTTGTTAAGATGGTTGGTTTTTGCTTATTGAGCCTTAGTAATGGGTAAATAATGACTTTCCATAAATGAATAAATGCTGTTATACATGATATATGTGATTAAAAAACAAAACACTTGAAAAACTAATATATGACATATTTGATGTTTATATGTTTAAGTTTACATATACATACACATGGATGGATTATACGAATATGTTTATAAATACATTTAGATCATATAATGGCTAATTATACATGTAATATGCCATTATATATAAGGTAACGAATGAAACCAAGTGTAGGTATAGTAAATACATGGTCGTGTTGATGTATAAGCATTATCGATATACGCTTATATTTACATATATACCAATATTGGCTGTGTGGTTATGAATATATGTGTGTTTGTGTGTGTTATATAAATGTTAGAATGAATGACAAAGACAATATGAATATGAATATGTATATATAACCTATGGTTGTGATGGTTCCGTAGATAGTTGTCAATGCCCGAAATGTTGTGATGTTAACATAAAGCCTTACTTTAGTCTAAGTTATGGATAGATAATCATGCCTATAATGATTGCAACTATTTTGTGACATTGATTAGTGTCTTTTATTTGATACTTCAATATCTTTTATTTTGATATAAGATTTTGTGACATTATCTCTTTAGATATGCCTTTTAAGGTATCTTTTATAGATGGCATTAAAGGTATCTCTTTTATTTCTATTATCTGTACTGTGGTCTGTTAAAATCCTGGATGTGTGTAAGTAGAAATACTTAAAAGGGGTTCTATAACTACATTTGTGATACTATAGTGCTTTCTATTTCGAGACTTATGTCTCGTCTGCTTTGAGTCTTCTGCCTCCTCTGTTGATACCTTTGAGGTGTTTTTTGTTGATACCATTTATGAGTATCTTTTGTACCCATTATCCACACTTACAGAAAATAATAGGCAAATCTGTATATGATCTATTACAATTAAGTTCTATTCTATTAGATCAATTAACAATATTTTTTGATCTGCATAAGTTTTGTTCCACTCTATTCTGTTTAAGATTATTAATATGTTCTCTGATCTAACAATTGGATATGTTTTTGATATGAACTTCAGTTTGGTGTACCTATTTTCTATTTCTGATAAGTAGGATATATGCATTATTTCAAAACTTATTTTATAATGTTAGTAGTTGAGACTTAAAGATACTTTAGTTATAGAGGCTATAAGTGAAATTATGATATGAGATGGTAGAATTATGTGGTTCTGATTCCCATTCTTGGGATACATAGGAGTCTTGGAATGCTTATTCCAAGTCCAAACCAAATCCTGTTAATTTATTAAGTGCAAGATTCTGGTATCAGTAATTGAACTATGATCTTGTAAAGCAATACAATAGTAACTTATAAATTAACACGAGTAAATTAATATTTTTTAAATTTTAATAAATCATTTATTTATTGTTTACTTATATTAAGTAATGTATTATTAAGTTTGACTTAAGGTATGAGTTGCCTGCTTTGCAACGTAGGTATGTAATTGAAGACTAACTCAAAGTGAAGATCGAATTCGATAAATGAAGATCGTGTTGACGTGTAGATAGTAGAAGTTTTTTTTGTTAACGGTGACAACTAAGATGTAAGAATGTATATTAATATATAAATGTGAAATAAGTATATAGGAATGTAAGACTTATCTTATACGAAAATGTATATAAAGTAGCACAATAAATGACTTTTGATCTCTAGAGTTTTGACTTGATAGCAAATGTTATGAAATGAAGTTAAGCCTATTACATGACTAGGATAAGTTTCTAGTAGCACAACCAATCCTTTGTAAGGTACCTGAAGGTGTTACATATATTGGTCAGGATTCGATCCTTACTAAGTTGGGCCAAGCTTTTAGGAAGATGACCTATTTTGTTATATATGTTCATATGTTATATTGTTTGAGTCTCCATCAACTAACCTTTGGTTTATTTATGTTTTCAGTTTTTAGTACTCCATGTAGTCAATCACTTATTTATGCATTTTTTCTTTACAACACTGATTTAATTGCCATGTATCATTTTAGAAAAATTATATATATGTGTGTGTGTGTGCATGCATATATATATATGTGTGTGTGTGTGTGTGTGTGTGTGTGTGTGTGTGTGTGTGTGTGTATGTGTGTGTACACACACACTCATATATATATATGCGTGTGTGTATGTATGCATATACATATATATATGTATATATATACATACATACATATATATGTGTGTGTGTATGTATGTATGTGTGTGTGTGTGTGTGTGTGTGTATAACAAGAAAATAATAATACAATATAATATGATAAACAGACATCAATCTCATAGTAATAATAATGATAGTAGTAATAAGCAAAATAAAATTTAGATGATGTAAATAAGCGCTCTCTCTCTCTCTATATATATATATATATATATACCACTACAAGAAAATTCTCAATTACCGACGGAAAAATCTTTTTCGTAGGAAAAAGTGTCTGAAAAAATATATATTACGACGGAATAATAAATCCGTCGTAAGTAATGGAGGGAAATATTATAGCCCAATTTACCGATGGAAATTAGCGACGGATTTTAAAATATCCGTCGTAAATTTGGCGGCTAAAATTTCACACGAAATTTACCGACAGAATAGTAATTCCGTAGGGAAATTGCATACGGAATTATTGTTACGTATGTAAATTACCGACGGAATTTATTTCCGTCGGTAATTTACCAACGGAATCCTATTTCCGTAGGCAATTTACCTACGAAAATACAATTTCGTAGGTAATTGCCTATGAAATTGTATTTTCGTAGGTAAATTCCCTACGGAACCACATATCCGTCGGTAATTAAAGTGACAAATTAAGTATGTTAACATATTAATTTAAAATATGTTAATTAGAATTAATATTTATTAAAAATTAGCATTTGATTTAAAAATAAATAAAAATTTAATTAATTATAATAAGAATAATAATAATATTATTATTATTAATTAAAGTGACAAATTAAGTATGTTAACATATTAATTTAAAATATGTTAATTAGAATTAATATTTATTAAAAATTAGCATTTTATTTAAAAATAATTAAAAATTTAATTAATAATAATAATAATAATTAAAGTGACAAATTAAGTATGTTACATATTAATTTAAAATATGTTAACTAGAATTAATATTTTTTAAAAATTTAGTAGTTTATTTAAAAATAATAAAAAATTTAATTAATAATAATAAGAATAATAATAATAATAATATTATTATTAATTAAAGTGACAAATTAAGTATGTTAACATATTAATTTAAAATATGTTAATTATAATTAATATTTATTAAAAATTAGCATTTTATTTAAAAATAATTAAAAATTTAATTAATAATGATATTATTATTATTATTAATTAAAGTGTCAAATTAAGTATGTTGACATATTAATTTAAAATATGTTAATTAGAATTAATATTTATTAATAATTTAGTAGTTTATTTAAAAATAATAAAAAATTTAATTAATAATAATAATAATAATAATAATAATATTATTATTATTATTATTATTATTATTATTATTATTATTATCATTATTAATTAATTAAAGTGACAAATTAAGTATGTTAACATATTAATTTAAAATATGTTAATTATAATTAATATTTATTAAAAATTAACATTTTATTTAAAAATAATTAAAAATTTAATTAATAATAATAATATTATTATTATTAATTAAAGTTACAAATTAAGTATGTTAACATATTAATTTAAAATATGTTAATTAGAATTAATATTTATTAAAAATTTAGTAGTTTATTTAAAAATAATAAAAAATTTAATTAATAATAATAATAATAATATTGTTATTATTATTATTATTATTAATTAAAGTGACAAATTAAGTATGTTAACATATTAATTTAAAATATGTTAATTAGAATTAATATTTATTAAAAATTTAGTGTATATATATATATATATATATATATATATATATATATATATATATATATATATATATATATAAAACGAAGAACCCTAATGTGCCTCTTCCCTCTCAGAGCAAGCCGCCGACCATTTTCTTTCCCCTTTATCCACTTTCTTTCTCACTTTTGGCTGCGAATTATCCAACGACTTCACATCAACAACTAAGGAGGAATGATGCTCCTCCAGGTAAAGGGAATGTCTTCCCCATTCATTCCCTAACCCTATTTTTCATCTTCTTTCAACCGCCATCTTCTAGTAGTCGACGTCGATCTCTCCCTCCCTTCGATCGTCGGAACTCTCCATAGACGGTGATTGACTTTAATTGGCAAGAGGTATTGATTCTTCATCTTCACTTCTTCATTTCACGTAATTTAATTTATTTCAATTCTTCATCTTCCATTCTTTATTCGATGCGTCTGAGGTCTGCATCTTCTTCATCTGATTCTTTATTTTCTATTTCAATTCTTCATTTAGCTTTCTTCACTTTTTATGGTGGCGATGTCTGATATAATTTGGTTTCTGTGATTTATTGATTCTCTCGTCCTTTTCGGGCTTTCCAGGTTCATTTCTGAATTTGGGTTTCTTTCTCGCTTAGCTTCTTCTACCGTTTTCTATTTTTGTTTTAAAAAATGATAGCTCATCTAAACCAATTGCTTGTAGTTCGTTCCTTGTATTGATTAATTGGTGTACAATCCAAAAGCATGGTTTGGGATGGAGTTTTTGAGCGGCAAGAAATTTACCAAAAATTATCACTTGCTACTAATTGTGTCCGATTGAATTTCTAAAATTATTGTGTTGTAAAGGATAGGGAACTGATGACTTTATCTAAATATATTGTATTGCTACTGCTTGTGTTCTTAAATTCTGTTCTTGATGTGTGCATTTTTGTTCAAGAGACTAAATTCTATTTCTCTTATAGCAATAGATTGTATCATCAAATGGCCTAGCTCTAATAGAATTCTTGATGAAGACTTATGATTTGATGGAAACAAGGTCTATTCAGCATGCATGTTAACATATGAAGATTATGATTTAATTTATATTTCTACGGTAGCAATCTCATCTATTTTGCATTCATACTACTGAGGAAGACGAGGATTCTATAACCAATCTCATGTTGCTTTTCAGGTCTTTCTTACCTTTTCTTTTTGTATTATTTATCATGTATTTCCCTACGTACTACTCGTTAAAGATATGAAGTTGCATTATGTGTTCATCTTGCATTTTTCTTCTGTCAATTTTGGGATAGCATATTCCAGTTCACATAACATAGTATGGCTACTTGTAAATTGCTATAAGACTTTGTGGTTTCCGTACAACAAGAAGTTATATACGCCCTTTAATTTTTATGCTTTAATACCTATTGAATATCTATTTCCTGTTTAACCTATCCAATTCCATCTTCAGGAAGAATTTAAGTTACTGCATCCTTATATGCTGCTTTTTCACTATGATTGTTACAGAAGAAGGCATGTCAGGGTCTATGTAGCAGAAACCTGATTCTGATCATTATTTTTCCTTTTCCCAATTTAGTCTATGATGAGAAACGAATGCTTATTTTATCATTTAAAAAATTATTTTATCTATTTTTATCAATAATTAAAAGAAAATGAAGCAAAACATTTGCCTTTTCAATTTAACCAAATGCAGATCTAGAATTTTTCATCAAAGCAAAATGATTAAATTAAAATGCTTACTGATAATTATTCTGATGGGTATATTGGATAATCTGAACTTTTTAGTTGCTTGTCAGACACAAATTTAAACCCCTTTGTAATTCTGTGCTAGGTGAAGGTTGAAAATTTGTGAACTTAACCTATTATGGAATGATTAAACTAGCCAAATGCACTGGAAAATGACTGACATAAACATGTTATGAGTAAACATTAAGAAATGCTGCTTAGACATTGTTTATTGTAATTTTAATAGATGATATAATTGTAGTCATCCCTTTTAACTTGTTACCAAATTGAACTGCATCAGCTTATTAACAGACTGAGGTGAATAATGCTAACTCCTTATCAGCCAGGCTCCACTTACTCATTCTAAAGCGAATTAAACTATCTGTATTTCTGATTTCAGAGTGGGAAGAAGATATGTACCAGCTCCATCCAACAGGTACAATACTTATTATTTATAGACTGGGTTCACATTTCATGCATGTTACAAGGAATACTTATCCAGTTAATTGCCTACCAGCTTGATTTTGCAGTGACAGTGTCAGCTTTACTTGGTGCCTCCTTTCCTTTTGGAAGGTGCCGTGTAAGCATCCTTAAGTTTTAAGTTTCTCTATCAGTATCTTCATGTGATGTTATTTCAATCTGCACAATGCTTTTGGAATGGATTGACAAAATCGGATTTTTTACTTTATTTTGTTGCTTTGTTCTTTCATAATGCTACCTTAAGCAATTGGCATTGGAAGAATGCTATTGCAGAACAATAATTAGGTTTTTTGGTGCTCTTAGTTTGATTTGTAGCCCTGTTCCATTGAATATCTTGTTTGTTGGAGGTGAAATATGCACAGTAATTGTTGGAAGCATTATGCTTGTATTAGTATTTTTTTGCTGTTTCTAAAATCAAAAGATCCTCTATTCTTGGGTCATATATCTGTCATTTTGACTTTTTGGAAAGAACTTTTATTCCAATTCTACTGGGATTCACCCATTCCTGCTTGTTGTTGCAACGGTAATTCCATGATCAACATTTTTTTTCTCCTTCTTCTTCTCAGCATTGGACAAGTTAATCCTGAGCTATATGCTTTAGGTGCTGGTATATGGAATTTTGAGGGCATTGGGCAGAGGAGATGTAAAGATAATTCAAATTTGGAAGAATGGATACAGAATTATGCTAATGTACTTTGCATCAATTCTTGGCAGGTATTGTTTGCTTTACTGGTTCTGAAGTTTAAAGTATATGTTTGAGTACCTTATATGCAATTGCTGTATTTGAATAATTATGAAGTTAGTTTTCCTGTTCTCCACAATACTTTACTGGTTTTTGTTTTTCTTTATTTGTTGATTGCTTGAACCTTGGATTACTTTATTTGTTAATTGTTGATTATAAAGTAACCTTTCTAAAATTGCAAAGATGAAAATTGTGTAAGCACATCTTCCTTGTTTATTTATTTATTTTGAAAATCACTAATTGACTATCTCTGCTTCTACGCATAATTTAATTTTGTTGAGGCTGCTTGTTTACCTTAATCAATAGGTGCTTGGAGCTTGTACAGTTTCCTGCCTTTTTTTAATTGTTTATCTGTATGATTATATTGTTTTTCCTTTTTGTTGGTCGCTTCATTACCCTTTTGTGAATGCCTGATAACCACACCCAATAATAATATTAATAATAAATAAAAGCTTTGTCATTTCATTTTTCAATCATATCCTAGTCTTTTAATTTCTGGAATTGTTAAGGATTGGTAGAAAGTTTGGCCAATTAATAGTAAGATAAAACTGATATGGATGCAAATAAACCTAATTTAGTTGCATCTATTGTCAAAAAACATACACCCTTCATCCCAAACTAGTACTTTCATTTTTATTCTATTTGCTATTTATATCCTACTCTTATTTAATTTCTCAATGATCAACAAATTTACATTTAATTTTTTAAACTATTTTCAAGTAAACTTAAAATAATATGGTGTTTTGGTATATATAGATAATTAAGAATGCAACATCTGATGTCACATATAATACTTCACTGCTTTGGATGTTGGAAATTTTTTTTACTATCATTCTTGAGAAATCAGATGAACGCGATTAATAAATAGTAACCCAAATAACAAAGGGATTATTGTGAAAAATAAGCATTGCTGCTTTTACCTTGATTGAATAGTAAAGCAATGACATTTTGATTCTTTGATTTGAGTATATTTTAATTTGGGCTGATAATTATATATATTCGCCTGTAAGTACATAGATAATAGTTGCTATGCATTTGAGATTTAATTTTTACACACGGCATGAGAATCTGTGAGGCATTAATTTTGGGATGGAAGAATATCTTTTTCTGATTCTTAGATATCTTTAATTAGTAAAGGGTATAGCACAGTATTTTGCATTTGCAATTGAACTATCCATGCTGTTATCTTTTGATCATTTTATATTTTTTCTTGGCCTTCCCAATAGCTATGCAACAAATTTAATAGATAGGTCAAAACTAAAGATTGTAAACCATTGCCCCCCTCTAATTATTAAATAGTTGTAAAAATATATAATATTTTTAGTGATGGATAATTCCGTCGCAAATGTTTTTTAGCAGAATGCAAATTTACCGACGAAAATATAATTACCGTCGTTATATTTGCCTACGAAATAATTATTTTCGCCGGTAAAATTGCCGACAGAAAATATAATTCCGTCAGTAAATATAGCAAATGATGACAGTTTTTGGTCTGCATCTCTCAATGAAATTAGCGACGGTAAATAATTTCCGTCGGTAATTTTACTGACGGAAAATATTTCATCGGAAAAGGTGCCTACAACCGGATCTCTTTCGCCAATTTTCATCGCTAAATTTCATCGGTAATTTGGTTTCCCTATGGAAATTCACTCAATTCCGTCGGAAAAATGAATTTTTCTTGTAGTGTACATATATGCATATACATATATATACATATTGTATTTGGATAAACCGGACAAATCAAAATGGGCTTGCCTAGGCATGATAGCCTTTGATAAGTGGACATTTAGACTTGTTCGAATAACACTTGATATACAAAAACCCACATCACAAGTAATGCAAGATTATTACAGAGCTTAACAACTACCCTAGTGGAAAGGTATGCAAGATAAGTGGACATCTAGACTTGTTCGAATAATACCATACACTTTTTCATATAATACTCAATAGGCTTTAGTCTAGGTACTCGATTAAAAGGCTACCCAAGCATGGTCCCTGTTAATAGCTCTACCTCATTCACAAGTATAGTGAATAATTTGGCCACCATTTGATATACCAAAAGGTACAAGACTGGGGCTGGTGATTATCCCTAACACTACTCTCTGTTGAGTGAATAATAAGGGAGTTCCTAAAAAATGTACCAAGTTCAGAAAACCAGAATGCCCAACTTATTTTAAGGCTTTAGCATAATTCTTATGTAAATTTCTAAAAGAGATAAAATTTCTTAATTGAAAGTCTATTTATGTCAAATAAATCAAAAGAATTTTTAAAGCAAAGTCTTAGAGTGCTCAGCAGAGTTGCCACTGTGATGTGCATCAATTTTGATCCACTCTCACTGAACCCATCGCAGGTTGTCAAAGGGAGAGAATCCAAATAAGAAATGCTTGAACTTTTTGTTCACCAGGCAACAAAGTCGAGGCTTGTATCTATTTTCCTATGTCATCTCTGAGTCATGAATTGCCTCATTTTTACCCTAATAACTTGGTCCCACTTTTAGGGTCCGATCAGGTTAAGGTTTCAATGTCTGAAATGATTGTTTGTTTCACAATAGTCAAGGAATTCAACCTAATTCACTAAGTCTTGAGCCTTTAAAAGGCATGAGCAATGCCTCGGGCTACCTCTATTGCATTGTTGATGATCGATCATTTGGAGACGTCTGTTAGGCACCACAATGTCGGTATAAGGAGTAGCCACCTAATAGAATATTGAAAAATGGCATTCCGCCCTTATGAGGCCAAAACCCAGGGAGAATTGGAACTTCACTCGTATTTACACTTTTAATAAATGTGACATAATGGCCTTTACATTAATCGTTGTATCCCCTATCTTACATGTAAGATCATGGCATAACAAATTAAAGGTGTACCCAATCATGTAGGAAATAGATAAATCATGGCTTAAATATAAAATATCCATAAGACATATAAATAATTATCCATAAATCGGGCAATTTATTGTGGTCCTTTTGGTGAAACATTGATCCTCGTATGCAAATTGTGAAGAAGTGTTTCATTGTGAGTTTTGGAAGTACGGGTGACCAAGCCCTATTTTATAAAGAAAATTCATGTATAAATTAATTACATACAAAATATTTTACATTATTAATACTTGTTATTTACATATGATTTTGAAGTATAAACTAGGACATTAGTCCAATTTTATTGATGAAAATCTCAATTATTTAATATAAATACTTTTGTGTGGCATCTTCATTTAAGAGATCAAAACCCCTTTCTTTTTTATTACATCAAGTATAATAAAGATAAAGCAACAAATAAATAAATACATGAAAATAAGACTGTTGCACTATGTCTACCAGACTGCACCCACAAATGCAGATTATGTGTGATGTAAAATAAATAAAGCACATAATATAAATAAATAAAATACATAGCATAAATGAAATAAAATGAATAATATAAATAATGGAATAAATATATAATATGACATAAATAAAATATATTGTGTAATACATATGAATAAAGACATAATATATCAAATAAATATTAATATAACAAATAAATATAAGTATAAAAATAAATATAAATACAATAATAAATATGAATATAATAATAAATATAAAGAATATAAAATATAAAATAAATAAATAAACACATAAAAAAGGGTTTTAAAAAAACCATTTTGATCCTAACTACTGAGTCAAAATGAGTTGTCTCACCTTCTATGTAGATCTTTACCAAAAATTAGGTTTAAAATCCAAATGAAAAATGAAAGAATAAAAGGGTAAAAACCTTCAAAACACTTAAAAACAATTTTTAAATAATATTTACGAAGAGAACGGATAAAAAAGAATAAAAATAAAACTTTTAACATGAAAATTCTATAATATTCTACCACATAGTAAATACCTTTTGAAGGGTTTTACAATCTATATTTAAAAAAAGGATAAAAATATTATAAATAAATTATAAGTTAAGTTTACAACATTTAAGAATGAGTTTATAAACTTAAACTACCAGAAGCTAGGCTAAGAAAAATAGGAGTTTTATAATATTATCTTCAATGTATTTTTCAAACTGACAATGAAATCTTAAAATTCTCGAGTCTTTCCTTATTAGAGAATTTTTAAAGAAGAAAAACTTAAAATATCAAAATTAGATCTTTTTATTTTGCTAAGATGGTCGAATGGAAGCTTGAGAGGAGAAGCTTTTCTTGCTCCTGATAATCGAAATTCTTAGTGATGAAGAAAAGCCAACAAAAAACCTTTTGAAATGGAAAATGGAAAATAAACTTTTCTCGGATTAAGTCTTCAGCCAACCTTATAGAAAAAAGAAAACCTCAACCTTAAGTTTGGCCAACCTTAAGAATTTAGATCAAAGAAAGATCAGGGAAAAAAGTGGCCACCGACACTTTTTTGAAAATTTATCATTTTATCTTCTTAAAATTTTAGCCAACTTGTTTAATTCTTAGAATTGTAAATCTCTTTTTTTGGCCAAGCAAAAGTTATCGTTTTTCCCTTTTTTCTTTTCTTAATTTATTTTTTATTATATATATATTATTTTTTATTTATTTTTACTTTATTATTAATTTTTTAAGGAAAAGACTCAAAAACATGGAGAGACCCCGAACCTTCTGATTCCTTATCTTTGTAAGAGACAAGTCTTCCTTATTAGGTAATTCAGACAAAAGCTGCCTTAAAATCTAATGTTTACACCACTTCTTTTGACATCCTCCTAGGTGGTTGACTAAAAGGCAAGTACCCAGGTTTAATCAACAGGCGACGCTCCACCAAATTCTTTTTTAACCTAGGCATATCCTTGTATTCCCAAGCAAAGCAATCTTTAATTTCTTTAACCAATTCTATTATCCTGGACCTCAATTATCATTTCAAATAGCTATTGACATAAGTAACTTTTTGTTCTTTAAATGTACTGAGATTGACTTCTTCTAACAATTCTTGGACATTGGACTTTGAATCACCTAACCTAATAGGTTCTTTTTCCAAATCTTTAACCTAAATTTCCTTAATCTCCTATTCTAGCAATTCCTTATTATGATCTTTGATTGACATACATAAGAAACTTCCTCAGATCAAACTAACTTGTCTATAGCTCACTACATTTTAACTTTATTGATAGTTGTTGTAGTTACCGCAAGTTCCTCCCCAGTTCCTCCTCGGATAAACTAATCATCAATTTCCTCAATGGTGATTTTAGGAATTGGCCTCATGTAAGGCATAATGTCCATATTTTTTACCATAACACTAGACTTCTACAATGTCTATATTCTTTACCATAATACTAGACTGTTAGTGTAAGCCCTAGCCCCAATACATTGTAATAAAACACTTTAGTTAATAAATGAGGCATTTGTTTTATCTATTGTATTTCTGTGCATATAAATTGATAGAACTATCCAAGAATGTTGTTTCAATTTAAGTTATCATGTGTGAGGCACGTGGTTGTAAGACCTTGAAACAAATGAGACTTCATTCTAAATATCCCTAGTCAGTCATTGTTATGGGAATAACAAATGAATTAAGACTAGTATTCTCTCTCTGATAAGTTGAGTTCTGTCTTATGGATCATAAGGACAAGAGTGTCAATCAGAGATCATAGATACATGTTTAGAACATGGTATTTGAATTCGATCAACTCATTAGAACACTACATGGTACAAGTCATAAGTGTTTCTCATATGCAAGTTTTGTATCGGAGTTCTTAGACCTAAAATCTCTATGAAACTCTTTATGAATTACTGTGTGCTTTGACATACACCTAACATGCTCGTAACAAAGTGACAAGTACGGGTATGCTTGGGTATGCATTGATTCATGTTAGAGAGCATGAGAGAAGTGAAGGGATTACCCCTCTCTATAAGAGAGAAAATATCATCGGGCACTTGATCAGTGAACTGAGAAGTGTATGGCCATACCGAAATGAAATAATGAGTAATCATTATTTATCTGAGAGTTCAGTGTCACTGGAATATCAAGAAAGGAATTAATATATATAAGGATGACTAGTTCCATGCCTTATATTAATTCTGATATTTATGGGTAAGGGACTATGCAAAATTGCATTAGATCACTAAATGCCACATGCATTTTCATTTAATTTGGAATGCTATAATATCTTGCGAGAGAATATACATAGCCTTTGAATTAATTCATTAATTCATTGCCAATATTAAATGGACCTATAGGATTGCACACAAAGCATTGCGCTTAAAATATTTAAATAAAGTATTGGACATTAATTTGGCCTTTTAATTAAAGTCAAATTAATATATGTAATGGTCATTATAAATGCTATTGGCCCTTGGTCCATGAGAGAGAAAAATTCAGCCCCACATGGTTTAATTTCAATTAATTAATTATATTGTATTAATTAAGTTAATTGAGTATTAAATCCTAATGATATTTAAATCAAATTAAAACACCTAATTAAGAGATGACATAGCCAAAATTCTAAGATTAAATACTAAGGGAATTTTGGTACATGTGAATTTCCAAATTAAGTGATTAATTTGATTATAATGTCTTATGTTTTATCTTGGATTAAATCAAAAGAGTTTGAATCAATATCTATTACTTATTTTAAGGAAGTGATTAAGGCTAAAATAAATTATCTTGAGGTAGTGGATTTTAGATTAATCACTTACATAATTAGGTGATATATATTGATAGAGAAAAAAACGTGAAACCCTAAGTTTTTCTAGGATTTTAGCATGAATTGTTTCTCTCTCACTCATATTTCTCTCTTGGACGAAACACACAAGGGGAAGAACTCTTTCTTGCTTTTTTGTGTTTTTGGGCATTAATAGCACCTAAAATAAGTACAAGATCAAGTCTTGTAGCTTCAAACCATAGCCATTACACAATACTTAATTTGAGAGCTAGCAATCTCAGTTTTAAGCTATATTTGCAAGTGTGTGTGTGAGAATAGAGAGGAGTGGCATAAAGGCTGTTGCTTGGCATTGGTGGTGAAGGTCTAAGGCTAAGATATCCTCCTTGGTTGCTGGTCATCATCAAAATCAAGTTTTAAAGGCATCTAAAGTTGTAAGTTTTAAAACCCTAAAAATTGCATGTTTCGATTCTTGTCTTGGAATTGTATGGCATGTATGATCAAATTTTATTATTTTTCGCTGCGTGATCTTTATGTGCATACCATGTCATATTCCATCAGTGGTATCAGAGCCTAATCATGCTTATTTTAGTGCTTTAGATGTATGAAATAATTAATCAAAAATCGTTATTTTAAATACATGCAATGCTGAAATTTTCTTTTTTGAGTTTTTTGCATTATTTTGGTGTAAAAACGATTTTAAATGATTAGATAGGTATTATAATTAATATGACATGTTAATATACTGTCCTAAGATGTTCTAGGAGCTGTTAATGGTCGAATTTAATTGATAATACCTGATGGTACATGTTAATATTAAAACTAGGTGCTATTTGGCATGTTAATTATTAGTTTAACAACTAGTTTTAAATATTAAATGTAAAAACGATTTTGGCATGTTTGTAAGTGATTTTTAAAGATTAAATATCAGGTCTGGACATATTTTAAATTTGAATTTAATTTTGGTCCATGACAATTTAATTGATTAATTTTAAAATCACTTAAAACTATGACTAGTTTGTGTTTATTACATGTTTAATCAACATTGTTTGTTTTGTTTTGATTAAAATGGTAAAAACACATTTAGATCAGATTGGTATAGAATATTAAATCATTATTTATGACCTTATTTAAATTATTAAATGATTCATAAAATTGATTTAAGTATTTGTGCATTTTGTGGCATCACATAAGCATTAAACAACTAGTTTTGTTGTTTGTTTGTTTTTATATGCATGCCGTGTATTATATATATGTTCTTCATGATTTTGTGTTTTAATTCATGTTGGTACATATTATATGTATTTTTAATGTTTATGGGCTGTATGACATAAAATTAAAAATGGCAAAATTGGAAATTATACTAGAGTTGATTTATAGCACAAATCTAACTAGGTTGTGTTTTGGGCTTTTAAGAGAACTTATTCAATAAGAGGATTTAGTCCATTGGGCTTCAGCCTAGGCCCATCATAGGGTCATCTCTTAAATGTTCAAGTACACAATTTCCATTAATGGGCTTGGCTAAATTAATTAAAATTGGACTTTGTTTGATCCATGAATGTTATGTATATTTATTTACTTGTTTGGGGTGATGAATGGATATGCATGGTGCATTCATGAGCCCTGGGTTTTTGTAATTAAATATGGCCTGCAAGCCATTATGTATTATTGTAAAAGTTTCATTTATTTCTTATAATAGAATTTACTTGAAGACTTTGTAAATCAAGACGAAGCCCACCGGAGTGGAGAAGCCCAACTCGAAGATTCTTATGTAATAGTATAGGATTTTAGTTGTAGGTTTTTGGGCCCATGTTTATCATGCTTTACTTTATGCAATTATTTATATATGCATGCTATGAATGGATGACAAAGCATATGCCATGTAAGCCGTAGTAAAATGAATCCCTAAAAATAGTAAGTCACAAAGGTTCCTTCCTAATTCGAAACATGTCAAGGCATCGATCATCGGTCAAGTAGACTAGGAGTCCTAGATGCGCTTGATTATCTTTGTGAGGCATGGGTTGTGAATGTAGGTTGGACTTAACATGGAAAGGGATGTCTGGACCTAGGCAACTAATAAATGGGTTTGTGCTATAACATATTAAGGTGCTAGCCCATTTGATCCAAGAGTCATGTACGAGACATGATTGGAGTTTTTCTTACCTAAGTAACTTAACTTGTTAGGTGTACACGCTCAGTTTAACTAATAAGTTGTTGTGAAAAGTGGATCTTGCTCCACATTAAAATCACTAACGCGAATTATTTAAGGGGATATTAATTCGGTTTGTGGGATTATAATAAGACCTCATTTAATCTTGCTAAATTTTATTGTAGATTGAAAATGGCTTCTTCAAACAACAATTTCTCATTGCAATCGGTCCTTGAAAAGGACAAATTGAATGGCACCAATTTCATAGACTGGTCTCGAAACTTAAGAATAGTTCTTAAGTAAGAGAAAAAGTAGTATGTTTTGGATGTACCCTTGCTTGAAGAACCTGCTAGGAACGCCGCTGCGGTTCAAAAGGAAACTTTTGAGACCAAAAAGAGCGACTCCAATGATGTGACCTGTCTGATGCTGGCCACTATGGTGCCTGACTTGCAAAAGCAATTTATAGACCAAGAGGCTTATGCGATCATGGTGCACCTCAAGGAGATGTTCTAAGAGCAAGCTCGTCATGAGAGGGTCGTGACAAGAAAGGCCTTAATTTCCTGTAAGATGGTTGCGGGTACTCCTGTTAGTAGCCATGTACTCAAGATGAAAGGGTATCTTGATACTCTTAAGAAGCTTGAGGTACAAGTGCCAAAGGAATTGGCCACTGACTTGATCTTAGGATCATTGATTGATGATTATGATCCATTTGTTATGAATTATAACATGCATGCAATAAACAAGTCAGTCAATGAGCTCTATGGGATGCTTAAAAATGCTGAAGAGAACATTCGAAAGACCAATCCCGTATTGATGGTTCAAAGGGGCATTAAAAAGGGACCCGCTAAGGGAAAGGGAAAGGCAAAATCCAAGAATGACCTGGCTCAGTTCAAGTCAAGTGGGAGTGCGCCTCAGGCCTAATCCAAGCCCTAGGTACAGAAGCTCAAAGAGAGTGAGAGCACTTGCTTTCATTGCAACAAGATAGGGCATTGGAGGAAGAATTACGCTCTCTTCAAGGAAGAATAAAAGAATAATGGAGCCAAGGCGTCAAGTTCTAGTATTTTTGTTGTTAAGATTAACCTTTCTATTTCTACCACTTGGGTATTGGATACCAGTTGTGGTTCTCACATTTGTTCAAATGTGTAGGGCCTAAGAAATAGGAGGTTACTTGGGAAGAATGAAGTGGACCTCCGTGTGGGGAATGAAGCACGAGTTGCTGCCATGGAGATAGACGACTATCAACTCACTTTACCTTTCAGGTTTTGTTTAATTTTGAAAAATTGTTATTATGTGCCTGCTATGAGCAGAAACATTATTTCAATTTCATGTTTGGATTTGGATTTTGATTTTGTTATTAAAAATGGCAATGCTCATATTCGTCGCCAAGGCATTTCTTATGGCAATGCCATGTTGCAAAATGGCCTTTATATCCTTGATCTACAAAACAAAGAGTCCATATACAACATTAATACAAAGAGGGTTAAATCAAACGAATTGAACCCTACTTACTTCTGGCATTGTCGTTTAGGGCATGCAAACAATAAACGCATTTCAAGACTCCACAAAACTGGAGTGCTTGGGTCATTTGACTTAGAGTCTTATGATACATGCGAGCCATGTTTGCATGGAAAAATGACAAAGAGTCCTTTTAACAAGAAAGGTGAAAGGACTAATGGCTTATTGGAACTAACACATACCGATGTATGTAGACCATTAAGTACAAAAGCTAGAGGTGGTTTTAGTTACTTCGTGACATTCACAGATGACTTCAGTAGATATGGCTATGTCTATCTAATGAAGTACAAATCAAAAACTTTTGAGAAATTCAAAGAGTTTAAGAACGAAGTAGAAAAACAACTTGGAAAAAGTATAAAATCCATTCGATCAGATCGAGGTGACGAATACTTAAGCCAAGAGTTTGGCAGTCATCTAAAAGAGTGTGGTATTATTTCACAGCTCACTCCTTCTGGAACACCACAATGGAATGGTGTGTCCGAAAGGAGAAATCGAACTCTGTTGGATATGGTTTGATCTAGGACGAGTCAAGCAAATCTTCCTGTCTCTTTTTGGGGTTATGCATTAGAAACTGTTGCGTTTCTATTAAACCGGACTCTAACTAAAGCAGTTGAGAAGACACCATACGAGGTATGGACTGGGAAAGAACCCAATATGTCATTTTTCAGGATTTAGGCTGTGTAGCACATGTTAAGAAATTAACATCTGACAAACTAGAGTCCAAATCCACTGTCTGCTTGTTTGTGGGTTATCCCAAAGAAACAAAGGGATACTACTTTTTCTCATAAGCTGAGAACAAAGTATTTATTGCTCGTAAAGCTGTTTTCTTGGAAAAGGAGTTCCTTCACAAGAAAGACAGTGGGAGTAAAGTAGAACTTGGAGAAATTTAAGCGCCATAAACTCCTATAGAGGATGAGTTGGAAATGGGATCAAGTTCACAACCAGTTGTGGAACAAGAACCCATTACACAAGAACCTAGAAGGTCTGGTAGGGTACGTCAGGAGATTGAGAGATATGGATTTCTAATCACTGATAGTGACACTATTGAGTTAGTAGATCGTGAGGATCCTACTACCTACCAAGAAGCTAGTGAGAGCCAAGACTCGACAAATTGGCTTAAAGCCATGAAATTCGAGATGCAATCAATGTACGATAACTAGGTTTGGACCTTGGTTGATCCACCGGAAGGTGCTAAGGTAATTGAATGCAAGTGGCTATTTAAACTCAAAGCTGATAAGACCTACAAAGGTAGACTAGTAGCAAAAGGTTTTCGACAAACTCATGGTGTAGACTATGATGAGACCTTTTCGCCTGTAGTCATGCTCAAGTCCATTAGGATCTTGCTTGCCATAGCTGCATAACATGATTATGAGATATGGCAAATGGATGTCAAAAATGCTTTCCTCAATGGAAATTTACTTGAGGATGTGTATATGACACAGCCTGAGGGTTTTGTCAATCCCAAGCATCCTAAGAAGGTTTGCAAGCTTCAAAAATCTATTTATGGATTAAAGCAAGCATTCTGAAGTTGGAATCTTCATTTTGATGAGGCAGTCAAAGAATTTGACTTCATCAAGAATGAAGATGAGCCTTGTGTGTACAAGAAGGTTAGTGGGAGCATAGTAGTATTTCTGGTCCTATATGTGGACGACATCCTTCTTATTGGGAATGACATTCCAACATTGCAAAAGGTTAAGCAATGGTTGGGAAAATGGTTCTCAATGAAAGACTTAGGAGAAGCCGAGACAATACTGGGTATTCGAATATATAGAGATAGATCGAATCGACTTTTGGGATTAAGTCAAGAAAAGTACATAGACAAAGTATTAAAGCATTTCAGTATGGAAGACTCAAAGAAAGGGTACATACCTTTGGCTTTGGGAGTTCCTTTGACTAAAGAACAGTGCCCTAAAACCAAAGAGGAAAGGGACAACATGAGTAAAATCCCATATGCATATGCTATTGGATCTATCATGTACGCTATGTTATGTACTAGGTTCGATGTTGCTCATGCATTGAGTATAACCAGTAGGTTTCAGTAAGACCCTGGTGAGAAGCACTGGTCTGCTATAAAAGGGATTTTGAAGTACCTGCGAAGGACTAAGAATCACTTCTTGGTGTATGGTGGTCAAGAAGAGCTCGTCATACAAGGTTATGCCGATGCTGCTTTTCAGACCAGCACTCAGGATTCTAGATCGCAATTTGGGTTTGTTTTTGTTTTGAACGGTGGTGCTGTCAGCTGGAGAAGCTCGAAATAAAAGACTGTTACCGACTCAACTATAGAATCTGAGTATATTGCAACGAGTGAGGCTGCAAAAGAGGCTGTTTGGATTAAAAATTTTATTTATGGATTAGGAGTGGTCCCAAGCATCCTAGATCCATTAGAAATTTTCTGTGACAACAACGGAGCCATCGCACAGGCCAAGGAGCCCCGATCACACCAAAAATCCAAACACATACTTAGGAGGTACCACCTGATCAGAGAAATCATTCATCGTGGGGACATCAAGGTTAGCAAGATAGCAAGTGAAGACAATGTAGCAGATCCTTTGACGAAATAGTTGCATCCAAATCTGCACGAAGCTTATTTGAGAGCATTTGGTCTTAGGGCTATGCCCAATTGGGACTAGTGCTAGTGGGAGATTGTTAGTATAAGCCCTAGCCCCAATACATTGTAATAAAACACTTTAGTTAATAAATGAGGCATTTGTTTTATCTATTGTATTCTTATGCATATCAATTGATAGAACTATCCAAGAATGTTGTTTCAATTTAAGTTATCATGTGTGAGGCACATGGTTGTAAGACCTTGAAACAAATGAGACTTCATTCTAAATATCCCTAGTCAGTCATTGTTATGGGAATAACAAATGAATTAAGACTAGTATGCTCTCTCTGATAAGTTGAGTTCTGTCTTATGGATCATAAGGACAAGAGTGTTAATCAGAGATCATAGATACATGTTTAGAACATGGTATTTGGATTCGATCCACTCATGAGAACACTACATGGTACAAGTCATAAGTGTTTCTCATATGCAAGTTTTGTATCGAAGTTCTTAGACCTAAAATCTCTATAAAACTCTTTATGAATTACTGTGTGCTTTGACATACGCCTAATGTGCTCGTAACATAGTGACAAGTACGGGTATGCTTGGGTATGCATTGATTCATGTTAGAGAGCATGAGAGAAGTGAAGGGATTACCCCTCTCTATAAGAGAGAAAATATCATCGGCCACTTGATTAGTGAACTGAGAAGTGTATGGCCATACCGAGATGAAATAATGAGTAATCATTATTTATCTGAGAGTTCAGTGTCACTGGAATATCAAGAAAGGAATTAATATATATAAGGATGACTAGTTCCATGCCTTATATTAATTTTGATATTTATGGGTAAGGGACTATGCAAAATTGCATTAGGTCACTAAATGCCATATGCATTTTCATTTAATTTGGAATGCTATAATATCTTGCTAGAGAATATATATAGCCTTTAAATTAATTCATTAATTCATTGCCGACATTAAATGGACCTATAGCATCGTACACAAAGCATTGGGCTTAAAATATTTAAATAAAGTATTGGGCACTAAATTTGGGCTTTTAATTAAAGTCAAATTAATATATGTAATGGCCATTATAAATGCTATTAGACCTTGGTCCATGAGAGAGAAAAATTCAGCCCACATGGTTTAATTTCAATTAATTAATTATATTGTATTAATTAAGTTAATTGAGTATTAAATCCTAATGATATTTAAATCAAATTAAAACACCTAATTAAGAGATGACATAGCCGAAATTCCAAGATTAAATACTAAGGGAATTTCGGCACATGTGAATTTCCAAATTAATTGATTAATTTGATTATAATGTCTTATGTTTTATCTTGGATTAAATCAAAAGATTTTGAATCAATATATATTACTTATTTTAAGGAAGTGATTAAGGCTAAAATAAATTATCTTGAGGTAGTGGATTTTAGATTAATCACTTACATAATTAGGTGATATATATTGATAGAGAAAAAAACGTGAAACCCTAAGTTTTTCTAGGGTTTTGGCGTGAATTGTTTCTCTCTCACTCACATTTCTCTCTTGGCCGAAACACACAAGGGGAAGAACTCTTTCTTGCTTTCTTGTGTTTTTGGGCATTAATAGCACCTAAAAAAAGTACAAGATCAAGTCTTGTAGCTTCAAACCATAGTCATTACACAATACTTAATTTGAAAGCTAGCAATCTCGATTTTAAGCTATCTTTGCAAGTATGTGTGTGAGAATAGAGAGAAGTGGCATAAAGGCTGTTCCTTGGCATTGGTGGTGAAGGTCTAAGGGTAAGATATCCTCCTTGGTTGCTGGTCATCATCAAAATCAAGTTTTAAAGGCATCTAAAGTTGTAATTTTAAAACTCTAAAAATTGCATGTTTCGATTCTTGTCATGGAATTGTATGGCATGTATGATCAAATTTTATTGTTTTTCGCTGCGTGATCTTTATGTGCATACCATGTCATATTCCATCATAGACTTCTACTATAAGGCCCCGAAAATTTTGGTTATATGAATAGTATCTTTCATATTGTACATAATGTATATCAAAGTGAATAAGTTAGAGCTATATTAATTAGAGTTATTCTTTAAATATGAAAATTTAGTAATAAAAATTATTGGATTAGAGAATTAAAATTTAATTAAATATTTTATGTGGACAAATTTTGGGGGTAATAATAATAATAATAATAATAATAATAATAATAAACGAGCAGCTAACCAGCATCGGCGATAGCCTAATGCCGTCTCTACAGTGCTAGCTAACCATCATGTCCTCTCCGATAAACCATTATTTGCCTCTATTTTTCCTTTTCTTTTTCTTTGAAACCCAACGGCTTCTCCTCATGATTTTGGCCAGCTCTGATGTCGGATGGCAATGCGAGTACCACTGCATAACTTCTAGCAGTCTAATGCTTTTTCTTAGGCCCATCGATCAACTTCAGTCATTGAAAATCTTTAGATTGGCGACTAATGGGCATATGGTTTTTGAAGCAGATATATGCTTTGGTTGGAGTTTGTTAGGCGTATGGCCACCGTCGTTGGACTCCCTTCAATGTCAGCTACCTCTAAGTGCTCTTAGGTTCACACCAATGGAACTTTGGTGATTGGCGATCGGTGGACAGACTGTCGACCCCAGCGATTTAAACTAAATTCAAAAGAACATGATGCCATAGTAATAAGTGATCTACTAATTTTTCTTTGTCCATTTTTATATATATTATGTTGAGTTAAGAATAGGTATAAGTATCAATTGTGTATGAAACAAATTAGGAAAAAATAAGACTTACTTGAAAATGAGATAAATTAAATCAAACTTAAGTTATAATAGATGAGTTTAATAAGCGAATTGGGAAACATTAACTTTAGAACTCGTTTTATTTACTAATGGAAGAATATTTTATTTTCTCGAAAGCTTTATATGCTAATTCATTGTAAATTGTTGAATTTAAAAATTATTTTTACTATGCTTTTATGCCAAATGAAATGAGACAGTGAAATTATAAGTGAGTAATTTATAATCTAAGGCTAATATATGCGTGTAAATATTTCTTTTAAGAAGTTGGGAGCTATCTCTAGTTCTTAATTAACGGGTTAGAATGTTTTTAGTACTAATATGCTATTGATTATGTTCTTTTAACATTCTTTGAATTGCTTTTTTTTATTTAAATTATTGTTCTTGTGATGTATTTGGTTGGACAAATAAAATTTTAAAGTAATTATTGTGTTGATGATCAAACTTGTATAGCTGAATTATTAGCCAAATTGCTAGGCATGGCTATTTAGTTAAAAAGGTATTGAAGGGGCTGTCAACTTATGTATTTATTGCTTATTTGTTTATAAAGGTAGTAGAGAAAATGTTATGCCTGTGAATTTGTATGAAAATACTTACATGTATGGTTATGGTCAATTATGTATGTTATGTCAAAATGGTCTTGAATATGACCTCATATGCACAGAAAGTATGACTAAATTCAATCATAAATTATAACGAATGCGTGACCAGAAAATGAATAAGAAAGGCATTATGGTACCATAAATAGAGTTTAATTAGTTTAGAGAAATTTTGAGTGAAACGTGATTATATGTGTTCAATAATAATGTGATGAAATGATGCTTTTAACTTAAAATTTAATAATAATTACCCTTAGTAAAACTATATAGGAATTAGAGTAATAGGATAAGGTTAGCATGCCAATTAGGAAAGTCTAGCAATATTGCGTCTTAATATGATTACCATATTGAATGGCTCTGAGAGCTCTTCTGGTGAATGTATTTAATTTGAGTTTGGATTGAATGGCTCCAAGAGCTCAATCCACATATGCACACATGTATATATATAAATATACAAATAGTTGTTTCAAAAAAGAAAATAAATATATAGATAGTGGTAATATTATGAATGTCAATAATGAAAAAAGTTTGAATAGATCGAATGGTTCCAAGAACTTGGTCCCATATTTAAATCCTATTTATCTAACTTGACGCAATTCCGTTGGATTTTACTTAGAAAAAATATAAATACATAACTAATAATTAAAGAACTCCGATTGGAAGCGATAATTGATTTAAAGTTACTTTGTAAGATTTAATGGTTACTTATCAAATGATTGACGGTGTGTGTATAAAAATTTAAATATTGTATTTATTTACATTAAACTGTTTTATGAATTTCATGATAAATTAATGTAATACATGGTAAGTACCTAGCAAGTATGATAAATAGTAAGTGGCATATTGATTGGAACTTTGATGCACCTTAAAGATTATTAATGTATTATAAAATTAATTTGTTTATTTATAAAAATTGAGAATATGGTTTAAAATGTTACTTCATGGTGTGTTGATATTATAAACTAATTAGTAACTTTCTTTCTTTTTATAGTCACATATTTATAACACATTTTGTTACATACTTAAATTATTTATTAAATTAAAATTCACATCTCATTTAAGTTATTTGAATGAATTTTCTACATTATCTTTAATTATGTGATATATAATGTGAAGTAAAATTAGTAAAACACTCTCATTAAGCTTTTAACTTAGTGCGTGGGTGTTTTTCGCATGCAAGTTTAAGGATATTATTCTTGAGACTGAGGAAAAAGGGCTGACAGTCTTGTTGATTTTTAAAGAATATCGAGACGATAAATTTCTAAAGGGATGTAATTGATATGTATTTTAGGCTTTTTAGTGTGCTTTTGGTATGTACACATGTGGAACGTTATTGTAAACGTGAGTTTTGTATCAATTAATTGAAATTAAGTTATGTATGTAAATTTATAACTTGCTTGTATTAGAACATCGTGTATGGTTATATTTGAACTTTGATTAAAATGAGTTGAAATTTTAAGGAGGATGGGCTAATTATTCTGTGAAAGAAGTTTGTTTTGGTGATTCTGAAGTTAGTAGTGTGATTTGAAAAGTGTAAATAAAGTTTCCTTGCAGGAGGTTTTGACAAATACAGGGGAAAATCTGCCAAAATTTTTATGAATGGAATAGTGTTTGTAAAAGTGATAAGTTTTTTATGGGAAATTTGGTAACTAGTCATATTAAGGAGGTTTGAATCATGTATGACATCTGATATATGGGTCTTTTAACGAACCGAGTATAGGGTGTTACATTTAGTGGTATCATAGCCAAGTTTAGGCATTTCTTGGTATAAAGATCTATAGAATGTGTTGAAGAAGGAAAGAGGTTGTGGTACTTTGTACACCTGTCAGTGACCCTTAATAGTGATGGCAATCACTTAAACATTTTACAGCATGGGGTAAGCAATATGCATTGCCAAAACATAAGATGCATTTGCATAGTATTGCATACATGGAACATTTTACAGCATGGGGTAAGCAATATGCATTGCCAAAACATAAGATGCATTTGCATAGTATTGCATATATGGAACATTTTACATTCATTGGATTTGCATCATCTATATATTCATGTTAAATATAAGATCATTTGCATATGCCCTAATTAAAAAGGGAACTGACAGGATATACATTGAGTGAATTGGAGTTAGAGTAGATGTGTAAGAGAAGGATGATATGAATTAAAATTGATAAGGGAAGAGTAAGGATTAAGGAGAGTATGTGAAGAAGAGGTAAGTGTACATGCCAAAATGAATATTGAAGATGTGATGTGATGTGATGGGAAAATAGATTCATTGCTGATCAAATTTAGTACAATTGGTAATCCCTACTCTCAAATAGAGTTAAGAAGGAAAGCATTGTTAGGTCCTAGTATTATGCTTAACTTTATGATTAGAAATTCCCAAGACAAAGATAGACATAAGAATTGAGTGACATTTGCACACAAATGTGGGTAAAATTTATTTGAATTTGTCTCAAATGAGAAAACTATTAGGCGTTTATATGAAAATTGACTAAGTGAAGAAATTAAGCATTAAAAACATAAAGCAATATTAATGTTCCTAGAAATAAGAAAGGAAATAAGGTAAACTATTGAAGGGGATTAAACATGAAGAATATGATTTGAGAAACTTTAAATGAGTAAGGAACTTTAGTTACTGTTACCGCTTGGTTTTGAGTGGGTGATAGTCTGAAGTTGTTGGAATTCTATAGTTTATATTTAAAGAGTTTTGATTATTGTTTAGTGTTAGTATTCGAAGGAACATAGCGGCCTTATGGTATGGGTTGCAAGGAAATTAAAAGGGTTTTATCTGATTGTGTTACTATGCCGTTCTTCGTTACTTTTTGCAAGTGAGTTATGTTGACTTAAAAGTTTGAGAAGTGAGGTAATATTGTAAGAACCAATTAAAGATTATTATTGATTCTGAAATCTTACATACGATTTGGAAGAAGTTCTCTTATTATTATGTTTACAAGTGCTTGTGTGGTGAAATGAACTTAAAATTTTTGATTGGATTGGTTTGTAAAAGAGGAATAATAGAGAGAGACATGGTTATATGTTGAATTTGCTTAATGAAATTGGCTTGATAACGAAGGAATTTTGCAACTAAGTTTCATCCTTTTGTGACATCTTGAGTTATTGATTAATTAATTATATTAAAGGTTATATGTAGTTATCTATTTTGTATAAATGATGTATGGTGAACCTTGGGAGGAAATACACTTTTTTTGGCTAAAATTGTGATTGTGGAGCTAGGTATCATTAATGTCTTAGTTTAGTTTATTTTCATTGATAGTAAAGGATGCTTGACATAATATGATTTCTTTCTTTTAGCTAAAAAGGATGATATTTTATCTCGATTGAAAATGAGAAGAGACTGATAGGGGCTACTTATAGACTATTTTAAGAGGGGAAGTGAGATAAGCCAGGATTTAAGAAGATGGATATTTATTAAACAGGTAAAGAATATATGCTCCCAACAATGGGTAAACACGAGAATAATGTCGTAGTGATACAATCAATAGCTAGAGATATATATTGTGATTGTTTTATACAAGGAGTTATAAATAGACATAAACAAAAATAAGTCGAGAACTTTCTCGAGGATACAAACACTCTAGGAAACAAAAGAGATCCCTTGGTGAGTATGCTTAGTAATGATCTTAAGATCAAGGACATCAAGAAGAAGCTAAAGAATATGAGAGAAACAATCGTGCTTTATTGCTTAAGCTTAGATAAATTTCGAGGATAATATTTTCTTAAGAGGGGAAGAAATGTAATGCCTCGACAGTTTCAATTATGTTAATAGTATCCTTTAGACTGTACATAGCATATATCGAAGTGAATAAGTTGGAGCTATATTAATTAGAGTTATTATTTAAATACAAAAAATTTAGTAATAAAAATTGTTAGATTAGAGAATTAGAATTTAATTAAGAATTTTATGTGGACAAATTTTTGGGGCTTCAAAAAAATTAATAATAATAAAATAAATAATGATAAATGAAATATCTTTGCCCAATTGAATATGGGCTACAAGAAATAAAAGAAGAAAACAAAAGATAGAAAATGAGGAGAGGAGATGAAGGTAGATCAGGAAGAAGGGAGAGGGACAGATGAAAGAGCCAGAGAGCAACGAGCAGCTCACCAGCATCGACAACACCCCAACGCCATCTCCACCACACTGGCTAACCACCGTCTCCTCTCCAGTAAGCCACCATTTGCCTTTGTTTTTCCTTTTCTTTTTCTTTAAAACTTGACGGCTTCCCCTCTTGATTTTGGCTAGCTTCGTCATCGAATGGCAATATGAGTACCACTATATAACTCTTAGCGATCTAGCACGTGCTTTTAGGCCTACCGATCACCTTCAATCGCTGAAAATTAGTAAATCGATGACAAATAGGCATGTGGTTTTTAGAGCATATATAAACTTTGGTTGGACTCCGTTAAGCATGTGACCACCGTCATTGGTATCAACTGCCTCTAGGTGCTCTTGGGTTTATACCGGCAAAACTCTAATGACCGGCGATCGGAGGACAGACTGTTGATCCCAGCGGTTTGAACTGAATTTGAAAGAACATGATGCCATTGTAATAAGTGATCTACTAATTTTGCTTTGTCCATTTTTATATATATTATGTTTAGTTAAGAATAGGTATAAGTATGAATTATGCATGAAACAAATTAGGAAAAAATAAAACTTACTTGAAAATGAGATAAATTGAATCAAACTTAAGTTATAATACATGAGTTTGACAAGCAAATTGAGAAACATTAACTTTAGAACCCGTTTTATTTACTAATGGAAGAATATTTTATTTTCTTGATAGCTTTATATGCTAATTCATTGTAAATTGCCAAAGTTAAAATTCATTTTATTATTATTATTTTTAGAAAAATAAAATGAGAAAGTGAAATTATAAGTGAATAATTTATAATCTAAGGCTAATATATGCATGTATATATTTCTCTTAAAAAGTTGGGAGCTATCTCCAGTTTTGATTAATGGGTTAGAAAGTTTTTAGTATTAATATGCTATTGATCATGTTCTTTTAATATTTTTTGAATTGCTTGTTTTTTTTATTTAAATTGTTGTTCTTGTGATGTATTTGGTTTGGACAAATAAAGTTTTAAAGTTATTATTGCGTTGATGATCAAACTTATATAGCTAAATTATTAGCCAAATTGCTAGGCATGGCTATTTGGTTAAAAGGGTATTGTAAGGGCTGTCAACTTATGCAGTTATTGCTTGTTTGTTTATATAGGTAGTGGAGAAAATGTTACGTTTGTGAATTTGTACGAAAATACTTACACGTATGGTTATGGTCAATTTGTATATTATATCGAAATGGTCTTGAATATGATCTCATATGCATAAAAAGTATGATTGAATTCAATCATAAATTATAATGGGTGTGTGACCAGGAAAAGAATAAGAAAGGCACTATGGTACCATAAACAGAGTTCAATTGGTTTAGAGAAAATTTGAGTTAAACGTGGTTATATGTGTTCAATAATAATGTAATGAAATGATGCCCTTAACTTAAAATCTAATCATAATTGCCCCTAGTAAAATTGTACAGGAATTGGAGTAATGAGTAATAGGATAAGGTTGGCATGCCAATTAGGGAAGTCTGGCATTACTACATGTTAATATGATTATCGAATTGAATGGCTCCAAGAGATCTTCCGATGAATGTACTTAATTTGAGTTTGGACTGAATGGCTTTGAGAGCTCGGTCCACATATGCTTGTGTGTGTGTGTGTATATATATATATATATATATATATATATATATATATATATATATTGCTAATATTATGAATGTTAATAATGAGAAAATTTTGAATGGACCGAATGGTTCCAAGAACTCGGTCGAATATTTAAATTTTGTTTATCTAGCTCGATGCAATTCTATTGGATTTTACTTGGGGCAATTACATAAAAATATATAAATACATAACTAATAATTAAAGAACTTCGATTAAAAGTAGTAATTGATTAAAAAGTTACTTTGTAAGATTTAATGGTTACTTATAAAATGATTAATGGTGTGTGTATAAAAATTTAAATATTGTATTTATTTGCATTAAAATGTTTATGAATTTCATGATAAATTAATGTAAAAATATATGGTAAGTACCTGGCATGTATGATAAATAGTAAGTGGCATGTTGATTGTTAGCGTGGAACTTTGATGCACCTTAAAGATTATGCATGTATTATGAAATCAATTTATTTATTTATAAAAATTGAGAATATTGTCTAAAATGTTACTTCATGGTGTCATGATATTATAAATTAATTATTAACTTCCATTCTTTTTATAGTCATATATTTATAACACATTTTGTTACATACCTTAAATTATTTATTAAATTAGAATTCACATCTCATTTAAGTTATTTGAATGAATTGTCTACATTATCTTTAAATATGTGATATATGATGTGAAGTAAAATTAGTAGAACACTCTCATTAAGCTTTTAGCTTAGCATGTAGGTATTTTCCGTGTGTAGTTTTAAGGATATTATTCTTGAGATTGAGGAAAAAGGCTAATAGTTTTCCTGATTCTTAAAGAATACTGACATGAGAAATTTCTAAAAGGATGTAATTGATATGTATTTTAGGCTTTTTGGTGTGCTTTTGGCATGTAAACTAGATAGATAATGTGGAACATTATTGTAAAAGTGAGTTTTGTATCAGTTAATTGAAATTAAATTATGTATGTAACTTTACAACTTGCACACATATGAACATCGTTTATGGTTATATTTGAACTTTGATTAAAATGAGTTAAAATATTAAGGAGGATGTGCTAATTGTTCTGTGAAAGGAGTTTGTTTTTGTGATTCTGAAGTTAGTCGTGTGATTTTAGAAGTGTAAATAAAGTTTTCTTGCAGGAGGTTTTGACAAATATAAGGGAAACTCTGCCAAAATTTTTATAAATGGAATAGTATTTTTAAAAGTGATAAGTTTTTTATGGGAAATTTGGTAATTAGTCATATTAAGGAGGTTTGAATCGTTATATCTAGGTCTTTTAATGGACCAAGTATAGGGTGTTACATCTACAATCTTTCTCTAGAACTAGAAGCAACCACTACTGACTTTTGGTATCCCTTATTGTTTCTCTTTAGAAATCAAATTGGGCCGAGATTTGTATCATAGTAAGCTCTTTCTGCTGCATCCACCCATGCTTTAAAAAGTTTATTGTCTACCCAAACTACTTCCACATAATTCCCTTTTTAGAACAACAAGAATTGATGAAGATAATATGGCACACACCAATTGGTGTGAATCCAATATCTCCCCAACAGAGTTTGATGCTTGCATTAGAATTCACAACAAGATATGCAAATAATAATATCTTGTTACCATTAGTTACCTCCATTGGTAAGACTCTTAGTGTCTTAGTTACCTCCCCAATGAAGGCTGACACAGATACATCAATTGAAATCAAATCATCCTCAGTCTTTTTTAGAGCATGTAACATTTTTTGAGGCATAATATTGATAGTTGACCCATTATCTATAAGGATTCCAGAAGTAGGCCTCCCATCCAGGTGAGCTTTAATGTATAGGGGTTTGATGTGTTTACCCATGCTTTTTGTAGGCTTTTTAAATACTATTTGTTTTGGTTCCCCAGGTCCTTTGCTCTGAATGGTGATGCCACTACGCACCTCAGTCTTATTAAAAGTGTAATTCTTCTCAATCTTGTCAAAAGCTAAATTGTTTACTCCCGATGATAGAATCTCCTCAACCTCTTCCTACTCTTTCTGAATACAAAAAGGCAATACAACTATAGTTGCATTGCAACTAACAGTTATGGGAATCTTACCAACCAAAAAGTAATTATCCCTTATGCCATTAGTGTCATTACTTCTAATAGATTCATCATCTTTTGTGATTGTTCTTCTTGACTTGCTATTCTCTCTTGAACTCTTTTTTTCATGTATCTCTTTAGTGTGTTTTTTTCCCATCGTTGAGTTTCTCAGCAAGCCATTTTCTCTACAATCTCCTCTTTTGAGTATAAGATTGTAGTTAAGGAAACTTTTTGTGATAAAGGATGTGCCACTCCTCTTTTCGTGCACCTACAAAAAGAACAATGAACCTTAGTTGAGTTATATGATCTCTAGGAGGTGGCTTCTTCTAATATCTAAACTTTCACCTGAGTCTATTTCTTAATTGTTTTGTATTGTTTTATGACCTTCTAGGTACCCACCTTTGATGTTGAACTCTCATGGCATGTATAGCCTTACCTCTCGATATCTTTTTTTTATATTAATTACAGACCTTAAGTCCATAATGGCAACATTGATTGTTGCTATTGGTGGAAATGGATCCTCATATACCACCAGTCTCCTTTTTCTTTAAGAACTTTAAAATTCCTTGTTGTTAGTTGAATGACTCCATGAATGATGATACTTGCAATAGGCATTTCCTTTTCATTCTTCCTTAGGAGGAATTTTGTGATCAACGGGTAAAAAAATGACTTCTTAAAGGAGAAAATCAAAATATTTTCTCCATTTTCCCTATATCAAAGGAATAGTGAATATTGTTAGGCTCATTTCTCATCTTCTTATCCACTAATCTCACAACCAACAACAAAGGACACGTGACACCTAATGAGCCATAATTTCCTCTGAATTACGAGTATCTTGGAAATAAGTTCCCATTGTTGCCTTTCTCCTCTAACTGTCTTTCTTTAAAAGCTCCTCATATTAGGAAACCTTAAACCATTTCATAGAAATCTCTAAACTCCATTCCCTGGAAATTTTTCCTTAGTTTGATATCTAGCCCTCTCTATGCCATCATTACAAACTCAATCTTTGGTAGAAATACGTTACTCTAGTTCCTCATCTTTTTACACCTGGCAATAAAGATATCTACTATATCCTAAGCCCTTTGGGTCACCTTTGAAAACTTTGTTACACATACCTCAGGTTGTGTCTTAAAAAACTGAGTATGAAGTTGTTTTTCCATTTCTTGCCAAGTGTGAATTGAGTTTTTGGGAAGATAGAAAACCATGTGAATGCCACACCTATTAGAGAAATGAGGAAGAGTTAAGTTTGAAAAATTTAAAACTCTCATAGTTAGCCAACTCTCCACATTATATAGTGAACCTAATAACATGTTCCACGGTGGACTGACCATTCTCTATAGAGAATAAAGAAAAATATGGAATTATGTATCTCCTTGGATAAGGATTTTCTTTATCTACATATCAGGGTAAGGTTTACAAAACTTTAGATGGCCTATTTGTCTGACCAAGTCCATAAACCTCCTAAACTACCTCATTTAAAGCTTGCACATTAACCGATAGATTCTATGAAATTTAAGGAGCAAAACCTCCTCTACTAAAATTGCCCCCTCCCTTGGGGGCTAGAACAACAATGAAAACATTAAAACCATCTGTATCATACACAAAGGAATGAAAGATATGACTAGTGGTTGTATAAGCCAAGCCAAACCATGAACAAACAAATATTTGAATTAAGATCATTAAAAACCTAACTCTTTAAATCAATTTCCTCATGGAAGCATCCAAATTACCATGACTCAAAAACATTGACTAATGAATTGTAGGAGCACATTCACGCACGAGGTGAAAGTTATCTTCCTTAATTAATATTTAAATAGTGATGGCATATAGAAGAACAACAAAGGTGATGTTTCCTTTTTTTAGCATTTGTCATAATTTCATTGTTAACCATAAGCCAAAGAAACATTATTTGCAAAATTTGTAACCGACAAATTAAATTCCAGCTTTTGTTGTTATCCATAACTTGCAAATTATTCAAAGAAAAGTAAGTATACCTAATAAAAAAAGTCACCAGAAGATGAAAGACTCTAAAAAATAGTCATCCTCAATAGCATGACCTAGAGGAAAAATAATGAGGAAATTACCCCAATTGCCAACTTTTTTCCCTTTTTTTCAAAAAATACAACATCCTCCCCTTATTTTTCATAAATCTCACTTTTAAAATTTTTATTTTCATAAATACAACTCTCCTGCTTTATCCCTTTTTCCTTTTTGGATAACAATTTCCTATCCTATCAAATCGAGCTTTCCATTCAATCTCCGGAGAGCTCCGGTGTCAGGTGACGACACAAATACCATCGCTGGATGCCACAGGACCTGGCGCTCATCCCTCTACCCATCGTTTGGCCCCACTCACTGGTGGGAGAGAGATCGGCTCTAGGGATGCTAAAGTATTCAGCTTTGATTCCGGTCAAACGACACAGCGTTAGAGCACGTGACCACCGGCATCGGCCTTCAGGTGCCTTGAGTTTTTCATCGGTGAGGGCGGTGCATCTCCAGTGAAGCTCCGACGATCGGCGGGATAGGTTTGGATTTGACAGAAAATGAGTTAAAACTGAAGTATTCAACTCCAAAATTTAGCAAGTACTCTATTAAATTTATTTTTTATCTAATTATTGAGATTATATGTATGCATGTTAGGATTAGAAAAATAAAAAATTTTCGAGTATACTGATAAATCGAAATAGAATCAAAAATTATTATCCTCATTAACTTGTGGAATTATTATTGCCTTTGTAAACGTTTATGGAGTTAAAGTTTGAGAAATGATTGCCAATTGATTAAAGAAAAATGATTAAAGTGGTTGAATGGTTAGAAATTATGGGTCGGATTATGTGTTTCCTTAAGGTATGAGGATGACAGAACACATTACGGATTAAATATTAAAAAATATTTTCCTTTTATCCTTTTATGCCGTTTTCTTCTTCAGTTATTGCACATTGCAATTTTCTTGATTTCTCTTCTGGGTTTATCTCTATCATTGTTTATATGTCCTGTGTATCCTTTAGTTTCTCAAGAGAAAACTGAAAATGGCAGGAAAAGAGCTTGAACTGCAGCTAACGGATGATGGGCATAAACTCCTTAATCCGCCATTTTCAATTGATGAGCCTCTCTATATTCTTGAAGTAAGGAAGAATATTTTCCTTATTTCCATTATTTATTATCTACAGTTATGTTTCCTATTTATTTAATTACTTTTTTTGGTTTTTTTATTATGTGTCAAAGCATGGGTCGCTCTGTACACTTTTTTTTTAATTTTGTATACAGTTGAATTCTGATTTTAATCATTTTTTTCTCTTTAGCTAACAAGATTTTTTTTGCTTCTTCAATTTTTGGGTTGTAGAGGATAGGGGTTATAGATCAGAATGTAAAATGTGAACTGTTCGTCATTTTAGTCTTCTTCTGTGCTTGGGGAAATTACTAGTGGTTTGCAGCAATTTATGATTTTCTATTAACTTTTAGCTATTTAAGTATTGTTGTTTGCTAATTGGTTGTTTCATTGACAACATCTGTTACTACTTCGTTTACAGCAAATACTTACAGTGGTACATTAATAGAATTGTAATCTGACAAATTTTTTAGTTTCTAATTGAGAGTTTTGTACTAATATAATTTTAAGGAGTCATTTTGATGGGAAGTTTTTGCCTTTGTGTTTTAAAGTAGCGAGATGTTTTCTTTACATAAATTAATTAGTGATGAAATGTAGTAGCTATTACTATTGGTCTTGGCTGGATGAATTACTAATGTATGAGCATTGCTATCTCTTTCTCTGTGTGGTTTGTTATGCATGTGCTTCTGTAATGGGTACTTAAACGTGATTGAATAACACATACATTATTTATTTCGAAGCTTATTTCTGCATCTAGCATGTAAATATTTTGGAAAATCAACTGCTTCTTTTCTTGCATACATTCTAATGCAACTTTTTTTATCGTGTGGTTAGATTTTCACTGGATTTGAAGATTTTTACTAAATTTTTTCTTAATACTTCATTGAATTTTTGTCCTCTTTAATCTAATTTTTTCTTTTTCTTTAATGTCTTTTAAAGACTGGAGGTTTATCTATCAAAGGTGAATCAATCACTTTGTGGATCAACAATTACTGTAATTTCACCTCGAGGATTGCCTTGGTTTCTGATAAACTTCTGAAACATTCAGATACAGTAGTGTAGATGGTACTCTTCTGGTGGTGAAATCTGCACAAGTTAGTGAGATAAAGAGAGCTTTTCTATGAATTGACAGCTCCATACAGCAGGATGGGCCTCCTCTACAATTTAATAGTAGAAATTTATTAACTTGTATCATTTTCCTTTTGGAAAATCAATTTTATAGTGAAATTAGTGGTTACGTAGATAATATTGTGAACAAAGATGAGAAAAGAATTAATAGTTAGGTTATTCATTTCTGAGAGGTAATTCATCATTCATTCTTTGTACATAAATGTTGCTGATTATAAGTTTTGAGTGTGTAGTTTAGATTGTTATTCTAAGTCATTTGTTTTACTGAGGGGAAACAAAGAGGGGAAAGATGGGTTAACTCTTCCTTCTCAAGTTTTTACATTGCAAATATCATATAGATTACAGTAATTTATTAATATTTTTGAGCATTAAGGTTTATATTTGCTTTCATACTTTGTTAAGAAATTGTGAATTCAGTAGCTTATGGAAAAAACTGCAAAAGATTTGTGTATTGCCTTGAACAAAGAAAATTAAGCACTAACATGAAAAGACTATAGCATTTTATAATTTTTATTGTTTTAAATATGAGATTTTAAATGACATAATGCCCTACAAAAGGGAGCATTGAACAAATCTGAAAATTTAAAACTTACAAATAAGGTACAGATGACAAACTAGAAAAAGTATAGAAAATATTTACAGTCCTAAAAATTTTTAACATCATGTTATCCAAAAACTACATATTCCCATTTATGAGTTATTAACTTTTATAGAAAAATAATTATTTTCATTAAAGTATAAAGCCTTGATATACTAATGCATATGATCAATTCAATCGATTAATTTTGGCAAGACAAAAACAATCATGTAATCTCAAAGATATTTTTTAACTTCTCAAAAGAGATTGAAAATATATTGAGGAACATAACAATCAAATAAGCCAGACATCCATCCAGGCTTGTATATTATAGTGAAAAGAATCAACTAAAAACTTATTTGATTCTGGCAAGTATTCACAGTTAGTTCTTTACAATCTTGTTGTTTCTTAAGTATGCAGAGTCGCCATGACCGTAAATCCCAAAGATAAAATGAGTTTGGATCCATCCTCGAACAGATGAACTACACCGATTCAATTAAGAGATCTGTAAAACATGATAATCTTTCATTAAATTATAAATTAAATTTCTACATGAAATCCACAAAAACCTTGAAAAAAGCAAAAAGAAAGCCTAAATAAAAAATATAATTTTTAATTTCATGCAGAAGTTAAATCATACAATGTAAAAATCTTGTCACAACTTGAATAAAAAATAATTTTTAGAGCAATAATAATAATTCAAATAGTATAAAAAATGATCAAAATAAATAGAAAGTGTACACACCATGTGTACACCAATTATACACACTATGTATACAACAAGTACACACTGTATACATCTTGTATATACAGTGTATACACCAAGTACACACTGTGTGTATAAGTACACATTGTATACGTATTGTATACACTGTGTGTACACCATATACACACTGTGTGTACACAAAGTACATACGGTATATACCTTGTACACACTGTGTATATACCAAGTATACACTGTGTACACCATGTACATACTGTGTTTACAACAAGTACACACTGTATACACCTTATACACATTATGTGTATAAGTACAGACACACTGTATATTCCTTGTACACACTGTGTGTACTGTATGTACACAAAGTACACATGGTATACACCTTGTACACACTGTGTGTATACCAAGTACACATGATATATACATCATGTACACACAATTTATACACTAAGTATGCACTGTGTATACATTATATACACACTGTATATGCGTTATATACACTATGTGTATTGTGTGTACACCATATACACACTATGTGTACATAAAGTACACACGATATACACCTTGTACACACTATATGTACAACAAGTACACACTGTGTATACAACAAGTATACACTGTGTATACACCAAGTACATATTATATGTACAAGTACACACACTGTATATGCCTTGTACACACTGTGTGTACACCATATACACACTATATGTATACAAAGTACACATGGTATACACCTTGTACATATTGTGTGTACACCAAGTACACACGGTGTACACCATGTACACACTGTGTATACAACAAGTACACACTGTATAAATCTTGTACACACTGTGTGTACAAGTACACACACACTGTATACACCTTATACATAGTATGTGTACAAGTGCACACACTGTATATGCCTTGTACACACTGTGTGTACACCATATATACACTGTATACGTTTTGGTTTTTGCTAAAATTTAAAGAAATAATTTTCACACAAAAAAATTGAAACTAAAAATCTTCAAAGTGTAAGCTTTGTTTGGGAATGTTGTAGTTTCAAGATTTTCATTTTTTTGAAAAAAAAAACAAAAACGTGTTTGGCTTCGTGTTTTAGTTTCTGTAAAATTCTACAAGAAGTGTTTTCCTAATCTAAAATAAAAAAAATAAGAATCCACAAAAGGTAGATTTTAGGTTTAGTAGCCAAAAAAGGTTCAATTTCTTTTTAGAGCTTCATCACCGCCGTCCACTTCTTGACTGTCGCCTCATCTTTCGCCGCCTGCCATCATCGTCCACCACTAATTATCGTTGCTGTCCGCCATTAAATTTCGCCCACTTCTAATTTCTCACAATTGATTAAAGGTTAGCATCCTACTTTCTTCTTTGTGTTTTTCTTTGATTTTTGGTATACTCTATCTTTGTCTTGAGATTACATTAACCTTACATCGTGAATATGGATTTATATATTTGAGGGCATGGTCATCAGTAGGTTAAATGGGTTAGTTCTAGCTTTTTCGGCCATACTCTGAGTGAGCTCTTTCAAAAAATTCTTTCGAGGTGTTCAAAAGGGGATGAGTGCTATACAGGGGAATGATAATGATTTTTGGTATACTCTGTCTTTGTTTTGGTAATGATAATGTTAACCAAATGTAATTAGGTCATAAAACTTATATAGCTGGGATTTTATTGGATATAGGTGCTGATGGTATGGCTTGTAACTCTGTGCTTTGGTCTGATATAGTCTGGGCATGAGGTGTTAGTGTAAGCCCTAGCCCCAATGCATTGTAATAAAAACACTTGAAATTAATGAGGCATTTGTTTTATCTTTTGTATTCTTGTGCATATCAATTGATAAAACTATCCAAGAATGTCGTTTCGGTTTAAGTTATCATGTGTGAGGCACATGGTTGTAAGACCTTGAAACAAATAAGACTTCATTCTAAACATCCCTAGTCAGTCATTGTTATGGGAATAACAATGAATTAAGACTAGTATGCTCTCTCTGATATTATGAGTTCTGTCTTACGGATCATTAGGACAAGAGTGTTAATCAGAGATCATAGATACATGTTAAAAAACATGGTATCTGGATACGATCCGCTCATGAGAACACTATATGGTACAAGTCATAAGTGTTTCTCATATGCAAGTTTTGTATCGGAGTTCTTAGACCTGAAATCTCTATGAAACTCTTTATGAATTACTGTGTACTTTGACATACACCTAACGTGCTCGTAACAGAGTGACAAGTACGGGTATGATTGGGTATGCATTGATTCATGTTAGAGAGCATGAGAGAAGTGAAGGGATTACCCCTCTTAATAAGAGAGAAAATATCATCGACCATTTGATCAGTGAACTGAGAAGTGTATGGCCATACCGAGATGAAATAATGAGTAATCATTATTTATCTGAGAGTTCAGTGTCACTGGAATATCAAGAAAGGAATTAATATATATAAGGATGACTAGTTCCATGCCTTATATTAATTCTGATATTTATGTGTAAGGGACTATGCAAAATTGCATTAGGTCACTAAATGCCATATGCATTTTCATTTAATTTGGATTGCTATAATATCTTGCTAGAGAATATATATAGCCTTTGAATTAATTTACTAATTCATTGCCAACATTAAATGGACCTATAGGATCGCACACAAAGCATTGGGCTTAAAATATTTAAATTAAGTATTGGACATTAATTTGGGCTTTTAACTAAAGTCAAATTAATGTGTGTAATGGGTTATTAGATTGCTATTGGACCTTGGTCCATGAGAGAGAGAAATTCAGCCCATAAGGTTTAATTTCAATTAATTAAATGTCTTGTACTAATTTAATTAATTGAGTATTAATACCTAAAAGAATAATAATCAAATTAAAACACTTAATTAAAGGATGTCTTAACCAAAATTCCAAGATAAATATTGAAGGAATTTCGGCACATGTGAAATTTCTTTATTAAGTAATTTATTTGGTTAATATGTCTTATGTTTTAATCTTGGATTAATTCAAAAGAATTTAAATCAATATATATCTCTTATTTTAAAGAAGTGATAAAGGCTGAAATTAATTATCTTTAAGTATTTGATTTTAGATTTATCACTTAAAATGAAAGGATATATATTTAATGAGAGAGAAAACACAAAAACCCTAATTCTTCTATGGTTTTTGCGTGAACTCTCTCTCTCTCTCAAAAGATTTTCTTTTAGCCAATTTTCACAAGGAGAAAGGATAGTTCCTCATTCTCTTGTGATCTTGGGTAGTAATAGCAACCTAAGAGAAGTAAAAAATTAAATTTTGTAGCTTCAAACCATTGCCTTTACACAATACCGAAAAGAGAGCTAGCAATCTCGATTTTAAGCCGTAGGTGCAATTGTGTGTGTGAGAATAGAGGGAGTGGCGTAAAAGGCTGTTCCTTGGCATTGGTGATCGAGATCTAAGGCAGATAAAGTCATCTTAGTTGCTGGGCATCACCAAATTCAATTTTCAAAAGGCATCATAAGTTGTAAGTTCTACAACCCTAAAATTGCATGTTTCGATTCTTGCTTTGGAATTGTATGGTATGTATGATAAAATTTTTTGTTTTTTTGCTGTGCTATCATCACATTCATACCATGTCATATTCCATCAGTGATATCAAAGCCTAAACATGCTTATTTTAGTGCTTTAGATGCATGAAAAAATTAATTAAAAATCGTCATTATAAAAACATGCAAATCTGAAATTTTCTGTTTTGAGTTTTTTGCATTGTTTTGGTGAAAAAATTATTTTAATTGATTAGATAGGTATTATAATTAATATGACATGTTAATATACTGTCCTAAGATGTTATTAGGGCTGGTAATGGTTGATTTAATTATTTATACCTGATGGTACATGTTAATTATGAAACTAGGTGCTAGTTGGCATGTAAATTGCTAGTTTAACAACTAGTTTTCAAAATTAAATGTAAAATTAATTTTGGCATGTTTGTAAGTGATTTTTAAAGATTAAATATTAGGTCTAGACATATTTTAAATTTGGTTTTAATTCTGGTCCATGACAATTTAATTGATTAATTTTAAAATCACTTAAAACTATGACTAGTTTGTGTTTGTTACATGTTTAATCAACATTGTTTATTTTGTTTTGATTAAAATGGTAAAAACACATTTAGATTAAAATGGTACAGAATATTAAATCAATATTTATGGACTTATTTAGATTATTAAATGACTCATAAAATTGATTTAAATGTTTGTACATTTTATGGCATTACATAAGCATTAAACAACTAGTTTTTGTTGTTTGTTTGTTTTTGCATGAATGCCATGTACTATATATGTGTTCTTCATGATTTTATTTTTAATTCATGTTAGCACATATTATATGTATTTTTAATTTTTATGGGCTGTATGACATAAAATTAAAAATGGCAAAATTGAAAATTATACTAGAGTTGATTTATAGCACAAATCTAACTAGTTAATGTTTTGGGCTTTTAAGAGAACTTATTCAATAAGAGGATTTAGTCCATTGGGCTTTGGCCCAGGCCCATCATGGGGCCTTTTCTTAAAGGTTCAAGTACACAATTTCCATTAATGGGCTTGGCTAAATTAATTAAAATTGGACTTTGTTTTATCCATGAATGCTATGTATATTTATTTGCTAATTTGGTGTGATGAATGGATATGCATGGTGCATTCATGGGCCCTGGGTTTTGTAATTAAATATGGCCTGCGAGCCATTATGTTTTATTGTAAAAGTTTCATTTATTTCTTAGAATAGAATATACTTGAAGACTTTGTAAATCAAGACGAAGCCCACCGAAGTGGAGAACCCCAACTCGAAGATTCTTATGTAATAGTATAGAATCTTAGTTGTAGGTTTTTGGGCCCATGTTTGTTACGCTTTACTTTATGCAATTATATATATATGCATGCTATGTATGGATGACAAAGCGTATGCCATGTAAGCCGTAATAAAATGAATCCCTAAAAATAGTAAGTCACAAAGTTGCCTTCCTAATTCGAAACATGTCAAGGTATCGATCATCGGTCACGTAGACTAGGAGTCCTAGATGCGCCCGATTATCTTTGTGAGGCATGGGTTGTGAATGTAGGTTGGACTTAACATGAAAAGGGATGCCCGGACCTAGACAACTAATAAATGGGTTGTGCTATAACATCTTAAGATGTTAACCCATTTGATTCAAGAGTCATGTACGAGACATGATTGGAGTTTTCCTACCTAAGTAACTTAACTTATTAGGTGTACAGGCTCAGCTTGAGTAATAAGTTGTTGTGAAAAGTGGATCTTGGCCCACATTAAATCACTAACGCGAATTATTTAAGGGGATATTAATTCGGTTTGTAGGATCATAAATAAGACCTCATTTAATCTTGCTAAATTTTATTATAGATTGAAAATGGCATCTTCAAACAACAATTTCTCATTGCGATCGGTCCTTGAAAAGGACAAATTGAATGGCACCAATTTCATAGACTGGTCTCGAAACTTAAGAATAGTTCTTAAGCAAGAGAAGAAGTCGTATGTTTTGGATGCACCCTTGCCTGAAGAACCAGGAAGGAACGCCTCTGCGGTTCAAAAGGAAACTTTTGAGACCAAGAAGAGCGACTCTAATGATGTGACCTGTTTGATGCTAGCCACTATGGTGCCTGAATTGTAAAAGCAATTTATGGACCAAGAGGCTTATGCGATCATGGTGCACCTCAAGGAGATGTTCCAAGAGCAAGCTCGTCACGAGAGGTTCTTGACAACAAAGGCTTTAATTTCTTGCAAGATGGCTTTAATTACATGGGTACTCATGTTAGTACCCATGTACTCAAGATGAAAGGGTATTTTGATACTCTTGAGAAGCTTGAGGTACTAGTGCCAAAGGAATTGGCCACTGACTTGATCTTAGGATCATTGCCTGCTGCTTATGATCCATTTGTGATGAATTATAACATGCATGTAATGAACAAGTTAGTCACTGAGCTTCATGGGATGCTTAAGAATGCTAAAGAGAACATTCGAAAGACCAATCCCATACTAATGGTTCAAAAGGGAATTAAGAAGGGACCCGCTAAGGGAAAGGGAAAGGGAAAGGGAAAGGGAAAACCCAAGTCAGTTGGGAGTACACCTCAGGCCCAATCCAAGCCCAAGGCGCCAAAACTCAAAGAGAGTGAGAGCACTTGCTTCCATTGCAACAAGATAGGGCATTGGAGGAAGAATTGCGCTCTTTTCAAGGAAGAACAAAAGAAGAATGGAGCCAAGGCATCCAGTTATGGTATTTTTGTTGTTGAGATTAACCTTTCTATTTTTACCACTTGGGTATTGGATACCGGTTGTGGTTCTCACATTTGTTCAAATGTGCAGGGGCTAAGAAATAGGCGGTTACTTAGGAAGAATGAAGTGGACTTCCGTGTGGGGAATGGAGCACGAGTTGCTGCCATGGAGATAGGCGACTATCACTTCACTTTACTTTCCGGACTTTGTATTGTTTTGAATAATTGTTATTATGTGCCTGCTATGAGCAGAAACATTATTTCAGTTTCATGCTTGGATAATGATGAATTTGATTTTGTTATTAAAAATGGCAATGCTCATATTCGTTGCCAAGGCATTTCTTATGGCAATGCCATGTTACAAAATGGCTTTTATATCTTTGATTTACAAAACAAAGAGTCCATATACAACATTAATACAAAGAGGGTTAAATCAAACGAATTGAACCCTACTTACTTTTGGCATTGTCGTTTAGGACATGCAAACGAAAACCGCATTTCAAGACTCCACAAAACTGGAGTGCTTGGGTCATTCGACTTAGAGTCTTATGATACATGCGAGCCATGTTTGCATGGAAAATGACAAAGAGTCCTTTTAATAAAAAAGGTAAGAGGACTAATGGCTTATTGGAACTAATACATACCAATGTATGTGGACCTTTAAGTACACATGCTAGAGGTGGTTTTAGCTACTTCGTGACATTCACAGATGACTTTAGTAGATATGGCTATGTCTATCTAATGAAGTACAAGTCTGAAACTTTTGAGAAATTTAAAGAGTTTAAGAACGAAGTAGAAAACCAACTTGGCAAAAGTATAAAAGCCATTCGATCAGATCGAGGTGGCGAATACTTAAGCCAAGAGTTTGACAGTCATCTAAAGGAGTGTGGTATTATTTCACAGCTCACTCCACCTGGAACACCTCAATGGAATGGTGTGTTCGAAAGGAGAAATCGAACTTTGTTGGACATGGTTCGATCTATGATGAGTCAAGCTAATCTTCCTATCTCTTTTTGGGGTTATGCATTAGAAACTGCTTTGTTTCTATTGAACCGTACTCCAACTAAAGCAGTTGAGAAGAAACCATACGAGGTATGGACTGGGAAAGAACCCAATATGTCTTTTCTCAGGATTTGGGGCTGTGAAGCACATGTTAAGAAATTAACATCTGACAAACTAGAGTCCAAATCCAGTGTCTGCTTGTTTGTGGGGTATCCTAAAGAAACAAAGGGATACTACTTTTACTCACAAGCCGAGAACAAAGTATTTGTTGCTCGCAAGGCTGTTTTCTTGGAAAAGGAGTTCCTTCTCAAGAAAGACAGTGGGAGTAAAGTAGAACTTGGAGAAATTCAAGCACCACAAACTCCTATAGAGGATGAGTTGGAAATGGGATCAAGTTCACAACCAATTGTGGAACAAGAACCCATTACACAAGAATTTAGAAGGTCCAGTAGGGTACGTCAGGAGATTGAGAGATATGGATTTCTAATCACTGACAGTGACACTATTGAGTTAGTAGATCGTGAGGATCCTACTACCTACCGAGAAGCTATTGAGAGCCCAAACTCGAAAAATTGGCTTGAAGCCATGAAATCCGAGATGCAATCAATGTACGATAACCAGGTTTGGACCTTGGTTGATCCACCAGAAGGTGCTAAGGTAATTGAATGCAAGTGGTTATTCAAACTGAAAGTTGATAAGACCTACAAAGGTAGACTAGTAGCAAAAGGTTTTCGACAAACTCATGGTGTAGACTATGATGAGACCTTTTCGCCTGTAGTCATACTCAAGTCCATTAGGATCTTGCTTGCCATAGCTACATATCATGATTATGAGATATTGCAAATGGATGTCAAAACTTCTTTCCTCAACGAAAATTTACTTGAGGATGTGTATATGACACAGCCTGAAGGTTTTGTCAATCCCAAGCATCCTAAGAAGGTTTGCAAGCTTCAAAAATCCATTTATGGATTAAAGCAAGCATCCCGAAGTTGGAATCTTCGTTTTGATGAGGCAGTCAAAGAATTTGACTTCATCAAGAACGAAGATGAGCCTTGTGTGTACAAGAAGGTTAGTGGGAGCATAGTAGTATTTCTGGTCCTATATGTGGACGACATCCTTCTTATTGGGAATGACATTCCAACATTGCAAAAGGTTAAGCAATGGTTGGGAAAATGTTTCTCAATGAAAGACTTAGGTGAAGCCGAGACAATACTTGGTATTCGAATCTATAGAGATAGATCGAATCGGCTTTTGGGACTAAGTCAGAAAAAGTACATAGATAAAGTACTAAAGCGTTTTAGTATGGGAGACTCAAAGAAAGGGTACATACCTTTGGCTTTGGGAGTTCCTTTGACTAAAGAACAATGCCCTAAAACCAAAGAGGAAAGGGACAACATGAGTAGAATCCCATATGCATCTGCTATTGGATCTATCATGTACGCTATGTTATGTACTAGGTTGGATTTTGCTCATGCACTGAGTATAACCAGTAGGTTTCAGCAAGACCCTGGTGAGAAGCACTGGTCTGCTGTAAAAGGGATTCTGAAGTACCTGCGAAGGACTAAGGATCACTTCTTGGTGTATGGTGGTCAAGAAGAGCTCGTTATACAAGGTTATGCCGATGCTGCTTTTCAGACCAGCACTCAGGATTCTAGATCGCAATCTGGGTTTGTTTTTGTTTTTGTTTTAAACGGTGGTGCTATCAGCTGGAAAAGCTCAAAGCAAGAGACCGTTGCCGACTTAACTACAGAATCTGAGTATATTGCAGCAAGTGAGGCTGCAAAAGAGGCTGTTTGGATTAAAAATTTCATTACTGGATTAGGAGTGGTCCCAATCATCCTAGATCCATTAGAAATTTTCTGTGACAATAACGGGGCCATCGCACAGGCCAAAGAGCCCCAGTCACACCAAAAATCCAAACACATACTCAGAAGGTACCACCTGATCAGAGAAATCATTGATCGTGGGGACGTCAAGGTTAGCAAGATAGCAAGTGAAGACAATGTAACAGATCCTTTGACGAAACAGTTGCGTCCAAATCTGCACGAAGCTCATTTGAGAGCATTCGGTCTTAGGGCTATGCCCAATTGGGACTAGTGCTAGTGGGAGATTGTTAGTGTAAGCCCTAGCCCTAATGCATTGTAATAAAAACACTTGAAATTAATGAGGCATTTGTTTTATCTTTTGTATTCTTATGCATATCAATTGATAAAACTATCCAAGAATGTCGTTTCGGTTTAAGTTATCATGTGTGAGGTACATGGTTGTAAGACCTTGAAAAAAATAAGACTTCATTCTAAACATCCCTAGTCAGTCATTGTTATGAGAATAACAATGAATTAAGACTAGTATACTCTCTCTGATATTATGAGTCTGTCTTACGGATCATTAGGACAAGAGTGTCAATAAGAGATCATAGATACATGTTAAAGAACATGGTATCTGGATACAATCCGCACATGAGAACACTACATGGTACAAGTCATAAGTGTTTATCATATGCAAGTTTTGTATCGGAGTTCTTAGACCTGAAATCTCTATGAAACTCTTTATGAATTACTGTGTACTTTGACATACACCTAACGTGCTCGTAACAGAGTGACAAGTACGGGTATGATTGGGTATGCATTGATTCATGTTAGAGAGCATGAGAGAAGTGAAAGGATTACCCCTCTCAATAAGAGAGAAAATATCATCGGCCACTTGATCAGTGAACTGAGAAGTGTATGGCCATACCGAGATGAAATAATGAGTAATCATTATTTATCTGAGAGTTCAGTGTCACTGGAATATCAAGAAAGGAATTAATATATATAAGGATGACTAGTTCCATGCCTTATATTAATTCTGATATTTATGGGTAGGGGACTATGCAAAATTGCATTAGGTCACTAAATGCCATATGCATTTTCATTTAATTTGAATTGCTATAATATCTTGCTAGAGAATATATATAGCCTTTGAATTAATTTACTAATTCATTGCCAACATTAAATGGACCTATAGGATCGCACACAAAGCATTGGGCTTAAAATATTTAAATTAAGTATTGGACATTAATTTGGGCTTTTAACTAAAGTCAAATTAATGTGTGTAATGGGTTATTAGATTGCTATTGGACCTTGGTCCATGAGAGAGAGAAATTCAGCCCATAAGGTTTAATTTCAATTAATTAAATGTCTTGTACTAATTTAATTAATTGAGTATTAATACCTAAAAGAATAATAATCAAATTAAAACACTTAATTAAAGGATGTCTTAGCCGAAATTCCAAGATAAATATTGAAGGAATTTCGGCACATGTGAAATTTCTTTATTAAGTGATCTATTTGGTTCATATGTCTTATGTTTTAATTTGGATTAATTCAAAAGAATTTAAATCAATATATATCTCTTATTTTAAAGAAGTGATAAAGGCTGAAATTAATTATCTTTAAGTATTTGATTTTAGATTTATCACTTAAAATGAAAGGATATATATTTAATGAGAGAGAAAACACAAAAACCCTAATTCTTCTATGGTTTTTAAGTGAACTCTCTCTCTCTCCAAAGATTTTCTTTTAGCCAATTTTCACAAGGAGAAAGGATATTTCCTCATTCTCTTGTGATCTTGGGTAGTAATAGCAACCTAAGAGAAGTACAAAATCAAATTTTGTAGCTTCAAACCATTGCCTTTACACAATACCGAAAAGAGAGCTAGCAATCTCGATTTTAAGCCGTAGGTGCAATTGTGTGTGTGAGAATAGAGGGAGTGGCATAAAAGGCTATTCCTTGGCATTGGTGATCGAGATCTAAGGCGGATAAAGTCATCTTAGTTGCTGGGCATCACCAAATTCAATTTTCAAAAGGCATCATAAGTTGTAAGTTCTACAACCCTAAAATCGCATGTTTCGATTCTTTCTTTGGAATTGTATGGTATGTATGATAAAAATTTTTGTTTTTCCGCTGTGCTATCATCAGATTCATACCATGTCATATTCCATCATGAGGAACCCACCCTCTGTTCTATGTTGTTTCTCTTGTTAAAGACAAATCTGGCTTATAAAAAAAGTATCTAAACGAATGTCATTCTTTAGGCCTTTCTATCAAGCTATTGTTGAATTAAAGGTAGTATAGAAGTATTGAGTTTGTCAAACTGTTGTTTTATTGAGTTTCAAGAATCTTGTTAGTGGTTGGTATTTTTTAGTTAGCAAAGGTAGATTGAGAATGAGTAGCTGCAAGTAGCATGAGAAGATCCAAGATAACAAACCACATAGAGGTGAGGAATAATACTATAGAGGTTGAGTTGGTTGTGAGAGGAAAAATGATCAATCACCATGACAAGTTAGAAACAACACAACAATTGACATTTTTGACATGCAATAGCACTAGGGTTGATGTGCACCAATCCATCGACCATTAAATATCCAAGCTCGAATAAGATATTCAGTATGATAACCAGAGCATACAAATCCTGCCTAGTTTTGGAATTGCAAGGTCATAAGAGAAGTCATGGAGATAGAGTCGTAACATGCAGCCAGGCTCTCTCTATATACGATATGCAAAATATTTATTTGTAGTTTCCTTTTTTACAATTTTCCCCTTTTTTTCTTATCCATTATCCAGACATAAGCTAAAGTTATCACTTGTAACAAATCTAAAAATATGCAATTTTGTAGGAAGTAAGTTAGACTAGAAAAAGAGAGAACTGATGCCATTAGAATGCAGTAAAATCTAGTTTCCATCAACTTTTACAAGCAGGTTTATCTGTTTTTCCAATTGGAAAAGTAAAACACCTTTAATGATGATCCTGCAAATGTGAGCGATTATTCTTCATTTGATTATGTTCGGTCTATTTACTTGTGTCTTGGATCTTTTCTTGTTGATTTTATTTGGCATTTAAGTCACTAAAGCTTTACAAGAAATAGTTCCTCTGGAAGTCCTCTCTAGTCCTATTTCAAAATCTATAATTTGTTTCAATACATTTTTTATTGACTAATTTTTTTAATTATTGCTCGTTTGTAGGCCTCTTTCTATGCATGGTAGCCAATATAAATATAATTTGGTTAATAGGTATGTAACGCCCCGAGTTATAATAATCCGATTAGCATGGTCGGATTAACCCGATTTCAGAAATGACCCTATAAAATAAATGATTATTTAAAATATATATATATATAATAATAATAATAATAATAATAATAGATGAATAAATAGTTAATAATAATTTTAAATAAAATGTATTTTAGTAACCAATAATAAGAAACTAATAATAATAACAATAATGAAATTAACAAAATAAAACAACAATTCCTAGAATTTTCTAGAAAAAGCACTAGGGCCATAGAAAATTAAACAAAAAAAACAATTAAATGAAAGGAAAAAAAAGTGGCAGGGAGAGGAGGGAAAAAAACACAAAAAAAGAGAAAAGAAAGTGGGAAGAGGGAACGAGTTTTCCTCACTAGCACCGTTCGCCGCAGGCAATAGTGTCGTCGTCCCTTCGCTGCCTTACACCATGCTAATAAGTCTCTGTCTCTCCAGTAATCCCAATGCCTTTATCTCCTTTTCCTTCTTCTCTAAACCCAACGGCTTTCTCGAGGAATTTCGGCCATCTCCAATGATGAGCGGCAACATAAGCACCATATGGGTGTTCCTAGCGGTTGGGCGAGCTCGGCAGCATCTTCCTAGAGTTGTCGCTCATCGAAACCAAGCGAATCGGTGATGAATGTATCCGCGACTCCCAATGTAGAAGTAGGTCGTGAGCAGAGTTCGTTGGGCACGTGACTACTATCGCTAGACTCCTCTTGACATCAGCTACCTTTAGGTGTGTTCGTCTTCATGCGGGCAAAGTTCCGGTGAAGCACCGATGAGTGCAGTGATGAGTCAAAATGATGAAAAAAAATCATAAGAAATTGATCTTAACTAGTATGTGACTACCAAAATTGCCTCCTTAAATTTCTTTGAATTAAGTCTTAAATATTTGTTAAGGATTGTTTTATTGTTTTAAGATTAATTAATTGCTCCTATGTGTTTGTAAAGTTGCTTTATTTCCTATGATCTCAATTTGGTTGTTTCAATTGTGTTATCCCTTTTTACTTTATTTTAGTCAAAGCCATGGCATACGGTTTCCTTTTATATGGAATAAATGGATTTTATGTTTTGTTTTTCTTGAGTCCTCTTTTTTCTCCTTTTTGAGTAATGAACTTGTTTTAATAATTTAATTAGATAGTAGAAAACTAATTCCACGAAGTGAAACTAAATTGCAAGTAGGTACTAGATGTACTGATAAAGTAATTAGGTAGCAAAAGCATGGGAAGTTATTTATCAAGGTGAATGCTGGAATTGTTGAATTTAATAATTAGATTTTCTAAAAGATTGTTAAACACAAAATTTGCCATATGTTAGTTATTACGATTGTTGGATATAGGACTGCAAGTGGTCTTATAATTCTTAGGAAATTTCAATGCATTGGTGGTTGGCATTAGTTGAATAAATTAACAGTTAAAATGGTTTTTACAATTAATTGATTCATTTGTCCCTTTATGGTCTAATTTATCTACACTAAGTTTTACCATTTTGTAACGAATTTATTTAATTAACGGGTCAAATTACATATTTAATTCATAATATGATCTAGTTTGCATTTCAATGTTGTAGTGATAATTTAAATTTTATTATGTGAGTGGATGCTATTGATCAATTGTTACTTTCCTTCCTGTGCGGTAATGGGTTTGCATTGGATAAAATGAATTTTTCTACAACTATATTGTTGTGTAATTATGCTTGAATCTCATTTTAGTTAGTTAAGAGTATATATACATACATACCTCAAACCGAGGTAGTAGATTAATAAGTCTTAAAGGTAGATGTCTTAATGACTTTATAAATTAAAAAATAAAAGATTAGGTGTGATATAATTGATATCAAGGAACTCCGATAAATCTATTTATTTATTTCCAATTATCAAGATTTTGTCCATGTATATTAAGATTAGAGAACTTAGAAATTTCTAAATATAATGGTAGTTGAAATGAGAATTGTAAAGGACTATAAAATTTTATCTGCATAGTTAACTAGCCGATTAAACTCGTATAATTAAGTTTGCTTTAAGTTAAATAATGGGATAAGATTGTCATGCAAATTAGAAAAGTTTAGCAGTACTGTGTCGTTAATGTGATTACCGGATTGAATGGCTCCGAGAGCTCTTCCGGTAAAGGTAATTAAATTGAGTGGTGGGATGAATGGCTTCGAGAGCCCAGTCCACAAGTGTATATAAATATGCATGTATTAAATCGTGGACTAAATGGCTCCGAGAGCTCGATCCATAAGTGTATATAAATATGTATGTATTAAATTATGGACTGAATGACTCCGAGAGCTCGGTCTATAAGTGTATATAAATAAATATGTATTAAATGGTGGACCGTGTGGTTCCGAGAACTTGATCCCGTGTTTAAATCCTGTTTATCCAGCTCGATGTAATTTCACTTGATGAACTAAGGGCAAATATCAAAATTAAATAAGGAAATAAAAGTTGATGCACGTATTTTAACAAATATTAGTAAATAGTTTATATAATTTGTACTGTGATTAATTTGAATTATGATTGATTACAACTAATTATGATTGGGATATATATATATATATATATCGTGATTAGCTGTGCGTTATGCAATCTAGAGTAATATGGTATAATTAAGGATGTGTATAATATAATTATGTATCTGTAAGTGTTCGAGATGTGCTATTTATGCCCAACCTCGTGTGTGACATCTGGTATCCTAATCTTTTAACTGACCGGGTATAGGGTGTTACAATGTATTTATTTACTACTCATTCCTCTTATCATTTACGTGAAAAATGATTGTTCTTTTATTATTTTTAATTATCAATTATTTCTTGTAGTTATCAAATTGAACTTTGCATATGTATAATGCTTATTGATAAAAAAGAATAGGCATTGTATCGAGATTAAAGTATACTTGTTGATGTGTTAAATGATTTATTTATTAGTTAATTTTATATTTTTTATTTTATTTTATTTTATTTATTTAGATGGAGAACTTAGATCAAGGAGTGAATATAAATGGTAGCAACACTGTTGAGGTTAGACATGATGATAGAGCAATTTGGTCTCCACAAATTGAAGATTATTTTATAACATTATTGGTTGAGAAAGTAAATAATGGAAATAAAAAAACAACCACTATCACTAGAAGTGCATGAGCATGAATTAGAGATTTTATGAAAAAGAGGACCGGCTGAGAGTATAGTCCAATTCAATTTAAGAATATGTTTAATAGTCTCAGAAGCCAATGAAAGCATTTCAATAATTTATTGAAAGAGACAGGAATTGGATATAACTAAATGATTGGTCAAGTTATTGCAAGTGACAATGTGTGGCAAAAATTGTACAAGGTATATTTTTATATTAATGAATTCATTTATTAATTATTATAAGTAGTGTATAATTAATATCATAATTAATTTTTAGAATTATATATATATATATATATATATATATATATATATATATATATATATATATATATATATATATATATATATATATATATATATATATATTGTCGAGAGTTGAATAAGACGGCAAAAAAATAGAAAAGAAGGTTGTAAGGAATACGGGAAGTTGTGCATTATCTACGGTGATACAACTGCTATCGGAGCTCATTTTCATCCTTCTACTAAAAGCCTTTCTATTAGTGAAGACGGAAATACTAATAAAGAATTTGATAGTTCTGATGAAGAGGGTGGAGATACAAATAAAAATAAAAGGTTAAAGAAAACAAGTGATAAAAGATCTAATAGTAGAGAGAAAAGATAATTATTTAAAAATGCAATGGCTCAAGCATTAATTAACATTTGAGAAAGTTCAAAGAAAAAAATAGAATTTTGTGGGAAGAATAAGAGTTCAGGAAAAACATTCACCTTAGTTGGTAATTTAGGGGATAATTTTGAAACACAATCGAGTCGTGATAAAGAATCAATTTTTAAATGTCTTAAAGCACTGCAAAAACTTGACAAAATATATGGATGGTCTTTTGCAAAAGATGCTAAACTTATCCATGATGATTCATTATAGAGAGTTATATTTTTGGCTATGTCTGAAGAAAGGAAAAAAGATTGGGTTTTGAATATCCAAATTTGATTTTTTATTATTAACTTTTTTACATTTCTTCAATTTGTTATCTATGGACCTATACAAAAAATTTTATTTGATGTTGGATTTTTTTCAATTAACATTGAAGATTTGGTTATTATTAGAAATTGGTTGGAATAAATTTCTTTTATTTTCTTATGCATAGATATTATTTTTAGTATTTTTTAGGTTAATTATTTTTTATTTTGATAGGGATATGAATTTGGATCTTTTTTTTATTCTAATGAGGAAATCGAATAATTATTGATGATTTATTTGAACTATAAGTACAATTTTATGTACAATAAAAAACCTAGACCTTAAAGAATTTCAAAATTGATAGGTCATGAATGGGTTGTTGATGTATTAAATGGTCATCTAATGACATGCTATGATCTATTTCAGATGGACAAAAATATTTTTATTAGTTTATGTGAGGAATTAAAAGGGAGAACAATATTAAAAAATTCTAAGTTTTTATCACTACAAGAACAATTGGTAATTTTTCTTCTCATCATTTGTCAAAATGACCGACAGAGAGTTGTAGCAAATCATTTTCAACATTCAACAGACACGATTTCTAGACATTTTTGGAGTGTTCTATATGCCATTTGTTCAATAGCTAAACATGCAATGGTCCTTCCATAGTTTGATGAAACATCTTCAGAGATAAAAAATAATTCAAAGTACTATCTATTTTTCAAGGTAACAAAAATTTTTAATTTTTTTTATAATTATTTTTAATATTACTTATTAATTGTTGCTTTTATAATAAAATTGTATTGGAGATATAGATGACACGCACTTTTCTGCACAAATTCCAGTCAATCACCAAATTCCATATTGTGGAAAGAAAACAGTCCCTACATCAAATATCATGTGTCCTTTCTCATTTCATATGCGATTTACATTCGTCATGACTGGCTGGGAAGGAACGGTAAATGATTCAATAATTTTTTTAGAATCAATTTTTAATCTAGCAAATAAATTTCCTATGTCTACACTAGCTAAATATTATCTGGTTGATTCAGGGTATACTAATATGCCTAGATTTCTTAGTCCATACCATGGGAAACGCTACCATTTAAGTGATTATAAAGAAAGATCAAATCCACAAGATCCAAAAGAATTATTTAATTATATGTATGTTAGTGTAAGTCCTAGCCCCAATACATTGTTATAAAACATTTAAGTTAATAAATGAGGCATTTGTTTTATCTATTGTATTCCTGTGCATATCAAATGATAGAACTATGCAAGAATGTTGTTTCAGTTTAAGTTATCGTGTGTGAGGCACATGGTTGTAAGACCTTGAAATAATTGAGACTTCATTCTAAATATCCCTAATTAGTCATTGTTATGGGAATAACAAATGAATTAAGACTAGTATGCTCTCTTTGATAAGTTAAGTTCTGTCTTATGGATCATTAGGACTAAAGTGTTAATCAAAGATCATAGATACATGTTTAGAACATGGTATCTGGATTCGATCCGTTTATGAGAGCACTATATGGTACAAGTCATAAATGTTTCTCATGTGCAAGTTTTGCATTGGAGTTCTTAGACCTAAACTTTCTATGAAACTCTTTATGAATTACTGTGTACTTTGACATACACCTAACGTACTCGTAACAGAGTGACAAGTATGGGTATGCATTGATTCATGTTAGAGAGCATGAGAGAAGTAAAGAGATTACCCCTCTCGATAAGAGAGAAAATATCATCGGCCACTTGATCAGTAAATTGAGAAGTGTATGGCCATACCGAGATGAAATAATGAGTAATCATTATTTATCTGAGAGTTCAGTATCACTGGAATATCAAGAAAGGAATTAGTATATACATAAGGATGACTAGTTCCATGCCTTATATTAATTTTGATATTTATGGGTAACGGACTATGCAAAAATTGCATTAGGTCACTAAATGCCATTTGTATTTTCATTTAATTTGGAATGCTATAATATCTTGCTAGAGAATATATATAGCCTTTGGATTATTTATTAATTCATTGCCAATATTAAATGGACCTATAGGATCGTACACAAAGCATTGGACTTAAAATATTTAAATAGAGTATTGGGCATTAATTTGGGCTTTTATTTAAAGTCAAATTAATCTATGTAATGAGTATTAAAATTACTAAATGGACCTTGGTCCATGAGAGAGGGAATTTCGGCATTAGTAGGTTAAATTTTAATTAATTAATTATCTTGGATTAATTAATTAATTGAGTATTAAATCCTAAATTGTATTTAATCAAGATATAATACTTGAGAGGGAATTAATGTGGCCGAAATTCAAGCTAGGAATCCTAGTTGAATTTGGCAACTACTAACCCTAAAAAAGTAGTTTGTTTTGATTAAATGACTAATGCAAATTTAAATTAATTTAAATTTAAAAAAAAACTAATAGAATTTGAATTAATTTAAATGACTTTATTAGAAAGTGATGGAGGCTGAAAATTAGACCTAATTCTAGGGGATTTCGGCCACCACAAGTTTTTCTAATCTAGTGATATAAATGGATTAATTCTATTTGCCCTAGTTAGTTTTTTCTCTCTCTTTGTGCCGCCACTCTCAAGGAAAAAAGGACTCTTTCTTCTTCCTTTGGATTTTAGGTAGCCATTAGTGAATCTTAGGAAGAACAAGATCAAATCTTGTGCCTTCATTTGATTACCCATAGCCAAGTACACAAAGATTAGAGCTAGCACTCTAGTTTTAAGCCATCTTTGCAAGTGTGTGTGTGAGCATAGAGTGGTGTGGCGTAAAGGCTGCTCCTTTGACATTGGTGTTCAAGATCAGTAGTATATAAGTTTATTTTATATATTGGCCATAGCAAAAATCAAGTTTTAAGAGCATCCAAGGTTGTAAGTTTTTCATAAAACCCTAAAATTGCATGTTTCGATCCTATGTTGTATATTGTGTGGCATGAATGATCAAATTTTCAATTTTTTCCGCTGCGTGATCTTTATGTTTATGACATATGATATCCCTTCAGTGGTACCAGAGCTTGTTCATGCTTATTTTAGTGCTTTGGATGCATTACATCTTGAATCAAAATCGTTCGTTGTATAAAATCGCAATGCTGAAATTTTTTTTTTGAGTTTTTTGCATTGTTTTAGTATAAAAATGATTTTAAATAATTAGTTAGGTATTATAATTATTATTACATGTTTATATACTGTTCTAAAATATTCTTAGAGCTGTTCATGGTTGGATTTAATTATATATACCTAGATCGTACATGTTAATCTTGAAACTAGGTGTTAGTTTACATGATATGTGTTTGTAAACAACTAGTTTCTCAAAATTAAATGTAAAAAAGTGTTTGGAATATTTGTAAGTGATTTTTAAATATTAATAACAGGTCTGGACATGTTTTACAAGTGGTTATAATTCTGGTCCATGATAATTTAATTGGTTTATTTACAAATCACTTAAAACACTAACTAGTTTATGTTTCTTGCATGTTTAATCAATATTGTTTTTTTTATTAAAATGAAAAAAACACATTTAGATCAAATCTGAACAGAACCTTAACTCAATGTTTATGACCTTATTTAAATTATTAAATGGCTCATAAAATCATTTTAAGTGTTTGTGCATTGTTTGTGGCATTTTATGAGCATTAAACAACTAGTTCCACGTTGTTTGTTTGTTTTATCATGTATTCCATGTATGATATATGTTCTTCATGATTTTTATGTTTTAATTCATGTTGGTACATATTATATGTATTTTTAATGTTTATGGGCTATATGACATAATATTAAAAATGGCATAATTGAAAATTATACTAGAGTTAATTTATGGCACAAATCTAACTAGTTTTTGTTTTGGGTTTTTAAGAGAACTTATTCAATAAGAGGATTTAGTCCATTGGGCTTCGGCCCAGGCCCATCATGAGGTCTTCTCTTAAAAGAACAAGTACACAATTTTCATTAATGGGCTTCGCTTAATTAATTAAAATTGGACTTTGCTTTATCCATGAATGTTATGTATATTTATTTGCTTGTTTTGTATAATGAATGAATATGCATGGTACATTCATGGGCCCTAGATTATGTAATTAAATATGCCCTACGTACCATTATAGATTATTGTAAAAGTTTCATTTATTTCTTAGTATAGAATTTATTTGAAAATTTTGTAAATCAAGACGAAGCCCACTGGAGTGGAGAAGCCCAACTTGAAGATTCATATGTAATAGTATAGAATCTTAGTTGTAGGCTTTTGGGCCCATGTTTGTCACGCTTTACTTTACGCACTTATATATATACATGATATGAATGGATGACAAAGCGTATGCCATGTAAGCCATAATAAAATGAATTCCTAAAATAGTAAGTCACAAAGTTGCCTCCCTAATTCGAAACATGTCAAGGCATCGATCATCGATCACGTAAACTAGGAGTCCTAGATGCGCCTGATTATCTTTATGAGGCATGGATTGTGAATATAGGTTGGACTTAATAGGGAAAGGGATACTCGGACCTAGGCAACTAATAAATGGATTTGTGTTATAACATCTTAAGATGTTAGCCCATTTGATCCAAGAGTCATGTACAAGACAAGATTGGAGTTTTTCTACCTAAGTAACTTAACTTGTTAGGTGTACAAGCTCAGCTTGATTAATGAGTTGTTGTGAAAAGTGGATTTTGGCCACATTAAATCACTAACACGAATTATTTAAAGGGTTATTAATTCAATTTGTGGGATTATAATAAGATCTCATTTAAACTTGCTAAGTTTTATTATTGTAAATTGAAAAATGGTTTCTTCAAACAATAACTTTTAATTACGATCGGTCCTAAAAAAGGACAAACTGAATGGCACCAATTTCATAGACTAGTCTCGAAACTTAAGAATTGTTCTTAAGCAAGAGAAAAAGTCATATATTTTAGATGCACTCTTGCCTGAGGAACCTACTAGGAACGCCTCAGCAGTTCAAAAAGAAACTTTTGAGACTAAGAAGAGTGATTCCAATGATGTGACCTGTCTAATGCTAGCCACTATGGTGCCCGATTTGCAAAAGCAATTCATGGACCAAAAGGCCTATGCGATCATGGTACACCTCAAGGAGATGTTCCAAGAACAATCTCATCACGAGAGATTCGTGACAATAAAGGTCTTAATTTCTTGTAAGATGGTTGCGGGTACTCCTATTAGTACCCATATACTCAAAATGAAAGGGTATCTTGATACTCTCAAGAAGCTTAAGGTATAAGTCCTGAAGGAATTAGCCACTGACTTGATCTTAGGTTCATTAACTGATGATTATGATCCATTTGTTATGAATCATAACATGCATGCAATGAACAAGACAGTCACTGAGCTTCATGGGATGCTTAAGAATGTTAAAGAGAACATTCGAAAGACCAATCCCGTACTCATGGTTCAAGAAGGCATTAAGAAGGGACCCGCAAAGGGAAAGGGGAAGAGAAAGGCAAAATCCAAGAATGACCAGGCATGGCCTAAGTCTAGTGAGAGTGCACCTTAGGCTCACCTTAGGCCTAACCCAAGCCTAAGGTGTAAAAGCTCAAGAAGAGTAAGAGCACATGCTTCCATTGCAACAAGTTAGAGCATTGGAGGAAGAATTACGCTCTATTCAAGGAAGAACAAAAGAAGAATGAAACCAAGGCATCCAGTTTTAGTATTTTTGTTGTTGAAATTAACCTTTCTATTTCTACCACTTGGGAATTGGATACCGGTTGTGGTGCTCATATTTGTTCAAATGTGTAAGGGCTAAGAAATAGGCGGTTACTTGGAAAGAATGAAGTGGACCTCTGTGTGGGGAATGGAGCATGAGTTACGGCCATGGAGATAGGCGACTATAGACTCACTTTACCTTCTGGACTTTGTTTAGATTTAAAAAATTGTTATTATATGCTTGCTATGAGCAGAAACATTATTTCAGTTTCATGTTTGGATATGGATGGATTTGACTTTGTTATTAATAATGGCAATATTCATATTCATCACCAAGGCATTTTATATGGCAATGCTATGTTACAAAATGGGCTTTATATCCTTGATCTACAAAACAAAGAGTCAATATACAATATTAATACAAAGAGGGTTAAATCAAAGGAATTAAACCCTACTTACTTCTGGCATTATCATTTAGGACATGCAAATAAAAAATGCAGTTCAAGACTCCACAAATCTGGAGTGCTAGGTCATTCGATTTGGAATCTTATGACACATGCGAGCCATGTTTGTATGAAAAGATGAAAAAGAATCCTTTTAACAAGAAAAGTGAAAGGACTAATGACTTATTGGAATTAATACACACCGATGTATGTGGACCATTAAGTACACAGGGTAGAGGTGGTTTTAGTTACTTCATGACATTCATAGATGACTTCAGTAGATATGGCTACATCTATCTAATGAAGCATAAGTCTGAGGCTTTTGAAAAATTCAAAGAATTTAAGAGCGAAGTAGAAAAATAACTTGGCAAAAGTATAAAAGCCATTCGATTAGATCAAGGTGGCAAATACTTAAGCCAAGAGTTTGACGGTCATCTGAAGGAGTATGGAATTATTTCACAGCTCACTCCTCCTGGAACACCATAATGGAATAGTGTGTTCGAAAGGAGAAATCGAACTCTGTTAGATATGGTTTGATCAATGATGAGTCAAGCTAATCTTCCTGTCTCTTTTTAGGGTTATGCATTAGAAACTGTTGCATTTCTATTGAACCGTACTCCAACTAAAGCAGTTGAGAAGACACCATACGAGGTATGGACTGGGAAAGAACCCAATATGTCATTTCTCAGGATCTAGGGCTGTGAAGCACATGTTAAGAAATTAACATCTGACAAAATAGAGTCCAAATCTATTATCTGCTTATTTGTGGGTTATCCCAAAGAAATAAAGGGATACTACTTTTACTCACAAGTCGAGAACAAATTATTTGTTGCTCGCAAGGCTGTTTTCTTGAAAAAGGAATTCCTTCTTAAGAAAGACAGTGGAAGTAAAGTAGAACTTGGAGAAATTCAAGTGCCTCAAACTCCTATAAAGGATAAGTTGGAAATAGGATCAAGTTCACAACCAGTTATGGAACAAAAACCCATTGTATAAGAACCTAGAAGGTCCGGTAGGGTACATCGGGAGATTGAGAGATACGAATTTCTAATCATCGATAGTGACACTATTGAGTTAGTGGATCGTGAGGATCCAACTACCTATCGAGAAGCAATTGAGAGCCCTGATTGGGAAAATTGGCTTGGAGCCATGAAATTCGAGATGTAATCAATGTATGATAACCAAGTTTGGACCTTGGTTAATCCACCGGAAGGTGCTAAGGTAAATGAATGTAAGTGGCTATTTAAACTCAAAGCTGACAAGACCTACAAAGGTAGACTAGTAGCAAAAAGTTTTCGACAAACTCATGGTGTAGACTATGATAAGACCTTTTCGCTTGTAGTCATGCTCAAGTCCATTAGGATCTTGCTTGCCATAGCTGCATATCATGACTATGAGATATGGCAAATGGATGTCAAAAATACTTTCCTCAACGAAAATCTACTTGAGGATGTGTATATGACACAACCTGAGGGATTTGTCAATCCCAAACATCCTAAAAAAGTTTGCAAGCTTCAAAAATCCATTTATGGATTAAAGCAAGCATCTCGGAGTTGGAATCTCCATTTTGATGAAGCAGTCAAAGAATTTGACTTCATCAAAAATGAAAATAAGCCTTATGTGTACAAGAAGGTTAGTGGGAGCATAATAGTATTTTTGGTCCTATATGTGGATGACACCCTTCTCATTGGGAATGACATTCCAAAATTGCAAAAAGTTAAGTAATGGTTGGGGAAGTGTTTCTCAATGAAAGACTTGGGTGAAGCCGAAATAATACTTGGTATTCGGATCTATAGAGATAGATCGAATCGGCTTTTAGGACTAAGTCAAGAAAAGTACATAGACAAAGTACTAAAGCATTTTAGTATGGGAGACTCAAAGAAAGGGTACATACCTTTGGCTTTGGGAGTTCCTTTGACTAAAGAATAGTGTCCTAAAACTAAAGAGGAGAGGGACAACATGAGTAAAATCCCATATGCATCTGCTATTGGATCTATCATGTACACTATGTTATGTACTAGGTTGGATGTTGCTCATACACTGAGTATAACCAGTAGGTTTCAGCAATACCTTGGTGAGAAGCACTGGTTTGCTATAAAGGGGATTCTTAAGTACCTGTAAAGGACTAAGGATCACTTCTTGGTGTATGGTGGTCAAGAAGAGCTCGTCATACAAGGTTATGTCGATGCTACTTTTCAAACCATCACTCAGGATTTTCAGCCACTTCGTTAACCTTTCTGTAGTACCTAGCTAAATCTAGGAACTCCACATTTAACCAAATGTTACATTCACTAAACTGAGCAGATAATTACTTTTCTTTCAATACTTGCAAAAAAAATAAAAAAAAATAAAAAAAAATCAATTATCGAATTATTAGGAAAATAATTTGACCGGTGTCTAGCAAGTGTACTAGATCGTCTAGTAATACAGGGAAATATAGATTAAGATCCCAAATATCATACTCAAGGGAACATGAATTGCTAAGGATAATATCTATGTATGAATTAAATCAACCTGAGATTGTTTTCCAAATGTTTTTGATTTAAAAGCAAAAATTAAATAAAATAAACAATGAAACAAAACAAAAGCTAAAATTAAATTAACATGCATTAAAAACAAAACAATAACTGAAATTCTCTTGCTAAAGAAACTATCCACCTTAACTTTCATTGTAATGACTTAAATTCAATATAAACACCAGTGATTATGGAAAAAATAGTGATAAAGCAAGATATCTTTATTCAAGTATATCATTCTTAGTATTAAACTCATAGAAAAATCTAATACTTAGCATGAAAATCTAGTTTTAACTTCCTAAATATTCATTGAAGCCTTTCTAAAGTAATTCAACTCCCATTTATTCTTAGTTCTTCCTCTCTTAGTATTAACCAATAAAATTAACACATAATTATCTCATATTTCGGATAATAATCATGCATAAACATTAAAGAGTTAATCCAAGAACATGCAAATCATTAACTATGTCAAAACCAATTTTTAGTTATTTATTCAATAAACCAACAATTAATCTTAACACAATCAAAGATAAGAATATGCTTAAAACCAAGAAATAATCAACTGATATTGAAATTAAGCTCAAAATAAAGTCATAACAATGAAAATATAAGATTTCAAGAATCCATTAGCAAAAGAAGAAAAAAACTATTTCCTAAACATATTTAAAACTAAAACAAAGCTTTGAAGAAAATAATAAAAACAGAAAACTAAGTAAAAGAACTAAGAATATAATATGCTTAATTGAAAGATTGATTTTAATTCCCTAATTGATTCCCTCATTGATGATCTTCTTTGGTGTTTGAGTCTTCTATTTATCGGCAAAATTGGTGGTAGAATCCTTCTCAAACTCCAGAAATAAAACAGGAAGCAAATTCTACTTGAATAGGAAAAATTGAAAAATCCTTCATTGAATAGGAAAGCTTATGCATGGCCATGGGTGTTTCTTTGTTAATCCACGTGTGGTCACGTGTTGCTTTTGTTCAATCTCTCACGTGGGCACGTGAATTCCCCTTGTTCCTCACACGTGGTCACGTGTTCATCAAATGCTCTTCTTTATTTCTTCTCACGTGGCCATGCATCAAACTTCTTCATTGCTTTTCATGTGGCCATGCATCAAACTTCTAGACCTCACAATCACTAATTAACATGAATTTTCCAAATTCATAGTTTTAGCCCAAATCTTTTTGCCTTTTTACAATTAAGTCCTTTTATTGCAAAATAACCCTGAAAAAATCAAAATTTACAATTAACTCCAAAAACATAAAATTAACCAATTAAACTCAAATTCAACCTAATTGACACAAAATTAACTCAATTAAACACCTAAAAATATACTAAAAATACTATATAAATCACCATTATCACAATTCACAAAGTATTAAAGAAAAAAATAAGAAATAGGAAATTATAACAATATAATTCACCAAGCGTATAAAAGTATTAAAAGAATATTCAGCTAAAAGTAAGTAATTTTTAAAAGTTATAAGTCTGAAAAATATTAAATATTCATATTGAATTATTGTAACATAATTCAAGAAAAAGTGATTGAAAAGAAAAAGTAACCGAAAAGATAGTTATTGAATAGTCAAAAGCACTAAAAAGAGTGCAATTGACAAAATGCATTGTTTTAAGCAAAAGAAAAGAAATTAAAATTATTGAAGTTTGAAAATTATTCAGAAAGTTCTTGATTGTTCTTGCCCTTAGCAATAGTCAGGTAGTGATATTCTTATTCAGGATATAATTAGCTAGCCATAGGGACACTCTATACCGCGGTGTAAGTTATGGTGACTTGCTTTGTTATAGGTAGGATCTTTTGTCTCCATAGCTTCAGTGTTAAAGTGAAAGTGTTAGTGATGTGCTTTTTGAGAAATGGTTCCGTGGGGGTCATTTCTCAATCAGTGGGACCTTTAGGTCCATATCCCACATATTCTTTTTGAGAGTCCTGTCATATTGCACTAGGGACTCATTGAAATGAATAAATTTGACTTTTAAAAGTAAAGTGAATGTAAATGTTATAAATGAAAAAGGACTTGACTGAAAAAAAATAAAAAATTGGGATAAAATTGAAATTGTTCCCAAAGGTTGTAATTAAAAGCAAAAATGAAAAAAATATATTTTATAAGAATAAAATGATAAGTAGTGTTTGTACAACAAATAAAAAAATAATAAATCTCTATAAAGAAAAAAAAAATTAAAATGAAATGTTATGAAAAGACCCATGAGAATTAATTGGTATTTTGTGTACCAATTATTATTTTTTAAAAAAAAATTCAAAAAATAGTACTAATTGTGTATTTAAAGTAAAAAATGACAATATTGTATTTAAATGTAAAATTATGATTAAATAATGAAATTCTGAAAGTAAAGGTTAAATGAAAAGTAAAATTATTAAAAGACGAACTGTTGTTCAGTTAAAATGAAAAATGTAATAACTCTGAAATAAGTGCATAAAAATATTCATTTGTAAAAAGAGTAGAAAACAAAGATCTGTATGCAAAGTATTCCAAATATCTGCATCACTTTTCATTAAAATTTAAAAGCTTTGATAATTGAAATGTGATAATTAATTAAAAATCAAAGTGAAATAAACGAATGAATAGCGAAAACTATAATTATATTATTTAATGAATGACTGTGTAATTAATCGAGGAATGAAACAGTAAATGGACAAAGTACTATAAAAAGATACGAGTACCAATGTAACTTGTTAAATGAAATGACAATTGCATCAAGTGATTCAAAGTATAAGACAAAAGTTAAGTAAAAATAAAAGTAGAAAACGTAAAAGTAAAAAAGTCAATCTGAAATCAAATTACAAATGAAAGTGGAGTAAAGTAAATTGAAAAGTATAAGATCAAAGCAAAATGATTACAAAAAATATTGGTAAATAATGAAAATAGTGTTAAAGAAATTAAAAGTCAATTTTTGATAAATAAGAATAAAAGTTTGTATAATTTATATAATTATGCTTTATTTGGGAAATTTTAGGATTAGTAGTCACCACTGAGTATTTTTAGTGCTCAGCACGTAGTGTTTACAGCATGCAGGTTCTGAAGTGTTGTGGGAGCCAGTATACAAAGAAGCAGAATTTGAAGATGAAGAAAAGTTAGTTGAAAGATTATTTTAGTAGTTGTGGCATGTATATACTCAGATAGTAAGAGTATAGATTTGAATTGTATTCAAGTAAATGTTTATTAAATGATAAATATGGTTATGTCTGGATTATGCCAGTAAGTAATTTGTAAATGACTATCATTGGTATGTGATTGATTGTCTAAAATGTATATTACTATCTGATATGATTTGTTGTGCCTTTGAGAGGCTGTGTAGATTGTTTGAATTTTTTAGAAGGCTAGTAAGTTCTAGCAGTTGTGTTGCCGAAATTTCGTAAATTGAATAGTAATATTAAATTGTATCAAAGTTGTTTGACAGTGATTGAAGTTCGAAAAAAAATTTTTTTTACCGTTTATCGCTAAATTTCGCATCGAAAAATACTTTTTCTGATAAGGGTGTTACAAGATCGCAATCTGGTTTTGTTTTTATTTTGAACGGTGGTGTTGTCAGCTGGAAAAGCTCAAAGCAAGAGACCGTTGCCGACTCAACTACAGAATTTGAGTATATTGCAGCAAGTGAGGCTGTAAAGGAGGCTGTTTGGATTAGAAATTTCATTTCTAGATTAGGAGTGGTCCCAAGCATCCTAGATCCATTAGAAATTTTCTGTGATAACAATGGGGCCATAGCACATGCAAAGGAGCCCCGATCACACCAAAAATTCAAACACATACTCAGGAGGTACCACCTGATCAGAGAGATCATTAATCGTGGGGATGTCAAGATTAGTAAGATAGCAAGTAAAAATAATGTAGCAAATCCATTGACGAAACAGTTGCGTCCAAATGGGTATGCTTGGATATGCACTGATTTATGTTAGAGAGCATGAGAGAAGTAAATGGATTACCCCTCTCGATAAGAGAGAAAATAACATCGGCCACTTGATCAGTGAAGTGAGAAGTGTATGGCCATACCGAGATGAAATAATGAGTAATCAATATTTATCTGATAGTTCAGTGTCACTGGAATATCAAGAAAGGAATTAGTATATATATAAGGATGACTAGTTCCATGCCTTATATTAATTTTGATATTTATGGATAAGGGACTATGCAAAAATTACATTAGGTCACTAAATGCCATTTGCATTTTCATTTAATTTGAAATGCTATAATATCTTGCTAGAGAATATATATAGCCTTTGAATTATTTATTAATTCATTGCCAATATTAAATGGACCTATAGGATCGCACACAAAGCATTGGGCTTAAAATATTTAAATAGAGTATTGGGCATTAATTTGGGCTTTTATTTAAAGTCAAATTAATGTATGTAATGGGTATTAAAATTGCTAAATGGACCTTGATCCATGAGAGAGGGAATTTCGGCATTAGTAGGTTTAATTTCAATTAATTAATTATCTTGGATTAATTAATGTAATTGAGTATTAAATCCTAAATTGTATTTAATCAAGATATAATACTTGAGAGGAAATTAATGTGGTCGAAATTCAAGCTAGGAATTCTAGTTGAATTCGGCAACTACTAACCCTAAAGAAGTAGTTTGTTTTGATTAAATGACTAATGCAAATTTAAATTAATTTGAATTTTAAGAAAACCTAATAGAATTTGAATTAATTTAAATGACTTTATTAGGAAGTGATTGAGGCTAAAAATTAGGCCTAATTCTAGGGGATTTTGGCCACCACCAGTTTTCCTAATCTAGTGATATAAATGGATTAATTCTATTTTTCCTAGTTAGTTTTTTCTCTCTTTGTGCTGCCACTCAAGGAAAAAAGGACTCTTTCTTCTTCCTTTGGATTTTGGGTAGCCATTAGTGAACCTTAGGAAGAACAAGATCAGATCTTGTGTCTTTATTTGATTACCCATAGCCAAGTACAGAAAGATTAAAGCTAGCACTCTAGTTTTAAGCCATCTTTGTAAGTGTGTGTGTGAGCATAGAGTGGTGTGGCGTAATGACTGCTCCTTTGGCATTGGTGTTCAAGATCAGCAGTATATAAGTCTATCTTATATATTGGCCATAGCAAAAATCAAGTTTTAAGAGCATCCAAGATTTTAAGTTTTTCATAAAACCCTAAAATTGTATGCTTCGATTCTATATTGTATATTGCGTAGCATGAATGATCAAATTTTTAATTTTTTCTGCTGCGTGATCTTTATGTTTTATGCCATGTGATATCCCTTCAATGTATTCTTCGTTACGCAATGTTCTAGAACATTGTTTTAGAGTTTTGAAGGCACGTTTTCCTATCTTTAGAGATATGCCTTCATATGACATAAAGCGGCAAAAATATATACCTCTTGTATGTTGTGTAATTCATAATTTTATTAGAATACAAGGAAGTATAGACTCTTTATTTGTAGAGTATGCAAATGAAAATATTATGTTTGGAGATGATCAACATAATAATGAAGCTAGTATTTCAGAGCTACGAAAAATTGTTGATATAAATGCAAGTCAATTTCGTCATATGAATAGTACTTGAGATAGAATAGCACAGAGATTGTAGTTGAATTATAGTACATGACATTTATATTATTAATTTTTCTTAAACAATGATTGCTTTTTTTAATGCAATAGATTTTAAATTTTGAATTTCATTAAATATTTATTATTCAATATTAATAATTAGATTATATATATGTATAATTTCTATTAATGGATATTAGAATATTTTTTTAAAACAAATAGAAAAATTGTTTTTAAATAGTTTTTGAAAAATAAATAAAAAAAACTAAAAACAGTATCTGGATTTTAAAAAACTAAAAATCAAAAGCATACAACTTTATACCGAATGCACCCGTAGTTTTTAGGTTTTTTTTATCAATAATTTAATTACTTTATTCTCATTAACACCATTGCTATTACCACCACTACCGTTGCCAACCACCATCGTTGTTGCCACCACCATCATCATCGCTGCCACCACTACCAGATCGCTATCGTCGCCATTAGATTGCCACCATTACCTCTACTGCTGTCATAGCCACCACCATCATCGCCGCTGCCACCACTACCAGATCGCTATCGTCGCCATTTGATTGCCACCATTACCTCTACTGCTGCTGTCGCCACCATCACCAGACTATTAGTGCCACCACCACCATACTGCTGCCACTACCACACTATTACCACCACCATCACTGTCGCTGCAGCACTGCCACTACTGCCACCACAACACTACCACCATCATCGCCACTGCCACCATCATTGCCGCTGCCACTATTGCTATTGCCGCCACCACCATCGCTACTGTCAACGTCACCGTTACCATTACTACTGTGGCCACTGCCATCATCCCTACCATCGCTACCACCACCACCACCTCCGTCGCCGCCACCACCACCGAAATCATTATTATAATATACATAAATAATTAAAAAATATACTTGAATAATTAAAAAGTATGATATGGTTTTCAAATATATAAAAACAATTTTTTAAAAAATAGATAACAAAAATTGAAAATAATTTTTGAATTTTAAAAAATAAAAAATTAAAAACATACAATTTTACCGAACGTACCTAAAGTTTTCACATGGCCTGAAGTAAAATACAGCACGGATGAAATGGAGTCGTATGAGTGTGAAAGCTTGTAAAATAACAGGGAGAATAATTTTGCAGTAGATTTCCTCACACATCTTGCCTATAATTTTTCGATTGTGTTCATGTTTTGGATTTCCCTCTTCAAGATACTAAACATGGCTTGCTTATGACTATATATATATATATATATATATATATATATATATATATATATATATATATATATATATATATATATATATATAAATGCTATCGTTAAATATTAAACAACCCCAAAAAGTTACAAATTATAAATTGATTTTAAGCTACTAAGTAAAGAGAAAAACCGTGTAACAAGATTGTCTAATTAACAAATATGTAGTCAAATAAACTTTACGCAAATATAAAAGTATGGTAAGTTACGTTAAAGCAAGAGAAAAAAGATCTTATATTCTGAAGACGTATTTTTATATTGTGAGCTCTAGCTCACTACCTCGTAAATAAATAAATAAATTAGTTAAAAATAGTATCATTTATCATGGAGAGGACGAGAAGTTAAAACATATTAATGGAATCTGCAACCTTGTGGGTAGGTGAAAGATCAAAGATCTCTCATCTCCGAAATTAAGGAAGATCCAAACAAAGCTGATAGTCTAATCAGCGATATTCACCGTCCAAAAAGAAATTAATGATGACCAATCATCCTTATTAATCAATTAATAAATTACCAAGATTAGGGCCCTCCATTACCTAACATGACGAAATTGGATTTTTTTTTTCATTTTTATTTTTCCAAATGGAATGGGATAATTGGGTCCATCTATAGTTAATGTGCAACATGCTAATGTCACTCTGTCTTATCATAAGCTTGTCTTTGCAATCTGTCATGTTTGCACTATTGACCATCCAATTCATATAATTAAGTGTCAAGTTAAAATTAATATAATAAGTGACCCCTTTTTCCCCCTCTCTATTCTGTATTTATTTTGTTATTATCTTACATCATTAATCATGAATATATAGGAAATTAACAAGATTTTATTTTTCGAAAAAGACAAAATATTTTATTATTAGATTTTACTATTTATTTGCTTTTGTATTTTAATGGATTTAAGTTATCTCACTTTAATTTTTATAATCTAATTAAAAAATTACATAATTTTTATTGGATTAAACTTTGAAGAAAAACACTTAAAAGTAAATTAGAAGAGTTATTATTGTAATTTAAATATATATTCAAAAAAAAAATTCTAAAATGAAGGTTGCATGTGCATGCCCTCAACTTGATGTTGCTACGCTACTGCAACCAAGTGACGTTGGTGCATAGTAAAATTTGTCGCTTCTTAAATATATTTTTACTTTTTTAATTAAAAAACCATTTATTAATTTAACAAAATATGACACTAATATATCATATTTTGCTATATATGTTAGTGTACACTTTAATGCGGTTATTTTAAAATTGACGAAAGTTACTTGAGATATTTTTGTATCAATTTTCATTACATTAAAATATTTTTCTCTAAAATAAATAATATGTATATTTTAGTAATTTGGAAAAACATGAATTGTGTTTTTATACGTTATTCCATAAATAAATGACTAATTAAATGGCCGTTTTATCCTTTGAGACGAAAAAATGGACTTAGGCCTGGCCATCCTGAATAATCGAAAACGGTGTCTCCCGTCTTAAGCGGCAGCGCACTCTTCTGCTGAACGGAGACCCCTTCGTTGTGTACCAACGACAATACCCATGGCAATCTCTTCTTCTCGGCGTACATTATCATCCTCTTATTCTTCTAAGCTCATTCGTTACTTGTCTTCATCTTCTCTTTCTCAACCCTTTGATCCTCCTCCTTTAATCACTCCTCGCAGAGTGGTTGTCACCGGTGAGCTCAAAGCCTCAAACTTTATCGAAAGTGGTACCTTAGATGCCTGTTTTAGGGTGGTTTTTAACCGGGTAGTTGTCTGTTTCAGGTTTAGGCATGGTAACTCCTCTGGGTTGCGGTGTGGAAACCACATGGAAGCGGTTGATAGAAGGGAAATGTGGGATTAGAGCAATAACCCCAGAGGATCTCAAGATGCATAATTTTGATAAGGAAACCCAGTTGCATGTATTTGATCAGTTGACCTCTAACGTTGCTGCAGTTGTGCCCTGTGGAACTAGCCTTGGTGAATTCAATGAGGATTTATGGCTTAATTCAAAGGTATATGGACTAGTACCAATTAGCTTTTGTGGGCTATTTCCCCTTTTTTTTCGTGTCATGATATACATGTTATAATTGGTCTTTGTAAGTAGAGGAAATAATGATAGCACATGTTCGGTGGAGTTTGAACTTGTGATTGGTTTCCTGGTTCTCTTTACCGGAGCATAATTGGTCTTTTTTACTTCAGAACTTAAATTAGTTTCAGGATCCATCTTTAACTAATTTCATATCCTCTGTTTGTGCTATTTCAGTTCTTCTGCAGCTGTTAGCTTTCTCTAAATTTTGTTATTCATGCTGGTCTATTATGCTTCATCCCGCTATCTTCAGTGGTATATTTCATTGTAATTTGTCTTCCTCAGGATCATAGATCAATTTCGAGGTTTATAGGCTATGCGCTATGTGCTACTGCTGAAGCTTTAGAAGATGCAAATTGGGTATCTATTGAACAGGAGCAGAAGGAGAAAACGGTAATTGATTGTTGTTTGTGGTTAAGATTTAATGATTTATGTACTTCTTGGTTGCTTGATGATGCTTATTTTCTTTAACATGAAGAATACCAGGGCGTCTCTATAGGTGGGGGAATTGGAAGCATTTCGGATATACTCGATGCATCACAAATGATTTGTGAAAAGGTGACCATATGCTTCTCCTTTAATATGTTTTAGGGATGGAGGAAAAAAAGCGACACACACACACTCATATATATATATATATTTTGTGGTTGCCATCATGTTGTAAGACCTTTTTGTGTCATCGTTACTAACTCCTCCCATCTAAATTCTCTGGGAGTGATTTTTGTACTAGTGGAAACACTTGATCTCATATCTAGGCTCTGTCAATGCAGAGGCTTCGTCGGCTTAGTCCATTTTTTGTTCCTCGGATACTGATCAACATGGCATCTGGTCATGTGAGTATGAGATATGGGTTTCAGGTATGTATAATTCTCATCCCCTGGTTCTCTATATTAATAACATGTGATAAATTTTTGAGAGTATGCCTCTTAAGCCTCAGTAGTGTTGTGATAAAAAAAAAATCATCCATTTGCGCTTTATCAGTTGAAAGGTTGTAGGAGCTTCCACTGATGATTCATGAATTTCAACCCTTAGAGCTAGTGCTAAATTGCATAGTTGACAGAGTTGGATAATCCATTTTTCAGTTTACACTATGAAAATCGCATTGTTTAAGAGGAAATATTAGAACTGTGACGTGGACTATAGCCTAACGTAGTAAAGTTTGTTCCACTTTAAATACTTCTTGCTAAAATCTCTCTCTCTATGTGTGTGTGTGTGTGTGTGTGTGTTTATACACACACACACACACACACACATATGCATATACATATATATACATCTATATGCATATATATGTATATTTTTATCTATATACACGTACATATGTATATGTATATACATACATGTATGTATGTATCTATGTTGAAACACACAATCCATCTCTCTTTCTCAGTTTCTCTAAATATCATATGCCCAATGGGCATTCTTGTTTATGTTACCTAGAGACATGATACAACGTATTATAGCTCTTCATTTGGATATAGGGGCCAAACCATGCTGCTGTGACTGCATGTGCTACTGGGGCACATTCTATAGGTGATGCTACAAGAATGATTCAATTTGGAGATTCGGATGTTATGGTTGCTGGAGGTACAGAATCCAGCATAGATGCTTTATCAATAGCAGGATTTTGTAGGTAATTGTCTTATGAAATTATATGTTCTATTGTCATGCATATTGCTCATGGAAAGTTACGTCTTTTTGTTTTTTTCTATCAAAAAAAAAAAAAACTTGGTGAAGATACTGAGTGTTAGAGGTAGAGCTAATATGTATTCAATTTTGATGGTGGATGAATGACTGAATATTACTGTGTGCATAAATACTAGGAAATATTTGGTTTTGCTACATCATCATCGTGTCCCCACTGGCCTCTCATTGTTGCTCAGTCGTAATTTAGGAATCATTAACTATCTTTGCTCACCAAAAGCCTAATTCATAGAATCCAAATGCCCCATCCATTGAATCCCTGGACATTGATGTTTCTCTAGTATTTGGTAATCAAGAAAGAAAAATTCCCAAAGATATGCTGTATCCTAATTCTAACTTAAGTTATTTTTGTTGCTACCTGAGTTTTAGCTACATCACTGAAACATGAAATTCCATTGAACTTCAATACCAGTGGATGGCGTTGTCCAACTATCAGAAAGGTGACATGTCATGAGATTTATAGATGTTGCTACACTAGCAGAATCCCTAGAAATTCTGTCATATTCTCTGTTTATGGAGTACATTTGATTTTTCACTTAAATGATGTTTCAATTCATTTGAGACTACTGTATGTTGGGACATTAGAGAATAGGATAGTCCCCCAATATTCCTTCCCACAACCTTAAGTTGATTTGGACCATTTGGTCATCAATAATCAATTTTTCGTATTGAGAATAGAAAGCAACCTCCAACAAGCACTTACGATTTTCAAAATAACAGATATATTAGTTCCTTTTGTTGGCCACTGTTTAGCAAGTGTCATAATTTGGCATAAATTGTTTTTCTATTATCGCACATGTGTGTAGGAAATACAGTCAGATAATTATCTCTAGTTTATCATGGTATCTTCTTGGGTTATGCTTAGCTCTCTTTCTTATGTGACTTATCCTAATGTACTTGGTTGAATGCGATTTCATGTTCAATTTCAGGTCAAGGGCCTTGACTACAAAGTTCAATTCTACTCCCCTAGAAGCATCACGGCCTTTTGATTGTGATCGGGATGGATTTGTGTAAGCACATGTTTGCAACAGGTTTAGGTTTCATGTCTCCATTTGCTTTTATTCTTAGTATGATCTGAAGTATGCTTTGAGCACAGGATAGGCGAAGGTGCTGGTGTTCTTGTATTGGAAGTAAGCTGAGATTTTTCTTTGTTTGACTCGCTCTTATGCTTCAGTACCACTGTTAAGCTGATTTCATTTTCTCCCTTGTGGGGGCTCTTGCCTTCTCTAGGAACTTGAGCATGCAAGGGCAAGAGGTGCCAGAATTTATGCAGAGGTTCGTGGCTATGGGATGTCAGGTTGTTAGTTGGAATCATAAAGTCACGATTATATTATTTCCATCTTTCAATTTTTTTTTCCTTTACGAACATACTACTACTGTATAGGCGATGCATATCACATTACTCAACCACATTCTGGTGGAAGGGGAGCTATTTTGGCCATGATACGTGCCTTAAAACAGGTGATTAAACCACTAATAATCTTTATTCTTCAGTCCATCCTAGGTTAAATTGTCTGTAACAATTTTGAAAAGCATATCTTTTTACCTAAGCTCCATAGATTTGTTCTAAGGATGAAATTTGAAAAGCCCACTATTTATATTGTAAGACCAGGTTTTGTACTTTGCTGATGGTTGTAGCAATTGTTTTAACAATCATTTCTGGAAGTATGCATTTTCTTCAGTTGACATTATGGAGATGTCAGTTCGTTTTAACATGCTTAATTCTTGTTTCTTTCAGTCTGGTCTTATTCCCAATCAAGTGGATTATGTAAATGCCCATGCTACATCTACACCTTTGGGTAAAGTTATTGGACCTTCACGTCACTTCTTTTCCAATTTTTAGTTAATATCTTGAGCAAAGGTGTTGAAACTTGTTTATATGTTCTTGTTTAATTTTCTCCTTCAGGTGATGCTATAGAAGCCAGTGCAATTGGAACCATATTCTCTGAACATGCAACTTCAGGTGCTTTGGCATTGTCTTCCACAAAGGTAAATGTTATGGGTTGAACAATATATACTTCATTAGGAGGATGATAAAAGAGGTCTATTGGCATTCAATGGTATTGAATGGGGTAGACAAAATGTTACTGTTCTAGGGTTAGGGTTAGAACTAGGTAGTATTTTATTTATAGTAGGAGTCCTACATTAGTGGCTTTTTTTTTTTTTGTTTTCCTAAAGTCTTCATAATCTAATATTTCCTTATTAAAAGGAATTTATAGATTCATAGATAGAAAATTTTCTTTTTTTAATTGATATTCCTAGGGCTGCAACCTCAATCTAAAGATGCAGAATTTAATCAATAAAACAAGTCAGAATTTCTGGCAAAAGAATGCAAGAGATAGGCAAGTCTTTTTAATGAGTTCCAAGGTCTGCAACTCCTTTTGTGAGTTGCAAATATTCAGCAACCATAGGCAAGTGTAGGAACAAGAACAGGGGCAAAGACTGCATTTGGACCTTAATTTCCTATTTAATTGTCTGGTGACTCAATCCATTTCTTGGGATATTCCTAGGGCTGCAACCTCTATCTAAGGATGCAGAATTTAATGAATAAAACAAGTTAGAATTTCCAGCAAAAGAATACAAGAGATAGGCAACTCTTTTTAACAAGTTCCAAGGTCTGCAACTCCTTTCAGTGAGTTGCTTATATTCAGCAACCGTAGGCAAGTGTAGGAACAAGAAAAAGGGTGAAGACCCACATGTTGGACCTGAATTTCCTGTTAATTGTCTGGTAACTCGATCCATTTCTTGGCCCCATAACACATAATTTGCCATAGCTTAAGCATGATAGCTGCAAAAATTTTGTGCTTAAACAATGTTGAATGGTTTTCTCCGAGAAAAAAAAATGTTGAATTGTCATCAAAATTGATTATCTTGTTAATTTTCTTGGAGAAATAAGGGGAGAGAAATGAATTTCAGGAACCAAGTGACATTGGATATGCTTAAGGAATGGCATTTTAGTTGTCATAGCAATGGGTGAGGAATGACATATGAAAATGACCAACCATTTTGAGCTGGACACTTGCACATGGTAAGCTCTGTTGACTAGTCCTTTGGTCAAGAGGTATATATCCACTTGATTGCTCTATTCTCTAACAGATGCAACGGGTTCAACAATTTAACTCTCTCTCTCTCAATCTTTTGGCTTCTCACTGCCTTGGACATTGGAGAGTTCCCATTGGAAATATCATGGTGGCTTCTAACTAATTCTCTCACTCTTTCTTTCTTTTCCTAAAGATTCAGTAGGCTTGACAAGAGTGTTGTGTCCCCATCAAATTTGACGTTATTCTTTGCCTTTGTAGTACATATCTAGTTGCTGTCATTCAAAAATATCCTTTCTTCTAGGAGAACAAGAATTTTTCTCAGTTGCTAATCAGTGATATGTTATGTTAGTTTTTACTCTGTAAATAAGAATGCTGATCCATGTATCTAATGGAATATATGCTACCTTAATCTAGTTTCTATGAAGAATAAATAGCAATATTGTGATTTTGTTTTATTTATATGACGAAATTCAGGGTGCCATTGGCCATCTCCTTGGAGCAGCTGGTGCTGTTGAGGCAATTTTCTCAGTATTAGCCATACACCATGTAAGCCATTTTATCTCGTTGGTTACCAAGATAAACAAAAGCAATGTCATAACGCTAGTTATTGGTTGTTTAATGTGTATTACTCAGTGCTCAAGCTCTTCAGTGCACATGTAGGTTATGGTCTATATTATCGCACAAGGTTTAATATTTAGATCCTAAAATTTGGATTATATTCTTTAAATTATATGTATATCTATATTACTGAATCTAGAAACTTGCATGTGCTTGCCAAACCTCTTCTGCAGTTTGCATTTCTTCACAAAGGCATCCCTTTGAACATGTTGCTTCTTTTTGCAAATTATTAGTCAGTTTGCAATGACAGAAAGTTTTTTGTCTTTCAGGGAATTGCACCGTTGACACTGAACCTCTCTAAACCAGATCCCGTATTCAAGGATAAGTTTATCCCACTGACTGCTTCGAAGGAGATGCCAATAAGAGCTGCCTTGTCAAATTCATTTGGCTTTGGAGGAACCAATACGTCTCTGCTCTTTACGGCTTCCTCTTAGATTACATGCTTGGGCAACATGTTTGATTTTGTTAACTCAGAAGAAACTGTAATCTTTTTTCAGACTCCTGATTAAATAGAAGCGGCCACAGTTTCCAGATATGGAGCAAATGAATTGAAATAATTGTTGTCATCGAGAAGCTTGGTATACTAAGCATAAATGTTAAAATTGGATGATAGTCCAAAAATTTTGACATCCTGTGCGAGTTAACTTGATGAAGCAGATAACCAGATTTAATATTCTGAGGGCTTTCTTCTTGTTTACCTACTCAACATAAAGTGAGTATTCAGGGATTTTTACATTGTAATATGGGCATACAAGCTAAGTCACAGGGTAGCATGCATAGATAAATTTTTTTTTTTTTTTCCAATAGATAGGTCAACTGATGATGTAGCAGGCAGCACAGTCGTTGAACAATGTGAATTTGCCGCCGTAGAGGACAGGAATTAGTGGTTATTGCATTTTGCTACCATTTTGAGTGGAATAGAATTCACATTTGACTATTACCATATAATAGTCTAATGCAATTCTGAAGTTTGATTATATTTCGGTGGTACTTTTTGCTATTTGATGATTATAAGTGAAAACGGTTTATTGTAAAAGAAATTGGGGTTTTTACATAAATATACAATAATAATAATAATAATAATAATAATAATAATAACAAAAAAGAAAAGACGCTGTTTGCTAGTTTTCAAATATACAACATTTTAAACTTTAATTTCATTTATACAACTTTTAATTACAAATATACTATTTTTACATATTATCAATTAAAAATAACATTTTTCAATCTTTCCGTCCTTGTTCGATTTACGCTGTCGCATGCTATACCATTTTTTGTTCACCTCCGGCGTCAATCAGTGACATGAACAGCATCGGTGACCTAAAGGCAAGATAATTCTTTCGTAATCCTTCGTTTCTCCTAAGTTGGTGGCGATAGAAGATGGGTGAGGCGAAATATTTCAGCACTAATTCTGACAAGACCAAATTGCTTGGAGGCGTGTGACCCCCTTACAACAGATTCATTACGGTCCAATTTTGTTTGGGCTGTGGTGGCACCTCTCCAACGATGCTCAAGTGCTCAGAGACTGGCGAATAGAATGTTAATTGTATTGGATTGAACTAAATTTGAAGGAATATGGCTGCAAAATGGTATGTGAACTACCAAAAGTCCTCTTTAAGTTCAAATTAAGTGTGCAAATTAGGGAAAAATCTTATATACTGTTGAGTGAATTTCACTTCATGTCTTATGAATTTTGTGAATGATGCATCAAGATTAAGTGAGTTTGGTTTGCTTAACTAGAAATGAAATCGAGTGAAAATTTTTAATTCTGCTATAAGTATGAGTTGTGTGTATAAATGTTGATTTTTTATAACAAGTATGATTTGGTTAAAAAGTTTTTTTTTTCTTTTCTTTTTATTATCATTGGAGCTACCGATGTTTAAAGCTAAACTGGTGATTATGTAACATTATTCTACTTCTTATTTGAGTAATAAATATGAAAGTTTTATTAGTGTATTTATTGTTCACCTGCATAGCCAATTTTTTAAGACAAACTTTCTTCAAGCTTCTGCAAATGAAGTTTAACTTACATGAAAGTGGACACATAGCACAAATGAGAATCATTGCCTGCAACATTTTCACTCTGTTTTGTGTTTGACCAACAAGCAGATCATATTGTCTAAGATAAACTGTCCGGCACGTTCGTTATGGAGATTAAGTTCTATAATATAACACAATGCCAAATTCGAACCGATTCAATTAAATATCTCAAAACTTGAAACTCATCTCTTACTCTATCCAATTTTATTTCTTTAGGCTCAAATTCAATTAGATGTATAATATATTATAAAACTCAGATAAAGAGAAATGAAAAAGACAAGCTTTAACTATACATATTAGCATATAATACCCCTCTATGGAGTGTTCATATGGAGGGTAAGTGTTCATAATGAGGGTAAGAGGTGCAAGCATTAAAAATCTAAGTGTAAAAATTCAAGTGTTCAAGGGCTTCAATTATAAATTGGAGAAAAAAAATTTGTTTTATATTATGTGTTTACTAGTTGTATATTGTATGTGTACTTGTTGTATAATGTACATATATTTGTGCATGTATTTGATGTATACTATGCATGTACTTGATGTATACTATGCATATACTTGTATATTGTGTGTATATTTGGTATATATTGTACGTGTACTAAGTGTATACTATACTTGCAGTGTACTTGTTGTATACAATGCATGTACTAGATGTATACAATATATGTACAAGGTGTATACAATGTGTGTACTATGTATATATTATGTGTATACAATACGTGTATTAGGTGTATACTATGCATGTACTTGATGTATATTGTGTGTGTATTTACTGTATGATGTACATGTACTTAAGCAGTTTAACTAATAGTCTTTATTATTAATGACTCACATGAGGATGTAATTAATATTTTTTGTGGATGCAGCATTAAAAGTTAATGAAGCTTATGGAAGCATTGCGTTAATAGCTAAACATTATCAAGGTATTTTAGTTGATTGAAAATTTGAATTATGGAAGCACAAATAGAAATAGGAGGTACTGGAGGCATTGGCTATGATAGATGCTATTGAGTTGGCAATACAAAAGTGGTGGCACAATGCTCATTTTTATAGTGATGCAAAAGAGGTTATAGATGCAGACCATAATTTTGATAAATCTCCAGTTGTAATTTCAAGACTTGTTGAAGACTTATACAATCTACGTAAATATAAGAACTCTCATTTTACGTGTACCTCTAGAACAAGAAATGTCGCTGCTCATAATTTGGCTAAAAAAGCTTTCTATATTGTGCGCTGTATACTTAAAAAATGGTTTTAAAATTCTGTTAGTTTTAAGTTTAATCAGACTAAATTATTTTAGAAATGAATTTAAAATTTTAGACAAGAGAAAAGTGATATCTTCTCACTTTTATTATCAGTATACCAGAGTTACAAGCTCAGTGTACTTATCAAGTGCTATATTTAAAACACAAATGAGGCTCCCAATAAACTGATAAGCATATAATATATGTAGTCTGCAAAGGCAAAATCCCAATTCTATTCCATGTCCTATAATAAAGATCACAGCCCTTTCTAAAATCATCAATAAATATCACCATCAATATTCCTCTTCATTCTTCGATCATAACTCTAAATTAATTATTTGCCAATTTCATTTCTCACGTAATATGCTGTGCTTAGTTGCTGCACAAATTGTGAGTATAAAATTTTCAATTTATATGAAATTCAACCTTAAGAAATATAAGATAGCGAAAAATCATTTACAATTTAACTTTTCCAGGAAAAAAAAAGATTCCATAACTGGTATAGTAAAGAGCCATTCACAATTTTAGCTACTACAAATCTGTTCTTTTATCCTAAGACAACTCTGATTTATAAGAAAATCTTAGCTCAGGCATCCAAAAACTAAGTGATATTTACCATATAATACATGTGGAATTCTCAAAAGCTGCCTTTATTTCATTATAGCTTCTTATAATGATCATGAAGGCAAATATAGACCTTGCATCTTTGTGAGACATCTTGTGCAGCAAGCATGGCAGCATATGGTGAAGATTCACCCCTGTCCTATCCCACTCGTACTTACAAAAAACAATAATTTAGAACTTACAAAAAACAATAATTTAGAATTTCAAACAACACTTTTTTAAAGTATATGCAGTAACTTAGTAAGTACATACACTAGTTAGGACTGTGAATATGAAGTTCTCAGCATAAAAGTTATTGATCTAGGGAATGACCCATATAAATTCACTTTCTGATAAATCACTCAAACAAATTGTTAGCTTAAGCTACAACATAACACTTGTCCACCCATAAAGTGCCAATGTTTTTTTATGCATTCTTCTTTAGCAATGTACACAGGGAAAAGATAATGATAACCACATCCAGATGAACAAATATTATAAGCATTTAGAGTACTATTATGACTACAGAACAATGATATCTAATTACAACATTATGATGCAACGGGAAGCATACCAGTAATACGAACCATAGTTTCTCTTCCAGATAAATCAGTGACATGCAGCAGTCACATGGAAGTAAATCAGAATAAGCCCAACCTCCAAAGTGTACAAAAAGTCTTAGTCATTTATACAACTAAATAATAACAATTACAATGGATGTATCTGTAACAATTATTGTTACTGTAGAAACTTTCCTCTTCCCCTGCATCATTTATAAAGCCGAATCAATTTAAAGAGAAGAAAATCAATTTACAGCACAAAAGTGAGGAAGAAATTCTAATCGAACTGCAACCTAGCTATAAACCGGACAAAAATCAATTGCAAAAAGAAACTAGATATTCAGATCTCCTCCATCCCAGCACCGTACAACAACTCAATTTAGATCTCGTTACGCTGCAGCAATCAACAGATCAAACCAAAATAGCAGCACCGATTACGGAGGGAGAACAGGAGGTCACCAGAAAAAGAGAAATATGATGCTGAGGTGGAGCAAGAAAGTGATCGCCGGAGCAGAAGAATGAGAACGCTACCAAGGGACAGTGGTGGGAAGTTTTTGTTTTACATCAAATAACAAAAGTTTATTTTTAAAAATAAAAATTTAAAAATTAAGATTTACTCAAAGATTATAAAAATTGGTGTATTTTTGAAAATGGGTCAAAAACTTAGGGCATATTTACTTATAAAAAATTAATTTAATTTTTCAGAAAAATTTTTTACAGAAAACAGAAAATATAAATCATATTTATTTTCGTCAATTTTTTAAAATAAAAAATAAAAAATAAATTTTTTATTTTTTTAAAATAAATAAGAAATTAAAAAATTAATAAAAGATATTTTTCAAAATTTCTAAATAATATTAATACATACACATATATACATATACATATACATATATATATACATGCATATGTAAGTTTTTGTATGTGCATACATACATAAGCATATGCATGTACATGTATATGTATATGTAGTACATGCATACATACATACATATGGATATGTATATATATGTATATACATATATATGCATATACAATATACATACATACATGCATGCATGTATGTACATATATATATATATATATATGCACATACACGTGCATACATATTCATATACATGTATCTGTATATGCTTGTATGTGCATACATACATACATACATATGTATATGTATGTACATACATATATATACATATGGATATATAAATATATGTATACATACATACACATATATGTAAATATGTATGTATTCATAAATACATGTATATGTATGTGCATATATTCACATACATATGCATATACATATACGTGTGTATGTATGCACACACACACACACACACACACACACATATACATATGTGTGTGTATGTGTCTATGTATACACACACACGCACAAAAATAAACACTTCAGTTTTTCATTTGTTAATAAATAAATGTATTTTCTAAATTTTTTACGGAAAATAAATACTCAAATTTTATAAGAAAATAGAAAACAGAAAACTATTTTCTGTAAGTAAACACACCCTTCACGGAACAATCTTTTCCGAAGCAAAGATAGCAATAAACGGTAAATTTTTTTTTATTTTTTGTATTTTTTCTATTTACTATCAATCAATTTCGATACACTTTAATATCTTTACTTCAAAATTTTCTATTTATTCGATAACATTTTAAACAATTAAACATACACTAATAAAATTCATGCAAACATTTTCACTGACACTCACCCATCAATAATCATAATAACAATAATCAAAATACAATTTAATCTTTTACCTTAATTGTCTACGTATATACATGCCATAATACAACTCAATATAGGTTTATTTCTTCTTTTTCGATCCTGCTCCATTGTGTAATATGCTCTTGCAACACCTCATAACCTCCACGCAGTAAACACTACGTGCTGAGTACTAGACATGCTCAATGGTGATTACTAATCCTAAAATTTTTCAAATTAAATCATAATTACATAGATTATGCCACTCTTATTCTTATTTCATTAAACATTTACTTTTACTCCTGTTAACATTAATTTCATTATTTACCCACATTTTTTGTAATCATTTTGCTTTGACTTAAAATCTTGTAATATGCTTTACACTATTTCCTTATGTGAATCGATTTCATATTAACTTTTACTTTTACGTTTCTTTTTTACTTTATCTTTTATTTTTACTTAACTTTGGTTTTATATTTTTAGTCACATCGATTTAATTTTCTTTTCATTTAACAGTTTATATTGATTCTCATATCTTTAAATGGTATCATATCTATTCATTATTTTATTTCTCGATTGATTATTCAGTTATCCAATATGTGCTATAATTATAATTCTTGCTATTTATTCTTTTATTTTACTTTAACTTTTAAACTAGTTAACACATTACTATTTTCAAGTCTTCTAAGCTTTAAATGCAAAGTGATACAATTATTTTGAAATACTTTGCATACAAATCTTTATTTCCTTCTTTTTACATTTAAACATGTTCAAGTACTTATTTAGAACTTTGTATCTTTTTTTTTCCTAATTGAATAATTATGTGCCTTTTATCATTTTACTTTTCTTTTAACTTTTCTTTCGGGAATTCATTACTTAGGCATAAATTTTCACTTAAGGACAGTGTTTTCACTTTTTTACTTTAAATAGAAAATTAATACTATTTTTCAAACTTGTTATTTTTCAAAATAATAATTGGTACATAAAATACCAACTAATTTTAATTTATCTTTTTTCATTTAAAAAAATCATTTTAAATCTTTATTTTTCTTTACAAAAGTTTAATTTAATTTTCATTTAACATTTTATTCTTATAAAATATTTCTTTTTCATTTTTGCTTATTAATCACAATTTTTGAAAAAAATTACAGTTTTATCCCAACTTTTTATTTTCTTTCAAACAAATCATTTTTCATTATAAACTTTACATTCAATTCATTTAGACAACACTGATTTATCTATTATGATATGCCCCTAGCGCAATAAGACATGATTCTCAAAAAGGATATGTGGGACATGGACCCAAAGATCCCACTGAGAGAGAAATGATCCCCAATAAACCATTTCTCGAAAAATATTTCACTTTCACTTTCACTTAAAACACTGAAGCTATGGAGATCAGGGATCCTACCCATAGCAAAACAAGTCGTCATGACTTGTACTGCGGTATAGGGTGTCCCTATGGCTAGCCAATTATATTATGTATAAGAATATCACTACCTAGTTATTGCTAAGGACAAAAATGATAAAAAAAATATTCAAATAATTTTTAAACTTTCAATAATTTTAATTTCTTTCATTTTTCTTAAAAAAATATATTTTTGTCATTAGCACTCTTTTTAGTACTATTGACTATACAGTAAATTTTTTTTCCTTTTTCTATTACTTTCTCTTTGTAATTATTTTATCTTTTCGATCATTTATTGTGAATTATTCTATAATAATTTACTCTGAACATTTAGCATTTTTTTAGACTTTTATACACTTTATGAATTATATGGTTATAACTCACTTTTTCTTCTTTTTCTTTAAAACTTTATGAATTATTTCTTAATAATTCAATAATTGACTTTTCATAATTTTCCTCACTTTTTCTGTCTAGAAATTTAGTTTTTCATATATATCACTTTTATTTGATTGGTGAATTATTTTATAATAATTCACTCCTTTAATACTTTTTATGAACTAATTTATTTTGATAAATTAGCTAATCGTTTATTTTACAACTTTTTGAACAATTATGAATTATATCGGTATAATTCATTATTTTATTTTCAGGAAATGCATTAATTGGCTTTTTCATTTCTTTTTATATGGAATTAATTTACTTCACATTAATTTATCAACTTATACTTGATTATTGAATTATTTCTCAATAATTCAATATTTTTAATTAAACTTATTCAATGTCTTATTTCATAAATATTCTAGAAATTCAAATAAATTTAACAAAAATTCATATACATATTATTTTACAATTTCCATCACTTTTACTCACTTTATGATTTATTTCACAATAATTCCTTATTCTTATTAATTTCATAATTCAATAATTATTCCAAAAATATTCTCATAATTCATATAAATTTCATAAAAATTTATATGTACTTTGTTTCACTATTATTATCATTATATGACATAATTAACAAAATTTCACTACTTTTTATTAATTAAATCATTCAACAAATATTCTAAAAATATTTAAATAATTTCTATAAATTTCATAAAAATTTATGGATACATTATTTCACATTTACTACCATTTTTCACTTATTTTATAAATTATTTCACAATAATTCATTATATACACTATATACATACACTTATAATTAACTTAAAAATTCTCAAATAATTTCTATAATTTCTTAAAAATTTCATAGACAACATTTATCACATTTAAGTTTATTTTGGATTATTACTTATCAAAATCATGTAAAAATCACTTTATTATCCCATAAGAAAATTCGACCACCCTAGGTTCACTACCTTAAAAATTCTTTTACTTTAATTTAAGTATTTCTATAGCATTATTTAAGGTCTAATTGCATCAATCTAACCTTAATTATAATTATTCATCAATCTTTCACTTTTTTCTTAAAGTACATAAAGGAAAAATATTTCAAATTAATGGAAAATAATGGGGTTTAATAGTCACTAACCCTTTTTCCATGCTTAACCTTCCTTTATATGCCTTACATCAAGAAAAACCATCCATCTTCAATTTCTTCATTTAAGCATCGAAATTTCCTTCAACAAAACATAAAGATATCAACATCTTTTGTTCAAATTTACCTCTAAAATAGTCTAGACACCTAAATTTAATAGTAGATACCTTAAAATAAATTTAAAATCAAGAAATTTCCTTACCTCAATTTAATATCTCATACTTAAACCCTTGATTTTCCTTGCTTTACTTCCTCTAATCAAAGGCTAGAGGCTAAAATATTACTCTAGAAAGGTAAAATCACATCTAGAAAGCTTGAATTAAGGGAGAAGAAGAGAAAAAGCTTGAAGAAAAACCTAAGGAAAGCAAGCATGGTGGTTCGGTTGGAAGGAGAAGAGGAGAAGCTGGTGGAAGCTGCTGGTATCTCAAAATTTTTTGATCTATTTATACCCATTTTGGTGACTTGGGCTTAGGCCAAATTAATGGGCTTAAGCCCATTTAATTAAAGCCCAATATTAACCCAATAATCAATTCTAATTTATTTTTCTCACTTTTAAACTTTAAACCACTTCAAAATAATTTCATAATTTTTATCACATCAAAAATAGATAGTACACAAATTTTTGGCTCAATTGGAGTTCGTTATCGATGCGATTCAAACGTATCGGTCTGATTCGATAACTGTTGGTGTCACCGAAAAATTTAATTTTTACTACCAAAATATTCTACATAAAAATTCATGAAGATCTGCAAAACCTGGCAATTTGTGGAGTTCATTTACTATTTTTAATAATTTATGCAAAACTAGGTCACCTTTCCTATCAGAGAAATTGACTCGGTACCTTTTTCGTATTTTTGACTTTTGGAGGCCTATTTGACCTCTATTTCACTTCAAATTTCAACCCCGGACTCACCATGACCAATACTTTCCGATGGTCCAATAAAATATTTTTGATTTCTGGATGTACTTTCTGACCTGAAAAATATTATTTACTGTCGAAAAATAATGTTCACGGCTAAGCCAATTTTGAGGCCATTACACCTAGCATTTTGAGTAATTTCCTCAAAAAAAATTTGAAGGTGGGCCCGTGGAGTTTTTGCATCTTGTTTGATAAATAACTCCATTAAAAGGTTAGGTTATCGATAACACAGGGAAAATGCTAAAGGTACCTTTCTTTTTTTTTTTCCTTACATTTATTTGTCAAAATGGGTTAAAATACGAGAAAATGGGAGATTTTTTTTATTCTACCTTTAACACCATTAATTTTTAGTTAATCGTTACATGGACCAATAATAATTCATGGCAAGCCACTATTGAGCACATCACTTAACGCATGGCAGCACATGCAAATCACATAATGGTAAACAAAAAATTACCTTTTCCTTCCTTTCTCTCTCTCGCTCACTCAAATTGGGTTCTCTCACTATCTTCATCCCTTTCTCATTTCGGTTTGCTTGCTTCTTGCCTTGGCCGAATCAGAGTTTTAAAACAAGGCTCTATTAAAAACGATTTTTGGGTTACAAAATTTTTCTCTAGTTTGGCCTTTCTGGTGAAAATTTTAGCAGGGAAAGGCACAGAGTATTCCAAGTTTGAATCTTCAACAAAATGAGATAACTTATTGGACTAGTTTCAAGAGAAAAAAAAACCTACAAAGAATCATTCTTTCGCACTATCTTTGTCAACTAGTTTATCTCCAATAAAACAAATATATGTGATAATATCCATTTTATCATACTAAGGCTTGACCTAACAATCAGAGGCCCAACTCAAGTTCAAGCTCAATTGCTACCTATCAGCCCATCAGCTACTTGCGCTAATATGTATCTGGATGGTTTGATCGGGCCCAATGTTTGGTCCATCTACACTATTCTGCTTGTCACATCACTCGGCCTATAAGTCGTGGGTTGTCACATCAGATGCCTAAACATAACATGCGTAAATATCGAAGATCTAGTAATCAAATACTCTACGATTATAGGTCCTAGCTACCTAAGGACTATATATATTGAAAGAAACTTCAATAACAATGTATTACACACATTGCTACTCTCTTACTATACTTTCTCTCTACATCCTCTGACTTAAGCATCGATAAATCAATCCCCTGCACCCCAGGAGTTAGTCTTTATTTGTTTTCCAAATTGGCTTGCCTCGACCAGCAGATCGGCATAATTGACTCCCAATTCATCTCCCTTTACTTATAAGTTCTAACAATCCAGGACTTATCATTTGGTACTTTCATTGAGAGGAAAAAATGGAAAAATCCAAGAAACAAAATGAAAAATTTGGTAGGAAAGAGAAAAAAAAAGAGAACGATCTTGTATAGAGACCCTTGTAACTCCACAAGAACTCATACCTATTTTTGATGATGAGTAGCTCTTTAATGCCATTAACTAGCTTGACGACTCCACTTCCATCACTGTTAAGGACCTCAAAGCCCTCCTGAAAGGCATGGAAAGAAAACTGTAAGATAAACTCTTGAACTTGATCAAAAAGAATATGTAACCCTAGACGCCTGATGAAGGCCATAAAGCTAAAAGCATGCTGAGGAAGGAAAGAGAAGCCCAACCTAAAAATAGGGGAAAGGGTATTGTTATCAAAGATGGAAGATCCCACTCTAGCTCTTGTTCAAGCATATGAGGTCACAATTATCAGGGTAAGGGTAAAGGGAAGTTAAATCCCACTAATGACCAACCCGATGATAGTAATGGCAACACAGAAGAGGATGATTACTTCCCCTCATACTCTGGTTGCCAGGAGGTGCATGACAATTTATCATTCATGTGCACCCCTAAAAGGTTTAAGCACAAAAAGGCTAGCCTTGTTGCTAATAAGGATAAGAGATGGCTCCTGCAAACCATCAAAAAGTTCAGTTTGGACCACCCTAAAAAGCCTAGGTTTAATGGGAACACTATCTCTCCCTTCTCTTGGGAGATCAGAGAAACCAAGCTTCCACACTGGTTTACAAAAGTAAAAATGCTAAGGTACAATGGCAAAATGGATCCCATGAGCCATATATATGAGTATTTGACTCAAATTTAGATGTACTCTTACGATGACAGGATATTTTGTAGAGTATTTCCTATAACATTAGCTGAAGATGCTTTAGACTTGTTTCACAATCTTCCCTCTGGTTTAATTTCCAATTTTAGACAATTTAGAGAGCTCTTCATTACAAGATTTATTGTTTAAGTGAAGACTCCTAAGACTATCAATGGCTTAATAAATCTGAAGCAAAGAAGAGGAGGAAGCCTTAAGGAATACATTGATAGATTTCAAACCTTAGCTTCAAAAATTAGAAACTTACATCTTGAGATGCCTACCACAGCACTCTTGAGGAGTATTAGGAATAAACCACTATTTCAGTAGCCAACAACAATCCCCTAGCTAATTTCAATGAATTAATAGATAAACGGGGCATTGAGGTGAGCCCTAAGAAAATACAGGAGATCCTGGATATGCAGCCACCTCGAAGTGTCAAAGAAGTGCAGTGCAGAAATTGAACGGGAGGCTCACTGCCTTAGGCAGATTCATTTCTTCCTTAGCCAAACACTGCATTCCATTCTTCAAGATGCTGAGGAAGGATGAAAATTTTAGTTAGGGAGAAGATTGTCAGAAAGCATTTGAGGAGCTGAAGAAGTTTCTATTTGAGCCTCCCCTATTAAGTCGTCCTGTGCCAGGTGAAAAATTGTACATTTATCTATCAACTTCTAGTGAAGCAGTAATAATTGTTTTGGTTAGGGAGGAGAAAAACCAACAAAATCTCATATACTATGTTAGCCAAGTCTTAAGAGGATCAGAACTTAAAAGGAGTCCAGTTGAACAATAAATTATAGCTCTGATGATCTGCATTGACAAACTCAGAAGGTATTTTGAGGCTCACACCATTTTGGTCAGACTATATCAACCACTTAAGAAGTTACTTTAGAGACAGACCTTGATGAAAAGCTCATTAAATGGGCTCTAAAATTGTAGTTTTTTTATATCAGGGACATGCCTAGATTAGCCATTAAAGCACAGGTTTTAGCAGACTTTGAGGCTGAATTCACTGGTGAAGTCCAATCGAGCCCAAAATATGAAGAAATTACTTTAGAGCTAATCATTGATGGTGCCTCGAATGAGCTTAGAAGAGAAGCATGAATAATCCTACATGGTCCCCTCGGTATTAAAGTGCAGTATGTTGTAAGGTTGGATTTTCATGCCTTTAACAACATTTCTGAGTATGAGACTGCATTGCAAAGGTTGAAACTAGTCAAGTCCATCTTACTAAAAAGTCTCACAATGAAAAACGACTCTTAATTAGTCACTAGTCAAATTCTTAGTGCATTTGAAGTTAAAGAGCCTACCATGAAGAACTACCTGCCTAAAGTTAGAGTCGAGATCTAAGGATTGGAATCAACTAGGGCAAGAATAACCATAAAAAAAAGGTTACTAAATATTACACAAGGTAGGCTGATTTTTTAGCAAAAGTCGCCTAAATCGATCAAAATTTTGCCAATGAAAGAGTTCTTATTGAAGAATGATCCTTTTCGACCATAAAAGAAGATGAAATAATGGAGATAGATGAGGTAAAAACTTAGACGACTCCACTCATCAAATACTTGCAGATAGGCATTCTCTCTAAAAATGAGGAATAAGCGAAAAAGGTTGCCAGAAAATCCCTAAATTATTTACTGATTGATGGTCTCCCATACAAGAAAGCTTTTAGTCTAAAGTGTATTAGAAGAAGAAGGAGACTACATACTCAGGGAAATTCATAAAGGACTTTGTAGGGCATATGAAGCATTTAAAGCTATATGCAGAAAGGTGTTACAAATGGGCTACTTTTGGCCTTCAATCTTCAAAAGTGCGCAAGAGATTGCAAAACACTGCCTATAATACCAAGTCCATAGGAGAATTATAAGGAAATCTACGAGTGAGCAGCAGCTAATCGACATATTTTGGTCTTTTGATTAGTGGGGACTCGACATCCTGGGACCCTTCCCGCCTGGGAAATGAAAAATGAAGTTCCTTTTTACCGCGGTCAATCACTTCTCCAAATGGATTGAAGTAGAACCTATGTCCACTATCATCGGCTCGAAGATAAAAAAAATTTTGCATGGAAAGAGATTATCTACAGGTTCGGCCTACCAAAATTTTTTGTCACCGACAATGGCAAGCAATTTGACAACACTATTTTTAGAGATTTTTATTCATATTTGAAGATCAGTTTGAGATTTACTTTAGTGGCACACCCACAAAACCAAAGGAATGACTAAAGTCTCAAACAAGACCATACTGAAGGATTGAAAAAGATGCTAAAATAAGCGAAAGGGAACTGGATAAAGGAGCTTAACAGCATACTCTGTTCCTATAGAACATCTCCTTGAGTAGGCACTTGCCAAATTCCCTTCTCCTTGGTCTATGGATTAGAGGTTTTCATTCCTATAGAGATTGGCCTCCCATCTCTCATAATCGAGCCCTTTGTTAAAGAGAAACATGAAGACACCGGTGCTAAAATTGCAACATACAAACAAAAATTTGCCAAATACCATAACACCAAAGTCAAGCCCAGAGCCTTCAGAGTTGGTGACCTTGTACTGCGCAAGGCAGAGATCGATAAAGGGAACTTAGGTGTAGGCAAATTGATGCACAATTGGGAAGGCCCATTTGAGGCAGCAAAGAATGTTGGTCTTAGTACTTACGAGCTGGGGGACGTGGATGGCCAAGACATCCCAAAAATATGGAACATAAATGCTTTAAAGAGGTACCACTTGTAATAATACTTTCGACACTCCGATCAGACAATGACTATCATGTCGATTGAATAACTGTATTATTTGCCTTATTAATGAAATGCCTCTATTATTTGAATCTGAAACTTATGATATAACTACTAATTTACGAGTTATTTAACTCACAAATTAGTCGACTTATAGACTGCTGCATTTATTGATCGGGCAAGACTGAGCACTTACAATTTACAAAGAATTGTGACGAACACAATTCTTTACAAATTATACAAGTCTGAAGACAAATGTCAAATTCCAACTAACAAATCAGAATGAAAAGCAAGTAGCATGTGCAAATTCGAAATTATATATATAATCATTGATGAAAAATATTTACAAAAGAAGAAGATATTGTTTCTAAATTGCAAAAAAAATTATAATATAAAGATAGAAGAAATATGCCTACCTATCCGGATCAGATTGCTACTCCTGGGCCTCTTGATTCTCTATGGAAACCCCCGATCTTTTGCATTATATTTTTCAGTCCTTCCTTCAAGGGCTCTTTCAAGATCTGCTGACAGGATTTCTTCGATGTGGCTATTGAGATTGGCTTCGCTAGGCTCGAGCGTATCATTTGCCTCCTCTCCTCTTCTCCATTAGTGACGTCCTGAGGAAGCTTAGGCAGAGACTCGATGTCATCTAAGAAGGACATATTGATATAGGAAACCTTTCTTGACAGGCTAATCGAATCCGTTTGACCACCTCGACTTGAGCTCTTCCTAACCCCTCGAAGACCTGATCTTTTGCATCTTTGATCTATTTCAGGTGCTTAGACTGAAGTCTCTCCTTTTTTTCTTGCAATTTAGATTGAGCTACCTCCAATGAGTTGATCTTAGCCTTGAGGTTGGTCTTGGTAGACTCAAGATCGATTTTCACCACCTCTAGATTGGTTCTCACCGCATCAAGATCGCCCCTCAGTTTGGCATTCTCATCCTTAAGCTCAGCAGCTTCAATCTCCTTGCCCTTTAGCACACTAATCTCTTTCTTCAGTTTCTCTATCTCACATCAGATAAAGGAAAGGGCAGGCTCGTTGCACCATGCTCTGTATGGCCTCCTCCTACTTTTTCACTAGTTTGTCATAGGGAGCCCTATAAGCTAAATCTATTTGGGCCTTCTTTTTATTATATAGGAGTGTAGCCTGGTACAGCTCGCACTAGAACTGATCCCTAGTCTGCTCCAGATGCAGTAGGATCCTCTGGGTAACCTAAAAAAACAAAAATACAACTTGGATTAAACATAGTCGTCAAAGATAACAAACATTAATCAACTTATAAAGATGTAGAAATCTTACCATTAGTGATAGCATGCATAGATTTGTCCCCATCTGCTCCAACTTGGTAAGGAACTGAGCATCAGTTAGGTCCTTCTGTTGCAACCCTAGCAAGTACACTAGATCGATAAGTAATAAAGGGGGGTATAGTTAGGACCCGCAAATATCGAACCCAAGGAAAATGTGTGTGAAAATTGTGAAAATTAATTGTATGATAAAGAATTTCCAATTTAGTGTGTATGAGTTGTTTAATTTATATAGTGCAAACTTTAAAAGCTAAAATATGCAATGAAGGGAAATTTAATTCTAATAACAGTGAATTGAGTATGTATTTAATTCAGAAAAATTAACAAGTATGAAAATGTATAGAAATTAAAACGTTGCTTAGGTTCACTCATCCACCCCATACCCACTGTGAATTAATTTTATCTTAAAGTATACATGAATGAATTCGGGATAACCCTCTTAACCCAAGCTTCCCATTCCGGCGCTAGCTATTCTAGTTGCTAAACTTCCCATTCCGGAGCCAGCCCAACAACTAGCCTATGCACGGGTCTAACATCCTAAGTTTGGGTTGTCTTCCCATTTCGAAGCCAAACAACCCAAATCTCATCCATTTCACTCCACAATCTAGTCCTAAAATCACAATTACTGCACATTTAGAATCCCATTCCGGAGCCGTCTAAAATAATACAACATTCATGAAAGAAAAACTGAGCAAGATTATTCATAGACTTCAATCCACTAGACTCAATACACATTCAAAGATATATGATGAACATCATTCATCCATGTATTGAAATTAACTCAATAGATTGAAAATCCATGAAATATAAAAAGTAACAGTGAAATAGACCATTCATTCATGTAAAAATCAAAATATGCTCAATATTCACATTGTGAGTAGGGGATTCAAAGCTTCCCTAAGCAACAAAGATAACTACTCACTATCCATAATGTAAAAGATAAACAAAGTAAGAATGAAAACTATAAAACCCATTTGAAGCTGAAGATTGAAGTTGATGAAACTCTTTCTCTTCTACTCCAAACAGCACTTTGATTGTAAGTTGTAATCTTCAAAACTAGAAACTAAAACTATAACTATCTTTGTGTTCTTGAAGTAAAACTAAACTAAAAGAGTAATTTTTACAAGTAAAACTCTAATACTAAAGTGTGAAAAACCCTTAAAATATGAAAAACTGCATTTTCTTCTCTACCTAAACACTCTATACATGAAACCCTTGAAAAGACCTCTCCTAAGCAGAAAATTTCGCAGCTTTTATAGAGCTGTCCAATAGGCCACGGTTGGGACACTTTTTTCTCAGCCGCGACAAAAGGAGACAAAGTGATAATTTCTATGGGCACGGCTGGGACAGTTTGTCTTAGCCACTACAAGCTTCTAGATCAAAAGGCATTTACAGGCTGTACTTTGCCACGGTTGGGACACTTTGTCTGAGCCGCGACCTTTAACTAAATGGTGCATTTTGACTCCTGGATTGGGCACGGCTGGGACACTTTGTCTCAGCCGTGGCCATTAGTGAAATGGTGAGTTTTTGCCATCTGCGTTGGACACGGCTGGGACAGTTTGTCTCAGCCGTGCCTTAGCAAAATTTCCTACAGAAATTGAATTTTAAGACCATTAATCACCCAAACACTTTAAATTTATCAAAATGACTAAAATAAACAAAAGAAAAAAATATTTTAGCATTAAAACACTAAAAGCATGCAAGATGAGATACTAAAAACACACAAAATTATCCAGAAAATAAACATTAAAAACAAGATTATCAACTACCCCACACTTAGCGTTTTGCTCGCCCTTGAGCAAATGAATCATCCACAATCTTAAAAATTCAAACTCCACATCAGAACAAGCAAATTCAGAGAGATTCTAGCAACACTTAGTAGAAGACACTCAGATGAAGAATTCAATTAAAAAGACTTAAATTGATCTATACCATACAATTTCTTGTGTGTGTGTGTGCGAGGCTAAAATAGATTTATTTTCTTTCAAAAACCAAAGCTACTAGTGAATTCCAGTATTTAAGCAAATAGAGAATTACAATAATTTTGTGCTTGCAAATCAGAACAGTCATAAGCCTCTCTTTTAGCACCTCAACCACAAGGGTCATCTCCACTAAATAACTGAAAACAAAATAGGATCACCAGGGCTTACATTAAGGTTGTAGTGGGGATAAGGCAAAGGTTCCAAAAAAATTTTTGATAAGGTCAGCAAGACAGAATTAGCCACACTATCCAGAAATACAAACCACCTAACTTTCTCAAGAAAAAAAACTCCTTCAAAATCCATGCTCTATCATTGTAAGAAGGAAAAACTAAACTCAGGATATTAGTTGAATTCTCAAAATTGTAGGAAGCAAGGTAAATGACACTTTCTATAAATGCTAGGTACCCCACACTTATTTTCTGCAGCATAATAACTAATTTTTTTAACAGTGAATTTTTCATTCACTTACTAAGAAGGGCACCAAAAGCACTAATTGTTTATCATCCTTGTCCCAAAATATTTAGAACGTTTAAGCTCAATACTCCCTAAAAAAAACTTCAACTTCCCTTTTCTTCTCAACTGATAATCGAAAATTTATCAGACCTAACATGTAAATTTCATTACCCAACCTAGAATGGCCAATTCCAAAGTGGGATAGACAAAGGCATTTTAGACTGCATGGTTTAGCATAAGTGTAATCAAGAAAAATTAAATATTACGCTTTTAGCATACCAATTAAGCTCAAAAGGGCTAACAATGGTAAAATTTACTAAGGGTAGGTCAAAATTTATTTAAAAGTTGGTTACCAAAGAAGGCTGGCTGGGTCATATCCTAATCTTATCCGAGTTAAATATTCATTTTGAAGGGTGATGAGGAAGGTTCTAACTATTCCAGAATTTCTTCACTCAAATGCTTTTACTCACTGGTTTTAATTTCATAAAACTTAGCCTACTATGCTCATTAAGTTAGAAGTTGAATGGTATATAATTAATCGAGATCAATTCAAAAGAAGAACTTCCCTGAACAATATTACTACTCTCTGGCTACTCAAACCTCCTAAATAAGCAGTTCAAGTTTTAAGTTCAAATTGATTTAAAACAAGATTGACTGGAAAGCTCAGGCTAATTGCAAAAGTAATTAATAGCCTAAGAAAATTAAACTAAATTGACACTAAAGGAATGTAGAATGTAATACAACTTTCAAACACAAAAGAAAAGAACTAATACCAAAATCAAACATCCAAGATAAAAACTATGAAAAAAATATGGAAAACATGAAAGAAATTCGATTAGCAAACTACAGTCATAACACAACAGCAAAAACTAAAAACATCCCATAACTAGAAAGAAACAACATCAAAAGCAAATACAAAAAAACTAAGTCAAACAGTCTTCATCCTCAAACCATCACGCCACACTTAAAACTTTTGTTGTCCCCAGCAAAAGACCAAAAGAGTATAAACAACAAGGGAGTGATGAGTGGAGGAAAAATCCCTGAAATCATGGCGAGAAAGGCAGTGGTGGAGGCGGGAACTGGTTGTCAAATCGGGATTGTAGCATCCCAAGAGCTATAACAATGCCGTCTATCCGCTGCGTAATGGATGTGAACCCAGAATCCATCCTTTGAGTAATGCAGCCAAGTCTGGTATTAAGAGCAGTGTACTGCTCAGAGGATAAAGAAGATGCTTTAGCTTCAGATCGCTCCAATTCTATGGCTCCCTTGTGCATAGCTGCTCTATATAAAGTCCGGTTCGAAACCACCAAATGTCCTTACCCTGGAAGGCAAGGGTCGTCAATCAGTACAGCCATATTTCGTAGCATTGTTCGATCAATGATCATGGGCTTGGCAACTACAGCACCCAGCCTCGTATGGTTAAGAAAATGGGCTAAAGTGGTTACGAACCCTCCCATTGCTAGCTTCGAATCCCTCTTTGGGAATGAGTGCAAATCCAAAACCTTTTGGGCAATGAATGATGCCCCATTCAGCCTAATACCATTATGCATCGCATAAAGAATGGTGGCCTCACTTGCATTTACATTACCGGGCCCTCCAAGGTGGCTAAAGAAAGCCAAGGCCAAATATCGATGCATAATCCTCAATGGGTGATCCCTCAGGTGATGCGCCTTGGTGTTCTTGGGGTTAAAGTATGTAGGATCCTCGCGATCACAAACTTCCATCTAGATTTTCTGTTTGTTTAGATGAGTAATGTCCCGGGCAGTAGGGCTGTTAATGGGTTGGGTTGGGTTAAAAATGAAAAAAACCCAACCCAAACCAATATAGGCGGTTTGGGGCGATTTGAGGTGGTTTTTTATTGTTGTTTACAATGGTTTGGGGTGGTTTTAAAATGCTTTGAAATGGTTTGAATACGGTTTAAAGTAAATTAACTACTTTATTCATCATTTTTTTTTTCAAAATTTAACATATAAAATAAAATAATAAACAAAATAATAACTACATTAAATTACAAATTGTACTAAATTTAAAATATTATATACTATATTTAAAACTAATAAATATTAAAATTTATATACAAGCATTGTACTTAAATATAATATTATCAGTGTACCTAACCTATCTATCAATTTTGTTCGTGTGGTTCGCAGTGTACTATGCCAGGAAAAACCAGCAAAGCATTGCTATTGGCCTTATGCTGGAACTAACATATGCTTTGCGACTATCAATAGGAGATTTGATCCAGGAACTTGTGATCCCATTTGATGTTGAACAACAAAACCCATCAACATAGCATAATTGACAATTAGAATGACCTGAAAAGAGGTTGAAAAATTGTTCACACAAAAGGACATTGAAATGAAGTATCCATACAATTGAAAAGGAGAAGATACAATGGAGAGATAGCGAAATAGATAAGCTAAGCTAAGTTTGCAGTTTTACACGTTGTATTAAAATGACATCGAACTTCAACAAATAAAACAAAACGATTTTCCTCTAAAGCCTAGAATTGAAGACTGAAGAAATTCACAGAACAAGTTCATCTACTCTCATTCATCCAAATAGTTCCCAATTCATAAGCAATACTCGTATGCATAAATGCATCATATTTGTCTCAAATTGAAGAAGCAAAATTGTTGCGACCCTAGCAAGTACATTAGATTGACAAGTAATAAAGTGGGGTATAGTTAGGACCCTCAATATCGAACCCGAGGAAAATGTGTGTGTGAAGACTGTGAAGATTAATTGTATGCTAAAGAATTTCCAATTGTTTGTGTGTATGAGTTGTCTGATTTATATAATGCAACTTTAAAGCTTAAGTATGTAAAGCAGAGAAATTTAAATTCAGTGTATTAAATTCTGAAAAATTAGCAAGTGTAAATATCTATAGAAATAAAGCGTTACTCGGGTTCACTTATCCACCCCATACCCAAATGTGAATAAATTTTTACATAAAAGTATACATGAATGAATTCGAGATAATCCTTCTTAACCCAAGCGTCCCATTCCGGAGCCAGCCCAACAACTAGCCTAAACCCGGGTCTAAAATCCTAAGTTCGGTCTACCGTCCCATTTCGGATCCACACAACCCAAAACCCATCTATTTCACTCCCTACTCTAGTTTTAAAATCGCAAATACCACACATCTAGAGTCCCATTCCGGAGCCATCCAAAATAGACAATATTCATGATAGAAAAACTGAGCTAAATCATTCATAAACTCCAATCTATTAGGCTTAATACCCATCAAGACATAAGATAAACACCATTCATCCATGGATACAAAATAACTTAATAGATTGAAAAATCAATGATAAACAAATAAGTACTTGTGAAATAGACCATTCATTCATGTAAAAATCAATTTGAGTTCAATATTCACATTATGAGTAGGGGATTCAAAGATCCCCAAGCAACAAAAAAGGACTACTCACAATCCATAATAAAATGAAAAGAGAAAAAGATAGAATAACTCCTGAAGTTCATGGTGAAGAAAACCCAGCTGAATCCAAGCTCTTCAATCTCTTTCTCCAAAGCTTACAGGAAAAATGAGCTTCAAAATATGTAGATCTATACTTGTAAACTATATATCTATGTTTAATCTAAGTGTTTTTGTGTAAATCCCACTATTTTCAAGTATATCTATGTATTTTTGTGTGTAAAATAAACTAAGAGCTCAAAGAGAGAAGAAGGAAACCCTAAAAACTAAAATTTACTCAAAAAACTCCTCTCCCTTCGATTTCAGAAAACTCTGCTTTATATAGGTCAGCATGGGTCACGGTTACTACCAAATTCGTGGTAACCGTGACCTCTAATGAAAAATGCTCTTTTGATTAAAATGGGTCACGGTTGCTACTAAATCCTTAGTAACCGTGAGACTGCTCGGAGCTGAAATTCAAGATTTGGTCACGGTTACCATGAAATTCCTGGTAACCGTGAGATAGTTCTCATATTCATTCTGGACTGAAAAATTGCCTGCCTCACGATTACTAGGAAATCCTTAGTAACCGTGAGATGCTTCTCTTCTTGCTTCTGTATTAAAAACTCCATAGGTCATGGTTACCAGCCTATCAAGTACAATTGCCATGCTGACCGTGACAAGCTTCAAAACGGTGCGTTTTGACAGAATGCATGGGTCACGGTTACTAGGAAATTCCTGGTAACCGTGAGGTACCTAAAAATCACAAAAATCTGTCAAAAACACTCAAAAATCACACAAAAACTAGAATTAACTGAGAATCGGATAAATTATTAAATGCTAGTAAAAACAAAGCAAAAGATGCTAAAAAATCAATGAAAACTAGACTCAAATTAAACTAAAACTAAATACTGAAATTGAGTTATCAAAATACCCCACACTTAGACTTTGTTTGCCCTCAAGCAAATGAATTATCCACAATCTTGAAAAACTCAAGACTTCAATTCAGAACAGAAAAAATCAGAAGTGCCAGAGCAACACTTAGCAAAAGTCACTCAGAAGAAGAACTTCATCAAAAAGACTCAAATTGATCTATATCAAACAATTTCTCGTGTGTGTGTGTGAGGCTAAAACAGATTTATTTTCCTTCAAAACCAAAACTACCAGTGAATTCCAGCAATCAAGCAAACATAGAATTATGACAATTTTTGTGTTTGCAACATAGAATAGTCATAAGCCTCTCCTTTAGCACCGAACCACAAGGGTCTCCACTAGACAAATTAAAGCAAAATAGGATCACCAGGACTTACATTAAGGTTGTAATGGGGATAAGGCAAAGGTTCCAATGATTTTATAGGTTAGCAATACAGAATTAGCCACACTATCCATAAAAAAAATCCACCTAACTTTCTCAAGGAACTTCTTCAAAATCCATACCCTATCATCATAAGAATGAAAAATTGATCTTAGGACATTAGTTGGATTCTCAAAATTGTAGGAAGATAGATAAATGACACTTCCTATAAATACTAGGTACCCCACACTTATTTTCTGCAATCATGAATCAGTTAAAATTTCTGCAGCACTACAACTGATTTTTGATTTTTTTTTAGGATACCAAAAGCACTAATTGTTTATCATCCTTGTCCCAAAATATTTAACACGTTTAAGCTCAACAATTCCTAAAAACTTATTCAACTTCCCCTTTTTTAACTGACAATCATAAATTCATCAAACCCGACATACAAATTTCATTACCCAACCTAGAGTGGCCAATTCCAAAATGGGAAAGACCAAAAGCATTTAGGCTATATGGTTAAGCATTAGTGCAATAAAAATTTACTAAGGGTAGGTCAAAAGTCATTTAAAAGTTGGTTATCAAAGAAGGTTGCCTGGGTCATATCCTAAACCTGCCTAAATTGAATATTTATTTCGAAGGGTGATGAGGAAGGTTCTAGCTATTCCAAAATTCATTCACTTAACTGTTTTCACTTTTATTTAGCCTAATGTACTCATTAAATAAGAAAATTGAATGATATATGATTAACTGAGATCAATTTAAAGAAGAAACTCTTTACTGAACAAGCTACTGCTCTCCAGCTATCCAGTCTTTTCAAATTATCAGTTCAAAAACGAGTCTAAGCTAATTCAATTCAAGATTAACTGGTAGCTCAAACTAAAGGTAAGGTGATTAATAACTCAATGGAAAAATTTTTATTCTAACCTAAACTAAAGATTTTAGAACAAAACATTCTACTTAAAATCAGAAGGAAAAGCAAAACATAAAATAAATTCACTTGAAGAAAAACAAACTCCATTAAATCAACACAAACTAACATTCATAATGCAAAATTTAAAAAGAGTTGTGGTTCAAGAGTTTCACAATTTCTGCCATTTGAATCCCAAATTTTTCCTTTGAATAGATAATCTGCACAAAGCAATCTTTTCACAACAAAATTAACTTCCAACAATTGTTCAAAATCAACATTAACACAGTTTAATATCATTAGTTTCAACAAAGGGAAAATATATTCTCCTACCCCACACTTCAAAGCTAGCTATCCTCAGCATGGGGCTTACAAATTTGCAAAAGAGAAAGGGAAGAAGGAACTTCCTGCTCAAGGGTACGGGGGGGCTTGGGAATCCAGCCGGGCGTTCAAGGCAGCCAATGCTTCAATGATTTGCTGCTGTTGATGTTTGAACTCCTCCTGATTAGCAGCTAGAATGTCCATACGGTCCATCAAAGTAGTGTATTGAGCGGAGGACAAGGTGATTGAACATTGATGCGGGGCAGGTGGAGGATTACATAGGCTGCACTCTAGCTTGTGCAAGTACTCTTCTCTGCTGGTTAGCCTGAACCCATGCTCGGTAGTCACATCATCAACTATTATCTTCATGTTCTTCAGCATCTTGGCATCAATGTAAGCAGCTGCAGGGAGGCTTTTGTCAATATCCAATGGATGCCCGAAATGCCTAGCAATCATGGTCACCCATCCACCAAAAGAGATCTTCTTCACTTTAGTCGGTTTTTGTTGCATCTCCTCAAGTTTATTCCACCAATGATATGCTCCATTGATACGGCAATGTCGCACCATGCAAGAAAGTATGAGAGCCTCTGGGAGATTGATCTGCCCTGCACTCTGCACATGAGACATGAAAGACATAGAGAAGAAATGATGTAAAATTCTCAAAGCATGATCCCGCAGTAAATGTGATTTAGTGGTACCGGCCACATAAGGGCCTCTAATCAGCGGGTCTCTGATGTCTTCCCAAGCTCTGTCTTTTGAATGTTCTTCATAGGCATAAATCCCATCTAGTGGAAATCCGAGGGCATCAGTAACTGTAGCCAAAGATACTTCATAAAATCTACCTTCCAAGAAAAGGTTCACCATGGGTGGCTTGTTATCATCCCCGAAATGAAATTGTACTATAGAAAGGAAGTCTCTGGTCAAATTTGGATAAACCAACTCCCGGCAGTTAAAGAATTTTTTCCAACCAATGGCAGCAATGTGGCTCTCAATCTCCCCCTTGATCCCCAGCTTTTCCAGCAGACTCAAATTGAGATAAACCGAAGGTAGGTAGTCGCAGTTGGAGAAAATATCATAGTTTGTTCGCATCTTTTCAGGAACCCAGCTCGGTATTCTTGGTCCTTTCTTTTTTTGTGGCTTCTGTTGCACAGGGGTTGGCTATGGTTGCTGACTAGCTCCAGTAGGCTCTTCAGATGGCGAGGGTTGCCTGGCAAGTGGGATGATTTCCTGTGCTTGAGAAGAACTGGAAGTACGAGCTCTTTTAGGTGCCACTGCCCAGAAACAACAAAATTGAAAGTTTACAACGTTGGGAAAGGAAAATAAACACAATTATAGCAGGAATAGATGAGAATGCATAAAGAAATTTATGTCACACACAAGTTCCTTAGAGGTACGTGGCACTCAACCACAATGACCGAGTCATCCTTTGGAAACCAGTAGCCCGCAGGTCAAATCGTTTCAGCCTATATACCTCAAGGACAGAAATGGCACACACAAGCATGTAAATGCAATTGCTAACTTAGACAAAAGATTATTGATTTGGCATGCTTATTCGAGCCAAAGATATGCTTGATAAATGAATGACTAATCAAGTGTGTGCAAAAGTTCCAAATCAAAATCAGTAATTGGGGTACAGTGTCAACAATTCATGGTAAAGCAATGCGTTTAACTACATTTAATAAATCTGTATGCATGACAATATCGATGTATCGGTGTATGCATTCAAGCAAGAATTCAACAATTGCACTCATCATATTCAGCAAGAAGAAAAATGCAGGGCATTAAAAGGGAAGAAACAGGGCTCAATTGGCAAAAATCAAACAAAACGGAAATGAAAACTATCAATGCTGAAGGGACACACAGGAAACACAACAGAACAGAATAACCAGACAAATGCCATCACTTCTTCAAGTGAACCGCCAAGCACAGGAGATAAAAGAAAACACAGGAAAAAAAATGAGGGAGGATACGAGAACATACCTGTGGCTGTGCACCTTAAATACCGAGGTTAACCATAACAAAACATAAGTAAGACTCAAATAGAAAACACAATGAAACCAAAACAAAACAAAGAAAAACGCATTAAAGAGAAATAGATGAAGGAAAACAACACAGGAAAAACGGAAGACAAAGACATAGACAAAAGCTACTAGACAAAAATTTAAACAACAAGAAAACACACACAGAAACTTCCGAAAATATGAAAAAAAAAATTAAAATTAAAAAAAATTAAAATTAAAATTAAAATAAAATAAAATAAAATAAAAATAGGAAAGGAGACTTACTTGGTTGATGATGATGATGGAGAAAATAAAGGAGCTAAAACAATCACAAGCAAGAAAAATGTCAGAAAAACCAACGAAAAATAAAAAGAAAAAAAGAAGAAAAAGAAAAAGAAGAAGAAGAAGAAGAACGAAAAAGAAGAAGAACGAAGAATAAGAAAAACGAAAAAGAAAAAGAAGAAGAAGAAGAAGAAGAAAAACGAAAAAGGAGAAAGAAAAACAAGGGAAAAACTAGATTCACACTAGATCTAAACAATAAGAAAGAAGAAAAAGAAAAAACAAAAAGCAAATAACTTACCGGAGAACGTGGCGGATAGCGGCGGAGAACGGAGGAGGAGAAGAGTGGGGGAGGGAGAAGAGAGAAAAAGAGAGAGAGAGAGAGAGAAAAAAACGAAATGAAGAGAAATGAAATAAGGTTTCTTAAAATTAGGGTTTCGTTTTTTTTTAAACAACACGGTTACTATGAATATCATAGTAACCGTGAGGTAACTCAATAAAAGGTTCTGGACTAAAAATTGACCTATCTCACGGTTGCTATAAATTTCATAGTAACCGTGAGATAGACTGGAATTTGTTTCTGGATTAAAACGAAGGTATCTCACGGTCATCATGAAAATCATATTAACCGTGAGATAAAACACAAATTGCTACTGGAACAAAATTGACATTGGTCACGGTTACTATGAAAAACATAGTAACCGTGAGATAAAACGCAAATGGCTACTGGAACAAAATTGAACATTGGTCACGGTTACCATGAAAAACATAGTAACCATGAGATAAAACGGATTCCAGTTTTGTACCAAATTGAAGGAACCTCACGATTACTGAGATAAGCTTAGTAACCGTGAGCCCCTAAAATTACTGAAAATTTTTATTTTATTTTTTTTCTCATTCTCTCCCAACAATTAAACAAAACTTTCTCCTCCACTAAATTTCCAGAAAAACACACACAAATTGAATGACACTCACAATCCTTGAACCACTACCCTTAACACAACTATTAATAAGAAACTAACACAAAACATTGTTCAAAAGTATGAGTTAGAGGTAGTTCTGCATTTATCAAGTCCGCAGCTGGACTTTCAAATACCGTCAAGGGTCTTGAAGAGTGATAATCACCGAAGCACCTTCAAACGTTGGTTTGAAATAGGGCTTCACACGATGTCCATTCACCTTGAATTCTTTTTCATCTTTCGGGTGATTGAGAGTCACCACCCCAAATTTATCTGCTCTTACTAGCACATAGGGCCCTTTCCACCACAATTTAAGTTTCCCTAGAAACAGTCTCAATCTACTATCATAAAGCAGCACTTTCATTCCTGGTGTAAGTTCCTTCTTGGCTATTCTTCGATCATGCCACTTCTTTGTGTTGTCTTTGTATTTCTTGGCATGTTCATAAGCCCAGAATCTGATCTCCTCCAATTCATTCAACTGCAAAGACCTGCACTTTCCTGCATTCTCAAGGTTAAGATTTAAAAACTTAGTAGCCCAATAAGCCTTGTGCTCTAATTCCACCGGTAAGTGACAGGATTTTCCAAACACCAGCCTAAAAGGCGACATTCCTATTGGTGTTTTAAAAGCTATCCTATAAGCCCACAAAGCCTCATCTAACTTAAGGTACCAATCTTTCCTAGATGCATTGACCGTTTTCTCCAAGATTGCCTTCAATTCTCGGTTAGAAACCTCAACTTGCCCATTAGCTTGGGCATGATATGGGGTAGTTATTTTGTGCCTCACTCCGAATCTTTTCAATAAGGCTTTGAATTGGTGGTTGACAAAATGTTTCCCACCATCACTAATAATGGCTCTTGGGGCCCCATAGCGGGCGAATATATTCTTCCTTAAGAATTCTAAAACAACATTAGCATCGCAAGTCCTAGTGGCTATAGCTTCTACCCATTTACTCACATAATCGACTGCCACTAAGAATTACTCAAACCCATAAGAAATTGGAAAAGGCCCCATGAAATCTATCCCCTATAAGTCAAACAGTTCAACCTCAAGCATGTTAGTCAATGGTATCTCATCTCTCCTGGTTATATTTCCCACCCTTTGACATTAATCACAGGTTTGAATGAACATTTTAATATCATGAAATAAAGTGGGCCAATAAAACCCGGAAGAAAGAATTTTCGATACCGTTCTGTTAGGGCCATGATGTCCACCAGCTTCCCCACTGTGACAGGCTTGCATGATTTCTACTTGCTCCTCCTTGGGAATGCACCTTCTGAGAACTTGATCAGAACAAAGACGGAAGAGGTAAGGATCATCCCAGATGTAGTGCTTCGCATCAGCTTTAAGCTTCTTCCTTTGCTACCATGTGAAGTCTCTTGGTATATAATCTCCTGCAAGAAAATTGGCAACATCAGCGAACCAAGGTAAAGAAACTTCACAAACAAATAATGCACAAATTCGTTCATCAGGGAATAAATCCGAAATCTCCCCTTCTTCAATATGATCATGCTCTATTCTAGACAGATGATCTACTACATGGTTTTCTACCCCCTTCTTGTCTTTAATCTCTAAATCGAACTCTTGCAATAGGAGTACCCATCTTATCAGTCTTGGCTTGGATTCCTTTTTGGCAAAGAGATGCCTTAGTGCTGCATGATCAGACCACACCATAATCTTTGCTCCCAATAGATATGGTCGAAATTTTTCAAAGGCAAATACAATGGCAATAAGCTCTTTTTCAGTTGTGGTATAATTGACTTGAGCTCCTGTTAGAGTGTGGCTCGCATAATAAATATCACAAAAGACTTTCTCTTGCCTTTGACCGAGCACTGCTCCCACTGCAAAATCACTCGCATCACACATTAGTTCAAAAGGCGAATTCCAATCCGGAGATATAATCACCGGAGCTGAAATAAGCTTTTTCTTCAACAATTCAAAGGCCAATAAACATTCATCATCAAAATCAAAAGGAGCATCTTTCATTAACAAATTCGACAAAGGTTCGCAATTTTTGAAAAATCCTTTATAAACCTTCTATAGAAACCTGCGTGCCCTAGAAAACTCCTTACTCCCTTAACATTGGTCGGTGGTGGGAGCTTCTCTATAACCTCTATTTTTGCCTTGTCCACCTCAATCCCTTTCTCAGAAATCTTGTGTCCTAAAACTATGCCTTCCCTCACCATAAAGTGGCATTTTTCCCAATTTAGCACTAAGTTGGTCTTCTTGCACCTACTTAACACTAAATCGAGATGCTCTAAGCAGCTCTCAAAGTAAAGCCCGTATATGGTAAAGTCATCCATAAATACCTCCATAAATTTCTCTATAAAGTCATGAAAAATTGCCATCATGCACCGGTGAAACGTAGCCGGTGCATTGCACAAGCCAAAAGGCATCCTCCTATAGGCAAAAGTGCCATAAGGGCAGGTAAAGGTGGTTTTCTCCTGATCTTCAGGGCTATGGGAACTTGCAGATATCCTGAATACCCGTCTAAAAAACAATAGAACCTATTACACACTAACCTTTCCAACATCTGATCAATAAATGGCAATGGGAAATGATCTTTTCTGGTGGCATGATTCAATCTCCTATAGTCTATGCACACCCTCCAACCCGTGACCGTTCGAGTTGGGATTAATTCATCTAATTCATTTTTTTATCACTGTCATTTCCCCTTTCTTCAGGACACATTGCACAGGGCTAACCCATTTACTATCAGAGATTGGATAGATTATACCTGAATCGAGCAGTTTAAGTACCTCTTTCTTCATAACCTCTTGCATAGCTGGATTGAGCCGTCTTTGGGGTTGAGCGACCGGTTTGCAGTCCTCCTCCATGAGAATTCGGTGTGTACAGTAACTCGAATTAATACCCTTCAAGTCTGCTGTCTCCCATCCTATTGCCTCCTTGTGTTTTTTCAACACCTTGAGCAGCGTATCCTCTTCAGTACCTGTTAATAAAGAAGAAATAATCACAGGCTTATCTTCTCCTTCTAAAAATACATACTTCAAATGAGAAGGAAGAGGTTTTAGTTCAAATTTCAATTCTCCCTCTTGCAAAGTGATTTTCTCTTGCTTTGAATTTTTCTCCTCGCAGTCTTTCACCACAACTGCTATTAATTCTTCTTTTACTCCATCCAATTCTTCATTTTCCAAGGAATGTATCAAACTTGAATTTATTGGATCATTTAGTAGTACTTTTTCTTGCACTTCCTCTACACATTCGTCGATTTTGTCCATGAAGTAGACTGACTCTTCTAGGTCACTTGATGGATATTTCTGAGACTTGTTCATGTCTACCACCAGTTCTTCGTTGTTGAATCGAAGAGTAACCTTTTGCCCATGAACATCAATCAAAGCCTTTATAGTATTCAAAAATGGTCTTCCCACTATAAGGGGTACTTTCCTGTCTTCCTCCATTTCCATGACTACAAAATCCACGGGAAAAATGAATTTTCCTACTTTTACCAGCAAGTCCTCAATAACTCCCTTTGGCCTTCTCACCGATCTATCTGCAACTTGAAGTCTCATTCCTGTTTCCTTGAGATCCCCTAAATTGAGTTTCCTACACATAGAATAATGCATTAGATTAATGCTGGCTCCTAGATCACATAAAGCGTTTCCAACAAAAGTTTCACCAATTTCGCAAGGTAGAGTAAAGCTACCTGGATCTTCCAATTTCTCCGGGATCTTATTCATTATAATTGCACTACAGTTCTCAGTGAGTTACACAGTTCCATACCCTTCTAATTTCTTTTTATTAGAACAAAGTTCTTTCATAAACTTAGCATAGTTGGGCTTGTGTGCTAGGGCTTCAGCAAAAGGCAAGTTAATATGTAATTTCTTAAACATGTCTAGAAACCTAGCCAATTACTCATTTTTCTTCTCCTTCCTAGCTACAGCAGGAAATGGCAACCTATTGATATCAAGATCCTCTATGCTTGGATTCGCAATACTTTTTCCTTTGTCATTTCTTGGAGCATCCACATCTACCTCTACTCTAGAGTTAGAAATACTTACCTTCCGTGTTGGCTCCTCTAAATCAGTTGATGAGGTTGGTGATTTACCTCTTTCTTCCTCCCTTGCTGCTTCCTTGCCACTTCTCAAAGTGATTGCTTTGGCCTCCTCCTTGGGATTGCGATCCACATTTGAAGGAAATGTCCCTGGGTGTCTGTTTGACGTTGAAGTTGCAAGTTGACCCAATTGAGTCTCCAAATTTCTCATTGAAGCATCTTGATTTTGGTTCCATTGCCCTTGAGATTTCCACCTTGAATCTTGACTCACCATGAATTGTTGTTGGTTATTCATGAAACTAGCAAACATGTCTTCTAAATTTGGCTTCTTTTCTTGGATAGGTGGTCTTGATTGGAATCCCGATGGGTGATAGGGTTGAGGTTGATTAGAGTTTTGCCCTTGATGGTGATTTGGTGGATAGGGGACTTGGTAGTGATTGGTGGCTTGTGGCTGGTGGGGTTGAGCTTGACTATGATAGGCATTTGAGTGGTAAGGTGCTCTTGGTTGTGGTTGAGAAGATGAAGCTTGTTGATTCCCATCCTTCCATGAGAAATTAGGGTGATTTCTCCATCCCGGATTATATGAATTGCTGTAGGGATCATTCCTTCTAAAATCACCTAGTGCATTTACATCTCCTACAACTCCTCCTTCTTGGATAACTTGCTCACTTTCAGACGGTCCACTTCCTTGATTCACTGAAACCACATTTTGGACCTTCAAGCCGCTCAACTCCTTTCTCACCATCTCTAGCTGTGCCTTTAACAATGCTACTTCATCCACATTATGTAAACCTTGCCTCCTTGGAACTAATCTAGGGGCAGTCCATTGAGAATCATTTGCCGCCATTTCATCCAACAACTGAAAAGCGTCCTCAGGTAACTTGTTCAAGAAAGATCCTGCTGATGCTGCATCCAATAATGACCTTGTTTGAGGTGTGACTCCCGCATAAAAGATGGTCATCAATTGATAGACAGCTATTTCATGATGTGGACAACTTCTCAATAATCTTCTAAACCTCTCCCATACCTCGTGAAAAGGCTCTTCATCCATTTGATGGAAACTCATTATACTATTTCGAATGCTTGCAGTCTTTGTTGGAGGAAAGAATCTCATTAAAAACCTTTCTTGCATTTGAACCCATGTCCATATTGACTGTCGTGGTAACATTTGTAACCACTCTCTTGCCTTGCCAATCAATGTAAATGGAAACAGCTGCAACCTCACTGCATCCGTACTAACACCCGAAATTTGAACAGTGTCACTCACTTTCAGGAATATATCGATATGCTAAGCTGGATCCTCTACTTCTGAACCAGAGAACTGATTCCTCTGTACCATGGTAATGGTGGCTGGCTTGAGCTCAAATTGTACTCCTCTCGGTAATACAATTGTTCGGTGATCTTCATTCCACCTTGGCACAGTGTAGTCTCTTATGGTCCTTTGCCTAGGCATTTCTTCTCTTCTTGCCCCTGGCATTTGTTCATGTGCCCTCGGCACTTGTTCATTCTCGGGAGGAAACTCATCAAGAGGAGGATCGTGCTCCATCTCGTTATCTCTATTATCTCTCCTTCTTTGGTGTAGAGTCCTCTCGATTTCAGGATCAAAAGGCAGTAATTGCTCTTGTCTTGTTCTATTCATGCACCAATTTCACCTGAAAAGAATCAAGAAAAACAAAATAAGGAAAGGAAAACACATACAAACAATAATCACAACTTACTAACAACGCCAATTTCCCCTGCAACAGCGCCAAAAACTTGTTACGACCCTAGCAAGTGCACTAGATCGATAAGTAATAACGTGGGGTATAGTTAGGACCCTCAATATCGAACCCAAGGGAAATGTGTGTGTGAAGACTGTGAAGATTAATTGTATGCTAAAGAATTCCCAATTGTTTGTGTGTATGAGTTGTCTGATTTATATAATGCAACTTTAAAGCTTAAGTATGTAAAGTAGAGAAATTTAAATTCAGTGTATTAAATTCTGAAAAATTAGCAAGTGTAAATATCTATAGAAATAAAGCATTACTCGGGTTCACTTATCCATCCCATACCCAAATGTGAATAAATTTTTACATAAAACTATACATGAATGAACTCGGGATAACCCTTCTTAACCCAAGCGTCCCATTTCGAAGCCAGCTATTCTAGTTGCTAAACGTCCCATTCCAGAGCCAGCCCAATAACTAGCCTAAACCCGGGTCTAAAATCCTAAGTTCGGTCTACCGTCCCATTCCGGAGCCAGGCAACCCAAAACCCATCTATTTCACTCCCTAATCTAGTTTTAAAATCGCAAATACCACACATCTAGAGTCCCATTCCGGAGCCATCCAAAATAGACAATATTCATGATAGAAAAACTGAGCTAAATCATTCATAAACTCCAATCTATTAGGCTTAATACCCATCAAGACATAAGATAAACACCATTCATCCATGGATACAAAATAACTTAATAGATTGAAAAATCAATGATAAACAAATAAGTACTTGTGAAATAGACCATTCATTCATGTAAAAATCAATTTGAGTTCAATATTCACATTATGAGTAGGGGATTCAAAGATCCCCAAGCAATAAAAAAGGACTACTCACAATCCATAATAAAATGAAAAGAGAATAAGATAGAATAACCCCTGAAGTTCATGGTGAAGAAAACCCAGCTGAATCCAAGCTCTTCAATCTCTTTCTCCAAAGCTTACAGGAAAAATGAGCTTCAAAATATGTAGATCTATACTTGTAAACTATATATCTATGTTTAATCTAAGTGTTTTTGGGTAAATCCCACTATTTTCAAGTATATCTATGTATTTTTGTGTGTAAAATAAACTAAGAGCTCAAAGAGAGAAGAAGAAAACCCTAAAAACTAAAATTTACCCAAAAAACTCCTCTCCCTTCGATTTCAGAAAACTCTGCTTTATATAGGTCAGCATGGGTCACGGTTACTACCAAATTCGTGGTAACCATGACCTCTAATGAAAAACCCTCTTTTGGTTAAAATGGGTCACGGTTACTACTAAATCCTTAGTAACTGTGAGACTGCTTGGAGTTGAAATTCAAGATTTGGTCACGGTTACCATGAAATTCCTGGTAATCGTGAGATAGTTCTCATCTTCATTCTGGACTAAAAAATTGCCTGTCTTACGATTACTAGGAAATCCTTAGTAACCGTGAGATGCTTCTCTTCTTGCTTCTGTATTAAAAACTCCATAGGTCACGGTTACCAGCCTATCAAGTACAATTGCCATGCTGATCGTGACAAGCTTTAAAACGGTGCGTTTTGACAGAATGCATGGGTCACGGTTACTAGGAAATTCCTGGTAACCGTGAGGTACCTAAAAATCACAAAAATCTGTCAAAAACTCTCAAAAATCACACAAAAACTAGAATTAACTGAGAATTGGATAAATTATTAAATGCTAGTAAAAATAAAGCAAAAGATGCTAAAAGATCAATGAAAACTAGACTCAAATTAAACTAAAACTAAATACTGAAATTGAGTTATCAAAAATAGTAATGTAGCAACACAAAGACAATGGAGCAAAAAAGTTAATAAAGGCTCAACCAAAATCCTAATTCCTTTGTTTCACTCAACTTAAAATTTTTAGCTTATCACACAGACCAAAAAAAAACATCAATTAGTTCATCACACCAAGGCTACTAACCAGGGAAACTCGTAGTAATAAAAGAAATGAAACACAACAATAATGGCATGATTGAAAAGAGAGATTAATACCTCAAAAGAAAGAAATATGGCCAGCTTTCTTACCAGTTTTTGATCAATAAATGTTTGGTACTGCACAATTTTGTTCTCAACCTCCACTAAGAGCAGCCTTCTTTCACACCGAGAAATTCTCCTTTTTCCTACTACACTAGTGTCCTGATTAATTACAAACAAATAAGCAGATATGTTAATATAACAAACTTAAAAACCCATGTAAAATCAATCAAAGCAAAAACAGATCTAACAAACTTAAAATTTGTGTTTCTCCTCTATTTATTTGTTTTAGCCATTTTACCATGTCTCTCCTAAGTGAAAAATGTTTGAACATAAAAACAAAAGGCTGGTCATCTACTGTAATGAAACAATTCTAACAAATTCCTTGTTTGCTTTCTGTAAATCATAAAAATACAAGTCTCAAACACAATTCTGGAATTTCATGACAAAGTTTCATATATATATATATATATGTATATTATGGCATCATAAATTAAGTGAAGGAACCATTCACTCCTGTGATTTCCAGCATTTATATAATTTAAAGAAATCAATAATTTATTTAGCAGCAGTGACATTATAAAGAAACTGTCTAACAATGGCGATGGCTTTGAATCATTTATTGTTTAGAAATAAAATTCCTGCTATGCTATTTTACTACCCTATATTCATCTTTTAGCTAGAGAGAGTTCAACGATGTTTACTTCTCATCAAGAGAATTTTTAATTTGTAGGTCAAATCTCTTCTCTACTCTCAGCATTTTTTGAGTTTCACACAACAAAAATGGCTTGGACGGAAAAGCAAAAGGCTACAATCAATCATAAGAATTCAAATGCTTTTAATTTCCTACAACAAATAACAATCTAAAGTAGAGCTTCATCATTTCGAACAACCAAATAAACATAAAAATAACCTGAAGATTCAAAGCAGAGGGTCGATCTAGATCTGTCCTATATCCAATCACTGTAGAGTAGCAGAGATGGAAGAAGGAGACTGCAGACTAGCATATAGAAGAAGAAGAAGAAGAAGTTGCGACAGAGTAGAAGGCAGCTGAGGACAGTTTCTAGGGCACGATGGAGAGAGAGAGAGAGATGGTAAGCGGTCGGTTTAGATAATAACCGAACAGATGATACATAACCAGACCTTTAATCATTTAAAATTGAAATTATTTACCCAACCCGACCAACAACCCATCTAAACCATGTTTTCTTGGTTTGGTCGGTTTGGGTTGACTAGGTTGGTCGGTTCAACCCAAGTATTGAACAGTCCTACCGGGCAGCATATTGATCAAAATCAAAGACTTCAAAAAATGCATTAAAAGTCATCTAATATGAATTGCCATCGAGCCAAAAACTCACATGGCCCGAATCATCATAGCTATCCACTCCAATTCTAAAATTAATTGTGCTAAAAAAATCACGGACCAAATGAGGGTATACCTTTTCATTCCGCTCGTAGAAAACTTTCCAGCCTATACCATTAAATAATCTGTCCAATTCATTCTTGAAGTCCAACTCCGTCATAATTTCCATATTGAGGCAAGGGCTGGCTAGATACTCTTGCTTGCAAAAAAGGGTTCACCAATCCATAAATTTTATGGGAATCCATGCTGGAACCTTAACCTTTGAAGACCTCTGAGGGGCAGATGATGAAGCACCAGTGTCGATACGAGATCGTTTGGGTGCCATTTCGCCTGCAACACAACACACAACATATAAGCATTAAAGACAAAACAAAGCACTTGCACAGTAAAATATATAAAAAATAACTTGTCTAAAACATAAGGAACAAACATAAACAAACACAAGTGGACTACTCACAAGAATGCTGGAACCAAAACACAAATTAAAGCATATGCAATTGAGTTAGGGACAACCGAAAACTCAACAAACATGGCCCGAACACACACATTTTTCCAACTCCTATATTAATCTTCTCTACCATTCGTGAAGCATAAAAACATTGCAAATGTTTCTTGAGCATGAGTGTGAGGCAAACAATGGCAAGCAATAAAGCAACTAAAGCAGAAAAACTTTCTTGCTTCTCTTGGGCAATTCATCGAACAGGTGGTTGGTAGATTTGTTTTAGCAATAGAAACAAGAAAAAACCAGACCTAAATGCATGAGACTCATAGAATACATGCCAAAAATCATAACCGATTCAACAATTAATGTTAAAGAAGCAAGACATTGTGACAATTTAAGTAGAAAAAGTTATCTTAATCTCTCTTTGGCATTTCATCGAATAGTTGGTGGTCGGATTTCGTTTGGCAACAAAATACAAACAAGGATGCATGAAACTAACGAAACACATGCCAACATTCATAACCATCCAAAAATTAAAAGAAAAGAAGCAAGAATTCGTGAAAATTAAAGCAAAAAAATTTGCTTACCTCTCTATGGCATTTCATCGAACAGGTGGTGGGTGGATGTGTTTTGCAACAAATAAACAAACAAGAATGCATAAAACGAACCAAAAATAAACCACAAACATCACAAATCCAAGAATTAAAAAGAAAGAGGCAAGAAAATGGGGATGAGAACACAAAATCGCAGACTTAGGAAGATTCAATAAAGGAAAAAAAATCAACATAACTCAAACAAAACAAAAGTTAAACAAAAAACAAAGAGAAGAGAGAGAGTGAGGATGGAAGCAAAAATTGAGAGAGAAGGTCGAAAGTTATGAAGAAAATGCAGAGGAAACTAAAGAAATGAGAAAGAGGGTCCAAAGACGGTTTAAAAATGAAAAAAATGACAGTTACACAAAGAGGCACGGATGGGACTAATTGTCTCAACCGCGACAAGGTTAAAATCAAAACTCCCCATTTTGATAAAATGAAAGGCACGGCTGGGACAATTAGTCCCAGCCATGCCACCCTTCTGGATTTGAAAAGAAATAAAAGACACGATTGGGACTAATTGTCTCTGTCGTGTCCCAATGAATTCCCCCATGTGATTTTTTTAAATTTATTTATTATTATTATTAAATTATTAAATTTTTAATTTTTTTTAAATGCCACGGCTGGGACTAATTGTCTCAGCCGTGCCTACCTTATGGACTTTAAACTAAAATATGGCATGAAAAAGGCCACGACTGGGACTAATTGTCTTAGCCGTGCCACTCTTCTAGATCTAAAACACGAAATTGGCCACGGATGGGACTGTTTGTCTCAGCCGCGACCAACTGAAAATTTGGCCTATTAAAACTCTTCCTCTCCTTAATGAAATCAACCTAACAACAACTAATAACCATACTCTGGACAAAATAAACAACACTAAACATGATAAACTTGCAAGAAATTAAAGAGAAATTGAAAAGAAAAGTAATTAAGTCAAAGATAAGAAAAAGTTATGGGTTTAATAAGTCGCCAGCTCGACTTTCATAGCTCTCATGGATTATCTTCTAAAGTGAGGATCACTGATGCAGCCTCATACTTGGAATCAAGATATGGCTTCAATCGGTGACCATTTACTTTGAACTCATGCCCATGACCTTCTTTCGGATGTCTGATGGTTACTGCTCCATAGCTAGAGACTTCGACAACCTCAAATGGTCCTTTCCACCTTGATTTCAACTTCCCGGGAAACAACCTCAGTCTGCTATCATAAAGAAGTACATTCATTCCTGGCATAAATTCCTTCTTGGCGACTTTACGATCATGCCACTTCTTCGTGTTCTCCTTGTACTTCTTCACATGTTCATAGGCCCAGAATCAAATCTCTTCCAACTCGTTTAACTGTAAGGACCTACATTTTCCTGCATTCTCAAGATTAAGATTTAAGAACTTAGTAGCCCAATAAGCCTTGTGCTCCAATTCCACTGGTAGATGATAGGACTTGCCAAACACTAACCTAAAAGGTGACATTCCTATTGGTGTCTTAAAGGCTGTCCTATATGCCCACAAAGCTTCATCTAACTTAAGGTACCAATCCTTCCTAGATGCACTGACAGTCTTCTTCAAGATGGCTTTTAACTCTCGGTTGGACACCTCAACTTGGCCATTGGCTTGGGCATGGTATGGGGTAGTGATTTTATGTCTCACTCCAAAATTTTTCAACAAGGTCTTGAATTGGTGGTTAACAAAGTGTTTCCCACCATCACTAATGATAGCTCTCGGGGCTCCATATTGGGTGAATATATTCTTCCTCAAGAATTCTAGGACAACATTTGCATCACAAGTCCTAGTAGCTACAACTTCTACCCACTTACTCACATAATCTACTGCCACTAGGATATATTCAAATCCATAAGAAATCGAAAAGGCCCCATGAAATCTATTCCCCACAAATCAAACATTGCAACCTCAAGCATATTGGTCAATGGAATCTCATCTCTCCTGGTTATATTTCTCACCCTTTGACATCGATCACAAGTTTGAATGAACAATTTAACATCAATAAAAAAGGTGGGCCAATAAAATCCAGAAGAGAGAATTTTTGATACCGTTCTATTAGGTTCGTGATGTTCACCAGCTTCTCCACTATGATAGGCTCGAATAATTTCTGCTTGCTCTTCTTTGGGGATACACCTTCTTAGCACTTGGTCAACACAAAGCCGAAAAAGGTAAGGATCATCCCAAATGTAATGCTTTGCATCGGCTTGCAACTTCTTTCTTTATTGCCATGTGAAGTCCCTTGGCATATAACCACCTACGAGAAAATTTGCCACATTAGCGAACCAAGGTACAAAATTTCATAAAAAAATAATGCACAAATACGCTCATCAGGGAATAAGTCCACAATCTCCCCTTTCTCAACATGATCATGCTCCAATCTTGACAAATGATCTGCCACATGGTTTTTTGCTCCCTTCTTGTCTTTAATCTCCAAATCGAATTCTTGTAAGAGGAGTACCCATCTTATCAATCTTGGCTTGGATTCCTTCTTGTCAAAGAGATGCCTTAATGCTGCATGGTCAGACCACACCACAATTTTTGCTCCAAGTAGATATGATCAAAACTTCTCAAAGGCAAATACAATAGTGAGAAGTTCCTTTTTAGTTGTGGTGTAATTAACTTGAGCTCCTGTCAAAGTGTGACTTGCATAATAAATTGTACAAAATACTTTCTCTTGCCTTTGTCCGAGTACTGTCCCACTGCAAAATCACTTGCATCGCACATTAGCTCAAAGGGCATATTCCAATTCGGAGATATGATCACTGAAGTTGAAATAAGCCTTTGCTTCAACAATTCAAAAGCCAATAAACATTCAGCATTAAATTCGAAAGGAGCATCTTTCATTAACAAATTAGATAAAGGCTTTGCAATTTTTGAAAAATCTTTTATGAATTGATGATAAAAACCTGCATGGCCTAGGAAACTCCTAACTCCCTTGACATTGGTTGGTTGTAGAAGCTTCTCTATAACCTCTATCTTTGCTTTGTCTACCTCAATCCCCTTCTCAAAAATTTTGTGTTCCAAAACTATACCTTCCCTTACCATAAAATGGCATTTCTCCCAATTTAATACTAAGTTAGTCTTCTTACACCTACCCAATACTAAATCAAGATGCTCTAAACAACTCTCAAAGTCTAGCTCATAAATGGTAAAGTCATCCATGAATACCTCCATAAAATTTTCTATAAAATCATGAAAGATTGCCATCATGCACCGCTGAAATGTAGCCAGTGCATTACACAAGCCAAAAGGCATCCTCCTATAGGCGAATGTACCATAAGGGCAGGTAAAGGTTGTTTTCTCCTGATCTCCAGGGGCTATGGGGATTTGCAAGTATCCTGAATACCCGTCTAAAAAATAATAAAACCTATTCCTCGCTAACCTTTCTAACGTCTGATCAATGAATGGCAATGGAAAATTATCTTTTCAGGTGGCATGGTTCAATCTCCTATAATCTATACCACCCTCCAACCCATAATTATTCGAGTTGGAATGAGTTCATCTAATTCATTCTTTACCATTGTCATTCCTCCCTTCTTAGGGACACATTGCACTGGGCTAACCCATTTACTATCAGAGATTGGATATACCTGAATCAAGTGGTTTGAGTACCTCTTTCTTTACCACCTCTTGCATAGCTGGATTGAACCTTCTTTGGGGTTGAGCTATTGGTTTGCAATCTTCCTCCATAGGAATTCGATAAGTACAATAGCTTGGATTAATGCCCTTTAGGTCTGCTGTCTCCCATCCTATAGCCTCTTTGTGCTTTTTCAACACCTTGAGCAGTATCTCCTCTTCAACACCTGTCAACAAAGAAGAAATAATTATTGGCTTTTCTTTGTTTTCCAAAAATACAAACTTTAAATGAGGAGGAAGAGGTTTAAGTTCAGATTTCAACTCCTCCTCTTGTAAATTAGTTCTCTCTTGCTTCAGATTCTCCTCTTTGCATCCCTTCTCCACAGCTGCTATCCATTTTTCTTCTATTCCATCCAACTTTTCACTCTTCAAAGAATGCATCAAGCTTAAATTCACTGGATCATTCAGCAACACTTTTTCTTGCATCTCCTCTACACATTTATCAATTTTTCCATGAAATAGACCGACTCTTCTAAATCACTTGATGGATATTTTTGAGACTTGTTCATATCTACCACCAATTCTTCATTGTTGAATCTAAGAGTGACCTTTTGCCCATGGACATCAATTAGAGCCTTCGTAGTGTTCAGGAATGGCCTACCCACAATAAGCGGTGTCTTCCTATCCTCTTCCATCTCCATGACCACAAAATCTACAGGAAAAATAAATTTTTCCACTTTTACCAGTAAGTCCTTAATAACTCCTTTCGGCTTTCTCATTGATCTATCCGCAAGTTGAAGTCTTATTCTTGTTTCTTTGAGATCCCCTAAGTTGAGTTTCCTGCACATAGAATAAGGCATCAAGTTAATGTTGGCTCCTAAATCACATAAAGCATTTCCAACAAACGTCTCACCAATTTCACAATGTAGAGTAAAGCTACCTGGATCTTCCAATTTTTCTGGGATCTTATTCATGATAATTGTACTACAGTTTTTTGTGAGTTGCACAATTTCATACCCTTCTAATTTTTTTTTGTTAGAACAAAGTTCCTTCATAAACTTAGCATAATTGGGCATGTGTGTTAGGACTTCAGCAAAAGGCAGGTTAATATGTAATTTCTTAAACATTTCTAGAAACCTAGCCAATTGTTCATTTCTCTTCTCCTTCTTAGCTACAGCAGGAAATGGCAACCTATTGATATCAAGATCCTCTATGTTTGGATTCATAATATTCTTTCCCTTGTCATTCCTTGGAGCATCCACATCTACCTCTACTCTAGAGTTAGAAATACTTACCTTTCACGTTGGTTCCTCTAAATCAGTTGATGAAGTTGGTGATTTACCTCTTTCTTCTTCTCGTGCTGCTTTCTTGCCACTTCTCAAAGTGATTGCTTTGGCCTCCTCCTTGGGATTGCGATCCATATTTGAAGGAAATGTCCCTGGTTGTCTGTTTGAAATTGAAGTTGCAAGTTGACCCAATTGAGTCTCCAAATTTCTCATTGAAGCATCTTGGTTCCGATTCCATTGCTCTTGAGATTTCCATCTTGATTCTTGACTTGTCATGAATTGTTGTTGGCTATTCATGAAGCTGGCAAACATGTCTTCTAAGTTAGGCTTATTTTCTTGAATGGGTGGTCTTGATTGAAATCTCGGTGGGTGGTATGATTGAGGTTGAAAATGATTAGAGCTTTGCCCTTAATGGTGGTTCGGTGGATAAGGCGTTTGGTAGTGATTGGTGGCTTGTGGTTGGTGAGGCTGAGCATGACTATGATAAGCATTTGTGTGGTAAGGGGCTCTTGCTTGTGGTTAAGAAGGTGAAGCTTGTTGATTTCCATCATTCCAAGAGAAATTTGGGTGATTTCTCCATCCCGGATTATATGAATTGCTGTAGGGATCATTCCTTCTAAAATCGCCTAATGCATTTACATCTCCTACAACTCCTCCTTCTTGGATAACTTGCCCACTTTCACATGGCCCATGTCCTTGGTTTACTACAACCACATTTTGAACTTTCAAGCCACTTAACTCCTTCTTTACCAATTCTAGCTGGGCTTTTAATAATGCCACTTCATCCATATTGTGTAAACCTTGTCTCCTTGGGACTGATCTAGGGGCAGTCCATTGAGAGTTATTTGCCTCCATCTCATCCAACAACTAAAAAGCGTCCTCAAGTAGCTTGTTCAAAAAAGATCCTGCTAATGCTACATCCAATAATGACCTTGTTTGAGGTATAACTCTAGCATAAAAGATGGTCATCAGTTGGTAAACTGCTATCTCATGATGCAGATATCCTTCTCAATAATCTCCTAAACCTCTCCCAGGCCTCGTGAAAAGGCTCTTTATTCATTTGATGGAAACCCATGATGCTATTTTGAAAGCTTGCAGTCTTCGTTGGAAGGAAAAATCTCATTAGAAACTTTTCTTGCATATGATCCCATGACCATATTAACTGCCGTGGTAACATTTGTAGCCACTCTCTTGCTTTGCCAATCAATGTAAATGGAAATAGCTTCAACCTTACTGCATCCGTACTAACACTCGAAATTTGAACAGTGTCACTAACTTCTAAAAATATGTCGATATGTTGAGCTGGATCTTCTACTTTTGAACCAGAGAACTGATTCCTCTGTACCATAGTAATGATGGCTGGCTTGAGCTCAAATTGTACTCCTCTCGGTAATATAATTGTTTGATGATCTTTATTCAACCTTGGCACAGCGTAGTCTCTTATGGTTCTTTGCCTAGGCATTTCTTCTCTTCTTGCCCCTGGCATTTGTTCATGTGCCCTCGACACTTGTTCATTCTCGGGAGGAAACTCATCAAGAGGAGGATCATGCTCCATCTCGTTATCTCTATTAGCTCTCCTTCTTTGGTGTGGGGTCCTCTCGATTTCAGGATCAAAAGGCAGTAATTGCTCTTGTCTTGTTTTGTTCATGCACCAATTTCACCTTAAAGGAATCAAGAAAAATAAAATAAGGAAAAGAAAACACATACAAACAATAATCACAGCTTACTAACAATGCCAAATTCCCCGACAACAGTGCTAAAAATTTGTTGTGACCCTAGCAAATGCACTAGATCGACAAGTAATAAAGTGGGGTATAGTTAGGACCCGAAAATATTGAACCCAAGGAAAATGTGTGTGAAAACTGTGAAAATTAATTGTATGCTAAAGAATTCCCAATTTAGTGTGTATGAGTTGATTAATTTGTATAGTGCAAACTTTAAAAGCTAAAATATGCAATGAAGGAAAATTTAATTCTAATAACAGTGAATTGAGTATGTATTTAATTCAAAAAAATTAACAAGTATGAAAATGTATAGAAATTAAAACGTTGCTTAGGTTCACTCATCCACCCCATACCCACTGTGAATTAATTTTATCTTAAAGTATACATGAACGAATTCGGGATAACCCTCTTAACCCAAGCTTCCCATTCCGACGCCAGCTATTCTAGTTGCTAAACTTTTCATTCCGGAGTCAGCCCAACAACTAGCCTATGCACGGGTCTAACATCCTAAGTTTGGGTTGCCTTCCTATTCTAGAGTCAAACAACCCAAATCTCATCCATTTCACTCCACACTCTAGTCCTAAAATCACAATTACTGCACATTTAGAATCCCATTTCGGAGCCGTCTAAAATAATACAACATTCATGAAAGAAAAATTAAGCAAGAGTATTCATAGACTTCAATCCACTAGACTCAATACACATGCAAAGATATATGATGAACATCATTCATCCATGTATGGAAATTAACTCAATAGATTGAAAATCCATGAAATATAAAAAAGTAAGAGTGAAATAGACCATTCATTCATGTAAAAATCAAAATATGCTTAATATTCACATTGTGAGTAGGGGACTCAAAGTTTCCCCAAGCAACAAAGATAACTACTCACTATCCATAATGTAAAAGATGAACAAAGTAAGAGTGAAAACTATAAAACCCATTTGAAGCTGAAGATTGAAGTTGATGAAGCTCTTTATCTTCTTCTTCAAACAGCACTTTGATTGTAAGTTATAATCTTCAAAACTAGAAACTAAAACTATAACTATCTTTGTGTTCTTGAAGTAAAACTAAACTAAAATACTGATTTTTACAAGTAAAACTCTAATACTAAGTGTGAAAAACCCTCAAAATATGAAAAACTACGTTTTCTTCTCTACCTAAACACTCTATGCACGAAACCCTAGAAAAGACCTCTCCTAAGCAAAAAATTTCGCAGCTTTTATAGAGATGTCCAAGAGGCCATGGCTGGGAAACTTTTGTCTCAGCCGCGATAGAAGGAGATAAATTGATAATTTCCATGGGCACGGCTGGGATAGTTTGTCTCAGCCGCGACGAGCTTCTAGATCAAAAGGTATTTACAAGCTGCACTTTACCACGGCTGGGACACTTTGTCTCAGCCGCGACCTTTAACGAAACGGTGCACTTTAACTCCTGGATTGGGCACGGCTAGGACACTTTGTCTCAGCCGTGGCCATTAGTGAAACGGTGAGTTTTTACCATCTGCGTTGGACACGGCTAGGACAGCTTGTCTCAGCCGTGTCTTACCAAAATTTCCTGCATAAATTGAATTTTAAGACCATTAATCACCCAAACACTTTAAATTTATCAAAATGACTAAAATAAACAAAATAAAAAATATTTTAGCATTAAAACACTAAAAGCATGCAAGATGAGACACTAAAACATACAAAATTATCCAGAAAATAAACATTAAAAACAAGATTATCACCTTCTTCAGTAAAAGGCCCTTGAATATGTATTCTACAATGCATAGATTTCATAGGCTGGATCGATCCCCATAATGGTCGTTTATGATTTGGCTCAGGAAGATCTCCGAAAAGGTGCCCATATGCCTTTGTGATGTAGGTTCTCCATGAGAAATTTAAGGAACCTCTTCATGAATAGATACCAGGAGATCATCTGTTGTCTCCAATAGATCAGCGAACCACGGGGTAGAGACTGCTACCGATGTACGATCCACCACTGCCACCGATGTAGGATCCATAATTGGCAATTTGCCCTTATCCATTTGGGTCTAATCGCCAGGCTAGGGATCTTTGGCCTGTAATTCATCTAAGACAGCATCGACAATAGCAACTGGAGGTTGATCATCTATAATAATCAGCGAGGGCTCCACGACTGTGGAAAGCCAGTGCTCCTCGACTGCGCTCAATCGAACTTTAGGCTCCTTTCTTACCTCGCTGATGATTGGCACTGTAGGCTCCTCAATCCGTAACCTCACAGTGGAAGGTTGCACCTCACCATCGATTTCATTGGTCCCTTTCATTCAACAAAGTTGCCTGCCTTTGCTCATTTTCTTCAGCTCTTCCTGCTTTTTAATGGCTATCTTCGCCAACCTCCGCTTTGACTCCTTACTAGCCATTGCTTTTGCAATCAATATAAAAAGAAAGTTAGATTGGATTTAAGAAATATTATAACAACATAAGACAATTTACTATATGAGAAGAGAGATAGAAAAACATAAACTGCTTACCCTCTCTTTCCTCTTTAGCTCATAAAAGATCGGGCAACGCACACATTCGAGTTGATCGACCCTTCTTTGACCATAGCATTCAGTTTCTATATGTCCTCTCGGTACCTAGCTTGCCTAATAGCCAGGTCCCCTACAATGATTTGCCTGTTCCTCAGGACCAGATTGACAATGAATTCATTTTTCGATTTGACCAATATGAATCTATCTTTGAATCCTTTCATAGAAGTGAGGAACTAGAGAAGTTTCCTATCCGTCCTACTGGTGAAATTGTAAAAGCTCGATGCATCTATCCTAGTGGAAAAATAATAATAATGGCTAAATAATTCTACAATTGGGGCTATGCTAGGTTGGCCATTTTTACACATCGCCTTAAAATCATGTGATAGCCTTCCAGGTGTTAGGGTTTAATTAGGTTGGAGTTACCCTATAAGCTTCTAAAATTGCCCTATCGAACCCATCAAATAAGAATCTTAACTTAGACTCCAAACTCATAGTGTGAAAGATGAAGAATTTCCCTTCAGCAAAAGGTTTATCCCGAGTAAGCATTGTAAGAGGACAAAGGTACGAGTAATATATGAAAGGGAAGCCAAACTGCTTCTTAATTGACTTAGACGCCTCTTTGATAAGCCTAGTCCAATAGTAATCACTGGCTTTTCCTAATATTCTTGAAGAAAACTAATATCAATGCCATGATAAAGCATAGGCTTAGATGACTCAGCCATTTCTACTTTGAAATGCAAACAATGAAGAACAAGAGATGAAGAATTTAGTGATAGAAGCTTACCCAACGAATGAAAGGGCAAACTAAAATGCAGAAAGACAAAACTCAAAATCGAAGAAGTCTGAGAAAATAATGCTCTGGAAAATAAGAAATTTGAGAACAAATTGCTAGAAATTCAAAATGTGTGAAAGGAAACCGATTCAAGAGAAATTTGCCTATTTATAGGTAGCAGATAAGTATTAAAATTCAAAATGAAGGCCAATAGAAAAGCGTCACATGACAGCGTTTGACACATAAAGATGTTGCATTTAATGCTATGCTTTTTCCTTTTAGGTGCTCAGAATGCAAAAAGAAATTTTTAACCCTTAACTTTTCTTTCGCTTTTCCAAAACAGATCGAAACGTCGCAAGGGACAAATTTAGAAAACACCGCCGTTTTTTAAACGATCAGAACTCAAAATGAGTTTTCCAGGGACTAGTCGCCTAAGTTTGCATTCTTTCAATCTCTTACAGATCGAAATGGCACAAATTCACGAAATTCCAGGTGTTAGTCGCCTAAGTTTGCATTCCTTTAATCTCTTACAGATCAGAACGGTGTGAATCATCGCAATTCCAGGCACCAATCACCTAAGTTCTCATTCCTTCGATCTCTTACAAATTAGAATGACACGAATCACCACAATGTCAGGCGCCAATTGCCAAAGGTCACATTCCTTCGACCTTTTATAGATCAAAACGGTGCGAATCGTAAAACTTTCAGGCACCAATTGCCTCAATCCTTTCCTCCGATCTTCGTGACAGATTGGAATGTTGTGGTGGGGACAAATGATAAGACCCATTTTATCATACTAAGGCCCGACCTAACAGTTAGAGGCCCAACTCAGGCTCAAGCCCAATTGCTGCTTATTAGCCCATCAACCACTTGTGTTGACATGCGTCGGGATGGTTTGATTGTGCTTGATTTCTAATCCATCTATGCCACCCCACCTATCACATCACTTGGCCTATATCTCGCAGTTTATCACATCAAATGCCTAAACCTGACATTCATATATATCGAAGATCTGGTACTCAAGTACTCTAGGATTATAGGTCTTAGCTACCTAAAGACTATATATATATATATATATATAGAGAGAGAGAGAGAGAGAGAGAGAGAGACTTCAAGAATAAGGCATTGCACACATTGCTACTCTCTTGCTACACTTTCTCTCTATATCCTCTGAATTAATTATCGAAGTGCTAATCCCTTGCACCCCAAGAGTTAGTCTTTATTTGTTTTGCATATCGGCTTGCTTCGACTAGCAGATAGGCACAACTGACTCCCAATTCATCTCCCTTTACTTATAAGTTTTAACAATCTAGGACTTATTAATAAGGATTCGTTGAGAGGAAAAAGGAAACAAAAAGAGAAATAGATGCGAGAATCTATAGATCGATGCATGAAATCGACATTGGAATTTGTAGATCGTCGTGTCAGATCACGAGTTATGCTCTCAACTCTGTTGGGTGAGTATATTTGCCTTTTTATTCATTACTTCTTAAATTCCCTTCTAACAATCAAAATCTGTGGAAAAATTGTATATAGCAGTGAATTGCCTTATTGGGTACAATGAAGAGTTTGTAAACTTGGGAAGTAGTAGTTGCGATTTTGTTTTTTTCTTTTTTTATGGGTTAATCAGATGGAGGCATATTGGTTTTTTATTTTCTCCCTTATTCAAATTCATGGATTGGAAAAATGGGACATATTGATTTTTGGACGCTCTGATCTTTGTGGGTGCAATAGAGTGAAAGGGATGAAGAGAGTGAAAGAAAACCCGACCCCAGAGACACGGAGGGAGAGAAAGCCAAGAAAATGGTAATTTTTTTAACCTCACATGACTTGCACGTGCTGATACATGCCAAGTATCAAGTGACGTATTCAATAATTGCTTGTCATGTATCATCTATCTATATCAGCATTGACCCGTGTTCCTACATGCCAAATGTCAAATAATATATCCAATAATTGCTTATCATGTGTCATCATCCACCTATGGCCAAAGTTAACAGTATTAAGCGGTAAGAGCAAAAACCTCTCATACTTGTACACAAACTTGGTATTATGCCACAATAGCTTCATTGGGGTTGTTATTCGAAGCATTTGAAGATGTTTGACTATACTCCACCATAACATTGCTTATCGTGCTCTCAGTTTTGGAAGAAACTTAATATTTCATATATAAATTACAAGCATCTGTTACATTTTCTACAATTTCCTGAAAATTACAAAAAGAAGCTTGCATACCCTAAGAGTACGTTGATTTAAAACCTTCTGTTAGTGGAACGACTTTTGCAGACACCTTGGATTGCAACTTCAACACAGCTTGACGAATATCCTGCAATTAACACAGGCAGAACTAAGGTTCGATCACAAAAACTTTAGTTTACCAAACCAAATCTGAATATTTTTTTCACTGGGGAAAAGAGAAAATTAATAGTTTGACTTGACAACCAAAATATAAGTTAAAAAATCAATGAATTTTCTGCCAGGTAAATAAAAAAAACGATGACTGAAATCCAAACTTTTATCAATTGCTTCCTGCATTCTGAATTCAAGCAATTCATTTTCTTTCCTAAGCATTTATTCCTTTTGCCTCTGCATTTGGACGTGCACTTGGTATCGTTCAAGTATCTTTCTAACAGAAATCACCTGTAGACAAACCTGGAGGTCTCTATCTAAAACTGTAACAACGATCCTTATTTTTTGAGGATAGAAATTTTACTGTCAGGAGCAGTAAACCTTCGTTCATTATAAACTATCCAACTAAACCAACTTCAGCAAGATTTTTGCTGTGGAATGCCGACATTATTATGCGGGGGTCTAACTTCCTTTAAGTACAAAATGCATAGAATCACAATTAGGAGCTTAATGCCTTCTGTATCAACTACATCACAGAAGACTTGATTTAATTTAACACTCACCTCTATACAGTAGCGAGAGGAGAAATGTGTCAACAGAACAGCTTTGTTCCGAATCCATTCAGCATTTTCAATAATCTGTAGAGTTAAAAGCCTCTTAGTTCATATTGCAATATTCATCTTCGTCCATTCTGAGATCAATGCCTCAAAACAGCTAAAGGCATGGTCAAAAATCGGAGGAAGAGCCAGCAGTTGTTATACCTCGAGCAAATGAGTATGACCATGTTTCCGTGCATGTTCAATGCTAAAACCTTCATCTAGGAAAGTTGCCTGTTAAAATGGTTCACCATATTAGATTTGAGATTCTCATATGCAACATACGAAAATCACATGGATATTATCAAAGATAATGCCCACCCCAAATCAAGGTAATCAATACATCCAGATGCATTTATATTCTTGCTTTCTTGAGTAATGAGTACAAACCACCTAATGGCCATGTAACTTGAAGCAAAACATTTTCCTTTCAAGGATTTTTGAGTATTATATATAAATATTATATAAAAAATGAAAAAGTTCAGATATGAAATCTGCCAAGTGGAATTTTAGAAACAGGAATTTTCAGTATAGAAAACCTATCACAAGAATTTCAAACATAAATGGGGACTATGCATGGTTAGGGATCTCCTTATACCTCAGTTATAAGAATTTTTGCTCTTAAAGCATCTGCATTACGTGGATCAAGCATGTACTCTGCCGTGGTATCTCCAGTAAAAGCTACCTCCGGGGATAAAATTATATCTGTAATCTAGAAGAAAATGGAAAGCTGAATGAATACTGTGTACCGGAAAGCAAAATCAAGTCCATCTTAAAGAAGTTACACACCTCAACACCAGACTTCTTCAGTTTCTCAATCTGCTTTCCTTTAAGATGAGTATATTGTTTCTTTAACTTTTTTCTGATAGAATAGATAACATAACCCTGGAGAAAAGAAAAGAAACTTAATGTTTTTAGTCTAAGCAGTGCAGAAAATTATATGCAAGGATTCCACTGTTTTTGAGATAAGACGTGTAAAACTGCAGTGCCTTAACATGAGTAGGATGAACAAAAATTCAAAACCCTTGCTTGTAGGATCGTTGTTTCAGAAATATGCAGCTAAAAATTGGAATGTCTATAGTGGAATAAGTATTCACAAGTCACATTCCCCTCATCCTGTCCTGCTGACAATTACAATTTTTGAAGAAACCAAAAAATATCTTATTGAAACACACCTGGCTAGGTATAACATGATGAGTTCTAAATGGTCTGACCACGATATCATTCCGCAATTCATATGTTTCACCTGAATTTGAGCTCATAAAGTTATTTAAAGCATAAAACACAAACAGTTATTATCCAAGGAAAAGCTTAAACAGCAAAAGTGACTGGGGACATACCCACATCCAATGCAACCAACTCAAGATTCAATTCAACTTGCCCCATGGTTCTATGAATATCAAACAGCTTCTCAACATCCTCTTTGATGCATGGAGGCACAAAAACTGTTGGAGGCTTTAAGTTGTACAAACCACGACTAGCAACATACATTGGCAACCCACCCTGAATATATGCAATCCAATACTCAAATGCTATAAAAAGAAACTAAAGCTTAAACAATGACTAGAATTCAAATTTATTGGGTCCTCATATCCATATAATAAGCATACACAAAAATAAAAATCAAATGCTGTGCAAAGAAACAAATTACAAAAAGATGATAGCTTTAACAATAACTAATACTCAAGTTTATTGGGTCTACATGTACTCAAAACAATAGAAAGTAGAAAATCTTACGATTTGATTGAGATGGGCATGACTTATTAACAAAAATTCAGGTGAAATGCTATAATAAGAAACTAAATAGTCAAATTGCCAAACAAGATAATAGCAAGTGGAAAATCTCACAATATGATCAAGGTGGGCATGAGTTATGAACACAAAGTTCTGGTGAATAGCTCTTGCAGGGCATCTACCAATATCAAAAGCACACTTAATCTCAGGTATAATTAAACACGTCTCCTGGCCACCAATAGAGAGTCCCTCAATGGAGTAACCTTCCAAGTCCAATCCCTTACGGGTGACTGCAGCACGGGCCTTTCTGTACTCTTCTTCTTCCTCAATTACGCGCCCAATTGACGCTAAAGACCCTGAGGAACTGAGAGAAATTGAGTTGATGGATTTTTTGAGTTGGGTTTGGTGAGGAAGTCGATTTGATCTGGGTTTGTGGGAAATGGGATAGTTGAATGGGAAAATTGATGGGATTTTGGAGGGTGAACTGGGGATAGAAATTTGCATGTTGGGATAAAGAGAAGATTGAATTATGAGAGAGAAAGGGTTTTAGTGAGGTTTTTTCTTTTACATTTGCTCTGAATTCCGATAGCAGAGAAGATATTTCACCGGTGCCCGAGATTGCCCGATTTCTTGTATTTAAGACTTAATAGTTCATACTCGCTTCCTTCAACTAATAAGTGGCACACTTCTATTTTATTTTATTTTTCAAATTATCCATTAAGTCTTGAATACAAGAAATCGGAAAAGACAGTAGCAAGCGTTTAACTGAAATTAAATTGGCAATCAACCGAAATTATAATAATCAATATATACTATTAAAATATGTTTTAAATAAATAATTTTCATAATAAAATATTTAAACTATAAGCATTTATCATAATAATATAATATTTATATTTTAAAAGAAAAATAATTTAAAAATTAATATTATATTATATTATATTATATTATATTATATTATATTATAGATTAAAATAGCTTTTGTTATTTTATTATTAGATTAAGTTAAATTTTTATTATTTTCATATTTTATGCAGGAATTGCACGCAAATAATCATTCAAATTTTACTAGGTTTCCTTCATTCTCGCATGATAGAGCTACGTCCAATTTAAAATAATTTTTAGTTTTTAATTGTTACTTTTTAATTGTTTGAACCTAGAGAATATTTTTAAATTTTGACAAATATTTTATATTTCTTTTCGTAAATATAACCCATAAATAGTGTTCTTAATAATATAATTGTATTTTATTTTTATAAAGTTAATACTAAAAGAATTGAATTATTAGAAGTATGTGAAAACTTTTTAGACTTAAATAACTTTAGTATTAGTCAAAATTAACCTTATTTTATTTTTCATATTAGTTTATTAGAAAAAAAAAAGATAGACAGCAATATTTTAAGCTATATAAGAGTTATAATTAAAGTCGAATTTTAGAAGAAAAAAAATTGGATACTTAGGAATTAATAACTATTTCCATCACACATTGGAATTAATTTACTATTTTATTACTTTTTGATTTTGAATTAGAATTTAATTTTCGGATTCAATTTCTTTTAAAATTACAATTTTAATATTATTTAAAGAGTATTTTTTATTTTGTTAATATTATTTTCTATTATTTCATTGTTTTGCTTGCATTCTTTCATATATATTTTTTTATTATTTTTTCTTATAAAAATTAGATTTATCGTTGTTTAATTTTCTATCCATATTTATTTTTGCTGTATGTTTGATTGATCTCTCATTTTCTTAGCATTGGATTTTAGCTTTGAAACAAGGTAACATTTTCAAAATCTTTATTTATGATTTTGAATTGGTTTGAGGGTTTTGATAAAGTTTACGTATTTATAAGCACTTTGAAGTCAATTCATTTTCTAATAATTCCTAAAGCACTAGTCCTTTCTTTTCTTTCTTAGTTGTGTGAAATTATTTTTATCGGTTAATGTTGGTCATAAAAATAATTCCTAAAGCACTGGTCCTTTCTTTTCTTTCTTCGTTGTGTTTAATTATTTTTATCGGTTAATGTTGGTGATATGCTCTAAAATCCATATATAATAGGATTTTTAATAATAATAATAATAATAAGGTGTTCGTATATTTTTTTAGTGCTTTTGTATATTAATATTTGTATGCATATAACTTAAATTATAAAATGTAAATATTTGGTATATAAACAAAGTACAAAAATAATTATGAACCGTTCATAATATGAGATTCCTATTGTATGCAAATGTGTTAATACCTAATTATTCATAGCCATAGTATTAACAAGACAAGATATTATTAATATGGATAGATTAGCACATCTCATACTTCTTAAACGGTTTAAGTAGTAATTCTTATTAGCTGTGATCATTAAAATGATCAAATTTAACATGTAGATGCTTGTTAAAAGAACCAGTACATTCAATACTTATCATTAGAAATTTCACATGAATACTTATACTATATCGGCGAAGTATCTTATCATATCAGTTGTAAAAGTTTTTTTGGACTTAAGAACACTAAAGTATCTCAGGTAACAAGTGTTATATTTTGATTCCTAAACTTTTACTCCTCAAAGGGGTATACATAGCTTGGTGATTGGGTATAACATGAACTACTTGAAGGTAGTTGAGTGACCAATAAAAGATTCACCACCCGAATTATAGTGGCAAGTTCTATCTTATGTATTTCTATACATCTTTGTTTGAAAAACCTTGGCCAAGGTGAAACACAAGGTGAATGAGATTCCCAAAGGCACTTAGGGAATGAAAATAAAAGCATGAGAATATAATAAGTTCATGAATGAATGATACATGTCCATATTTAATTAATGAATGAGACTAAAGAATGGTGAAAAAAATAATTGCATGGAAACTTGATACGGAAGTGTACAAGTGAAAACCACTAAAATTCATATCATTTGAATAGTTATGATACTTGATTAGAAGTCTCTTATGACTGGAGGTGAGCCAAAAAAATCGAAAATATAGTTAATCGCAAAATCGGTCCAAAATCGAACCAATTTTACAGTTAACCGATTCGATGGACTCGATTACGATTTTTAATTTTTATATTTTTGGTTTTTGCTTATGGTTTAGGTTTTTAAGTATCAGTTAACCATTAGTCAATAGTTAACCGATATATATATATATATATATTTTTTTTTTTTTGTGAAACCCTTATTCCTCCTCACACTGTACCGATATACTAAATATCGAAAAAAAAATTTTTTTCCAACTTAATCTTTATATTTCATTACCTTATTAGATTGCTTTAGCTAATTTAAAAACAAATCGTCGATAACCTATAACTATTCAAATTTACTATGTATTTAATAAAATTTTTGCAATATAACAACTGTACATAGAACTAGCCCCCTGAAACGTAAACAAACCACACAGCCTCTTAGAGGTACAAAAGTCAATAATACAATCCATATCCATTTACTGTCATCCATTCCATTTCATTCATAACACAAATACAGCTTACTAAAATAACTTCAGTTTTACATTACACATCCAAGTAAAGTTTGTACATATATATATACATGCCAAAATTTATACAACTAAAGCATCATAAAAGAAGTCCTTTAATTTGTATTCCTGCTCCAGCTCCTGCTGACCTGCGCGTAGTAAAAACTACACGCTGAGCACTCAACATGCTCAGTGGTAACTACTAATCGATACATTTCCTAACATTATCATTATCATTCTCATATATTAAAATATATGTGAACATAATTATAAAATCATTTAATATTATTTCAAAACATTAATTTAACTTTTTCCATAAGATTATTCATTTCAAATGCATAATTACAATTTTGCCATTATAAACTTATTTTTGTTCTTTAAACTAACAATTGAAACACTTTACATTTCTATACACTTAAGTTGTCATTTATAAGCAAAATTACATTTTAGTTCCTATGGACAAAAAAATTCATTTTCTCAACAATATAACTATTATCTGGCTATTTTATCCTTATTTAAGCAATTTTTACTTAATTTACTTGCTTTTTACCCTTTTGAAAAAATTATCATTTTGCCCTTAACTTTCTTTTTCTTTCATTTTGATCTTTTTTCACTTTCTTTTCTTTCTTTTCATTGTCTTTTCACTTATTTATCAATTTATTTCCATTATGCCCCTAGTGCAGACCCGACAAAAAATCTCAGACCAGATACTCGAAATATGGACCCCACGGGCCCCACTAAAAAGAGAAATGATTTCCAAGAAATCATTCTCATAACACTGCACTTTTCACTTTCACTTTAACACTTAAGCTATAGAGATCAATGATCCTACCCATAGCAAAACAAGTCGCCATGACCTGCACCGCAGTAAAGGGTGTTCATATGGCTAGCCAACTATATTTAGAACTAGTTTTTACTGCCAGACTAATTCTAAGGGTACAATAATAATTACTTTATAAATTATTTTAATTTTTGAAAAATTTATCAGTTGACTTTTTTATTCTTTTTCATTGACTATAATTTAATCACATATAATTTCACCTTTTTCAACATTTTTATGCAATTATTAACCAATAATTCAATTATTTTCAATATACACATTAACATTAAATTTTCAATAAAATTTCAATAAATGCCAATAAAATTTATTTATGCATTATTTATTATTTATTGTTATTTTTCATTAAAATAATCAATTAATGCACTATAATTCACAACTTTCATTATATACATACATTATACATAATCTTAAAAATTTCCAAATAAATTCCAAATATTTTTTAAAAATTCATAGACATTAATTATCAAGTCTACTATTATTTTAAGCTAACATATATTATTTATATGCAATTTTCTTATCATTTTCCCTTATAAATAATTTCGACCATTACTCATTTTCTTCCTAAAAATTTTCTTTCTTTCATTTTCACTTTCCATTCATCCTTTCTCTAGCTTAATTACAATTACCCTAACATAATTACATCAATTAAACACTTTAATCATTTTTACCCTAGTTACATAATTGAGAAAAATTCATAAACTTAGAAAATGTAAAGATTAATTAGTCACTTATAATTTTCTCTTGAATTAGGAAGCTCAAGCCTCCTTTTCCTTGCCTTTATCCTTGGAAACACTCACTCTTCCTTCACCACGTACATAGGCCGGCCATTCAAGCTTAGTTTCTCTTTTTTTTGTCCTCAAATGCAAAATCTAAGCTCATAATCAATATCTACACCTCAAAATCTATGAAAAATACTAAAGAAGTAATTTAAATCCATAAATTTCTTAACTTCCAACTTACCTTAATTTCTTTAACCACTTGATTTATAGTATTTCCTTGCTCAAACCACTTGCTTGAGGCTACTAGGGTGAACTAGAGAGGTGAACCTTTAATTTTTATGTTGGGAATTATGAGTGATTTAAAGTGAAAGAAGAAGAAATCAAAGAGAGAAGATGGAGAGAGTATTTCGGCCAACTAAGGAGGAAGATAGGAGACCAGCTAAATCTGATAATTTCTCCAGATATTCTCTCTATTTATACCTCTCAAGTGAGCCTAAATATGGGCTTAGTTTATGGGCTTAGCCCAATTGTAAATTTAAGCCCATTTTAGGCTATTTAAGGCCCAAACCAAATTCTCAATCTTTCTCACTTCAAAAATGATTCCATTTATCACATCAAAAATAGTTAGTACGCAAATTTTTGGCTCAATCGGAGTTCGTTATCGGTCCAATTCAAACTTATTGGTCCGATTCGACAACTGCCGGTGTCACCAAAAAATTTCATTCTCATCACTAAAATATTCTATACAAAAATTCATGTAGGCATGCAAAATCTGGCAATTTTCGAAGTTCGTTTAATATTTTTAATTATTTATGCAAAATCAAGTCACCTTCCCTACCAGGGAAATTGACTCGCTACCTTTTTCGTAATTTTGACTTTTGGAGCCCCATTTGACCTCAATTTCACATCAAATTTCAACCACGGACTCACCATGACCAATACTTTCTGATGGTCCAATAAAATATTTTTGGCTTTCGGGTGTCCTTTCGGGCCCAAAAATACTATTCACCATCGAAAAGTATTGTTTACGGCTGACCCGGTGTTGAGGCCGTTATATTTCTCCCCTATTAAAAGAAATTTCGTCCTCGAAATTTACCTGAACTGAAGAGTAGATGATATCGCTGTCTCATCATTGCTTCAGGTTCTCATATTGCTTCTTCTACAATATGGTGATGCCACAGGACTTTCACCAAAGGAATCTATTTTTCCGAAGCTGTCGGATTTTCCTAGCCAAAATCTTTACTGGTCTTTCTTCATAACTCATGTCAGTCTAAACTTGTATCTCTTCAGGTGTTATCACATGACTCGAATCAGACCTATATCTGCAGAGCATAGACACATGAAAGACATCATGTATCTTCTCCAAAGCAGTAGGTAATTTCAATCTATAGGCCACGGGATCCACTCGCTGAAGTACCTCATATGGACCAATAAATCTAGAACTTAACTTGCCCTTCTTTCCAAATCTCAGAACCTTGTTCCATGGAGATACCTTCAGAAAGACCTTATCTCCGACCTGGAACTCGATATCTTTCCTTTTTAAATCTGCATAAGACTTCTAACGATCCATTGCTTCTTTTAATCTATTTCTAATGATGTGGACCTTTTCTTCAGAGTCACGAATCAAGTCCGAACCCAAAAGCTTCCTCTCACTCAATTCAGTCCAGCATAAAAGAGTCCTGCATTTCCTACCATACAATGCTTTAAAATGAGCCATTTTCAGACTAAATTGATAGCTATTGTTGTAGGCGAACTCAGCTAATGGCAAATGTCTTTCCTAATTAGTGCCAAACTCAATGACACAACATCGAAGCATATCCTCTAATGTCTAAATCACCCGCTCGGACTGTCCATCAGTCTGAGAGTGAAAAACTATACTGAGGCGAAGTCTAGTACCCAGAGCATCCTGAAAACTCTTCTAGAAGTGAAAAGTAAATATGGAATCTCTATCTGACACAATGGATGTAGGTACTCCATGCAATCTAACCACCTCTTTTATATAAAGTTCTGTCAGTCTGGTCAAAGAGAAATCCATCTGAACTGGCAAGAAATGAGCTGATTTGGTGAGGCGGTCAACAATTACCCAAATAGCATCATGCTTCCACTGAGTCATAGGTAGCCCAGTCACAAAGTCCATGGTCACCTGATCCCATTTTCACTCTGGAATAACAAGTGATTGAAGTAGTCCAAAAAGAACTTGATGTTCTCCTTTCACCTGTTAACATGTCAGGCATTTACTTACGAATTCAGTCACATCACGCTTCATGCCTGGCCACCAATAATAGACTTTCAAATCCTGGTACATTTTATTACTTCCAGGATGCATAGCGTAACCATTATGATGTGCTTCTGTCAGAATCTCTCTCTTTAAATCTTCCTGAACTTGCACACAAAGTCTTCCTTTGAAATAGAGGCTTCCATCATTTGACAATGAGTAATCACTTTCACTACTATGTTGAAACTTTGTTACAATAGCCATTAATCTATCATCTTCTTTCTGAGCCGCTTTCACTTTATGCACAAAGTTTGGTTTAACTCGTAGTTTCGCTATTATGGCTCCATCTGCTGCCAAGCTTAAACTGGTGTTCATTGTTCGAAGAGCTGCAAAGATCACTATTAATCATTTATACTTATCAATACCTTGTACAAGTTCATTCAAAAGCACTAACATTACCTGACATAAACTTTCTGCTGAGCGCATCAGCCACTATATTTGCTTTTTCTAGATGGTAGTCGATATAACAATCGTAGTTTTTAATCAACTCCAACCAGCACCTTTGTCTAAGATTGAGTTCTTTCTGGGTAAGCAAATACTTTAAACTCTTGTGATCTAAGTAAATGTAGCATTTCTCTCCATACAAATAATGCCTTCGAATCTTTAATGCAAACACAATGGCTGCTAACTCTAAGTCATGAGTAGGATAGTTTCTCTCAAGAGTCTTGAGTTGTCGGGAGGCATAAGCTATCATCTTGCCTTCCTGCATCAGAACGCAGCCCAACTTATTCTTGGAAGCATCACTGTAAATCACAAAATCCTTGCCTAACTCAGGTTGAATAAGGATAGGAGCTTCTGCCAACATTTTCTTTAACTTCTCAAAACATTATTGACACTTGTTAGTCTACACAAACCTAACATTTTTCTGTAGCAGTCGAGTCATAGGAACTGCAATGGTGGAGAAGTCCTTGATAAATCTCCTATAGTACCCAGCCAAACCCAAAAAACTTCGTACTTCATTCACATTCTTGGGTGGCTTCCACTGAAGGATTGCTTCAATCTTTGAAGGGTCTACTTTAATGCCCTCTGCAAAAATGACATATCCCAAAAAGGATACTTCATTCAGCCAAAAGTCACATTTGCTGAATTTGGCATACAATTTCTTTTCTCTCAGTGTCTGCAATACAATCCTTAGATGTCCGTCATGCTTTTCTAGTGTTTTAGAATACACCAATATATCATCGATGAAAACCACCATAAACTGATCTAAGTAAGAGTGGAAGACTCTGTTCATCAGATCCATGAAGGCCGCTGGTACATTTGTAAGCCCAAATGGCATGACCAAAAAATCATACTGGCCATACCTTGTACGAAAAGCTATCTTGGGCACATCAGCCTCTCTTACCCCCATTTGATAGTAGCCCGACCTCAGATCTATCTTGGAGAAGACACCCGCTCCCTTAAGCTGATCAAATAAATCTTCAATGCGAGGAAGAGGGTATTTGTTCTTTATAATCACTTTATTCAGCTATCTGTAGTCTATGCACAATCCAAGAGTCCCATCCTTTTTCTTTACAAATAGGACAGGTGCTCCCCAAGGAGAAGTATTGGGTTTTATAAATCCCTTATCGAGCAACTCCTGAAGATGAACCTTTAATTCTTTCAATTCTGCAGGTGCCATTCTGTACAGAGCAATAGAGATAGGAGCAGTGCCAGGAGTGACCTCAATGGAGAATTTCACCTCTCTGTTAGCTGGTAAGCCTAGAAGCTCATCTGAAAACACATCCTGAAACTCTCTAATAGTGGGTAGATCTGACACCTTTAAACTATCTTTCTTCACTTCCACTGCATAACACATATACGCTTCGCATCCTTTTCTAATCAATCATTTTGCTGCAGTAGCGGATATCACGTCAGACAGAAAATTAGATCTCATACCCACAACTGTGATATCATCACCATTCTGAAGTTGTAGTGTGACTCTCTTCTTTCTACAGTCGACAGTCGCTTGATAGGTGGACAACCAGTCCATACCCAAAATCAAATCAAACTCGCAAAAAGACAATTCAATGAGATTTGTCAGGAATACATGTCCCTGGACACCAATAGAACATTGTCTATAAATCTTGTTTACTATAACACTATGCCCCAAAGAATTACTCACCAAGATGTCCTAGTCCAAGTAGGCATCTTTTATCCCTTTATCCCGTGCCACTTCTGTGCTAATATAAGAGTGTGTGGAGCCAGGATCTATCAAAGCATACACAGAATCAAATAACAGAATAAACTTACCCACTATCACATCAGAAGCATCCTCCTCTTCTCGGGCTCTGACATCATAAGTCTGTCCCCCTGACAGCCTCTATCCCTGAGATGACTGACCAGCTAGTCTGGAGGCTGAAGGTCTAAGGGCAACTCCCCTACCACGACCACGTGGTGCAGAAGATCCAGTACCAAAAGCTGATAAAGCTACTGAAGCAATCTTTATCAGAGGACAATCTCTAATCTGATGGTCGCTGGACCCACACTTGAAATAGGCTCTTGTCAAAAATCTACACTCCCCTGGATGTGTCCTACCATAGTGCTTACACTGCACTGCTGACTCACTATCTTTGCCTCGAGGTGCACTAGATGCTGAAGTGGTAGTAGACTTGCCATGGGAGGTGCTACCCTGTCCTTTACCCACCGGTGGGTGGCCCAGAGGTGCCTGCTGACCCTTCTGCTTTTTACTCTGCCCTGACTTCCCACTACTCTGTCCCTGCCTTCTCTTCTGCTGAAATCGAAATTGGCTCTCTACTTGTTCAGCCTGAGCAGTTTCTAACTTGAGAGCTGCATCAATCATAGCCCGCAAATTAGGGTAATGTTGGGCTTCAATAATCTATCTCAGCTCTGTGTGTAATCCTCTCTCAAAGTACTGACACAGTCTTTCTTCTGTTGCCAGACCCTCATCCAGATAAGCGCTCAAACTCTCTATCATATTCTGCCACAGAATGATTTCCTTGTCTCAATCTCCAAAAGGCATCCTGCATAAAAATCTTGTGTTCAGCCCCAATATACTTCTTCTCAAACTAATCGATAAAGAACTCCCAATTCAACTGATCTGTAGGAGTGTGTTGCCTGACTGAGTCCCACCATACAAAAGCTGGACCTTGCAGAAAAACAGTGATTCCCTCAAACTTCTCCTCCAATGGGCTGTGGGTAATCTCAAATAATCTCTTGATCTTGAATAACCATGCTTCTGCAGCTGCTGGCATCAAGGGATCTTGACCTGAAAAATCTTCAGCTCCCAATCTCTTTAACTACTCCAATATAGGCTTCCTCCTAAGTGGAGCAGGCAGCTGAACTTGAATCACTAGTGGTGGTGCCTGAGCCTGTGCCGCCTGAAGTCGCTTTTGGATGTAATCAGACATCAGATTGAAAAAATCCAGTTGAGGAGGAGGAGGAGGAGGCACTACTGGTGGAGGTGCCTGCTACTGTAGAACCTCCGGTTGCGCCATATTACTTGAGGCCTCACTCCTGTTATCTCCAGCCTCACGGCTCGGCTCACCAGACATCTTTTCACTATAAAATATAATGAAGCAAGAATACATTAATTCCAAATCAACTTCTCAAAATAACAATTGGCATGTATATAAATAATTTAAATCAAACATTGCACCAACTCCGATCTTAGAACCGTCTAAATCACTGCTCTAATACCACAAAATGTGACACCCTTATCCCTCCTAACACTGTACCGGTGTACCGAATACCGAAATTTTTTTTCAACTTAATCTTTATATTTCAATACCTTATTAGCATGCTTTAGCTAATTTAAAAACAAATCATCGATGACCTATAACTGTTCCAATTTACTATGCATTTAATAAAATTTTTACAATATAACGGCTGTATATAGGACTAGCCCCCTGAAACGCAGACAAACTACATAGCCTCTCAGAGGTACAACAGTCAATAATACAATCCATATCCATTCACTGTCATCCATTCCATTTCATTCGCGACCCAACTACAGCTTACTAAAATAACTTCAGTTTTACATTACACATCTAAGCAAAGTTTGTAGATATATATATACATGCCAAAATTTATACAACTAGAGCATCCTAAAAGAAGTCCTTTAAAGTGTATTCCTACTCCAGCTCCTGCTGACCTGCGCGCAGTAAAAACTATACACTAAGCACTCGACATGCTCAGTGGTGACTACTAATCGATACATTTCATAATATTATCATTATTATTCTCATATATTAACATATATGTGAACATAATTATAAAATCATTTAATATTATTTCAAAACATTAATTTAATTTTTTCTATAAGATTATTCTTTTCAAACACATAATTACAATTTTACTATTATAAGCTTATTTTTGTTCTTTAAACTAACAATTGAAACACTTTACATTTCTATACACTTAAGTTGTCATTTATAAGTAAAATTATATTTTAGTCCCTATTGACAAAAAAATTCATTTTCTCAACAATTTAACTATTATCCGACTATTTTATCCTTATTTAAGCAATTTTCACTTAATTTACTTGCTTTTTACCCTTTTGGAAAAATTACCATTTTGCCCCAAACTTTCTTTTTTCTTTCATTTGATCCTTTTTCACTTTCTTTTCTTTATTTTCATTGTCTTTTCACTTATTTATCAATTTATTTCCATTATGTCCCTAGTGCAGACCCGACAGAAAATCTCAGACTGGATACTCGGAACATGGACCCCATAGACCCCACTAAAAAGAGAAATGATTCCCAATGAACTATTCTCATAACACTGCACTTTTTACTTTCACTTTAACACTTAAGCTATGGAGATCAATAATCCTATCCATAGCAAAGCAAGTCACCATAACCTACACCGCGGTAAAGGGTATTCATATGGCTAGCCAACTATATCCAGAACTAGTTTTTACTGCCAGACTAATTCTAAGGGCACAATAATAATTACTTTATAAATCCTTTTAATTTTTGAAAAATTTATCAGTTGACTTTATATTCTTTTTCATTGACTATAATTTAATTTCATATAATTTCACATTTTTCAACATGTTTATGCAATTATTAACTAATAATTCAATTATTTTAAATATACACATTAACATTAAATTTTCAATAAAATTCCAATAAATGCCAATAAAATTTATTTATGCATTATTTATTATTTATTGTCATTTTTCATTAAAACAATCAATTAATTCACTATAATTCACAACTTTCATTATATACATACACTATACATAATCTTAAAAATTTTCAAATAAATTTCAAATATTCTTTAAAAATTCATAAACATTAGTTATCAAGTCTACTATTATTTTATGCTAACATATATTATTTATATGCAATTTTCTTATCATTTTCCCTTATAAATAATTTCGGCCACTACTCATTTTCTTCCTAAAAATTTTCTTTCTTTCATTTTCACATTCCATTCATCATTTCTCTAGCTTAAATACAATTACCCTAACATAATTACACCAATTAAATACTTTAATCATTTTTTTACCCTAGTTACATAATTGAGAAAAATTCATAAACTTATAAAATGTAAAGATTAATTAGTCACTTATAATTTTCTCTTGAATTAGGAAGCTCAAGCCTCCTTTTTCTTGCTTTTATCCTTGGAAACACTCACTCTTCCTTCACCACCTACATAAGCCAGCCATTCAAGCTTAGTTTCTCTTATTTTTTTGTCCTCAAATGCAAAATCCAAGCTCATAATCAACATTTATACCTCAAAATCTATGGAAAAATACTAAAGAAGTAATTTAAATCCATAAATTTCTTAACTTCCAACTTACCTTAATTTCCTTAACCACTTGATTTCTAGCATTCCCTTGCTCAAACCACTTGCTTGAGGCTACTAGGGTGAACTAGAGAGGTGAAACTTTAATTGTTATGTTGGAAATTATGAGTGATTTGAAGTGAAAGAAGAAGAAATCAAAGAGAGAAGATGGAGAGAGTTTTTCGGCCAACTAAGGAGGAAGAAAGGAGACCAGCCAAATCTGGAAATTTCTCCAGACATTCTCTCTATTTATACCTCTCAAGTGAGCCTAAATATGGGCTTAGTTTATGGGCTTAGCCCAATTATAAATTTAAGCCCATTTTAGGCTATTTAAGGCGCAAACCAAATTCTCTATCTTTCTCATTTCAAATCACTTTAAAAATGATTCTATAAATTTTATCACATCAAAAATAGCTAGTACGTAAATTTTTGGCTCAATCGAAGTCCGTTATCAATCCGATTCGACAACTGCCGGTGTCACCAAAAAATTCCATTCTCATCACTAAAATATTCTACACAAAAATTCATGTAGGCATGCAAAATCTGGCAATATTCGGAGTTCATTTACTATTTTTAATTATTTATGTAAAATCAAGTCACCTTCCCTACCAGGAAAATTGACTCGCTACCTTTTTCGTATTTTTGACCTTTGGAGGTCCATTTGACATCAATTTCGCTTCAAATTTTAACTCCGGACTCACCATGACCAATACTTTTCGATTGTCCAATAAAATATTTTTGGCTTCCGGGTGTCCTTTCGGGCCCGAAAAGCACTATTCACCATCGGGAAGTATTGTTCACGACTGACCTGGTATTAAGGCCATTACAATTTTAAACTAAATTTATATTATATCATTCTTTTTAATTATGTTGTAATATTTATATGTAATATTCAATTAACTTTTAGATATGTTGTTTTTAATCATATATTGTTGTTCATATTTCACTTAATAGCATTTAATTATATTTTTTTTATATTTTAGAGTTTATATTATAACATTTAATATTATCCAAAATTTTATTTAAGTTAGAATCAAGCATATTAATTTTCAACAAATATCAAATCTATTTTATAATATTAGCTATTAATTTATAAAACATGAATTTTAACTAATAAATTATGTTTGTTTTATTATTTGTGTTTTGAATTACTTTACACATAACTTTATCTAATTTTTTATATAATTTTATGTTATAAATTTTAATAGTTAACAAAAAAATATTAGTTTACCAAACCGAAAAATTAAAATCGATGGACTTGTGAACCGCATGTAACAGACAGATTAATGATTAATAATTTAAAAAATCGACGTTAATGGACTGATTAATTTTTTTTGCTCATGAACTGGTTAATTGGTCCATACTCACCCCTACTCATGAGTTATACAATGTTGTATGGTGACTATCAATTGGAAATTGATAAAATGGTTTAAAACTCATGACTTTACAATAGGTATGGTGAATATCAATAGAGAATTGATAAAATGGTTTAAAAAAACTTAAATTATAAGAGTCTCAGTTCAACTAAGACTTTTAGTTACATATTGTATGCCAACATACATTGGAAACTCAAAGGATCACACACATATATGAATTAAGGTATGAGGTGAAAAGTAATGTATAAATATGATATGGAATGTCATGAAAATTTGTTTGATAAATTGGTGAGAGAAAATATAGGTTTGAGAAGATGAGAAAAAGTCACATGTGCAAAAAGGTCCAGTAGGCCTAATATGCACATAGAACTCTCTATGTACTAGAGACTTTTTCTCTAGATTCCATTTTGTAGTGGATGCAGCTAAAACTTAATATGTGTGACGTGTGCCAGAGCCCGCTCAATTTCGAGTCAATTGTCGATGGTTCGCTTTTAGGGTCCAATACCGGATAAGGCTCAGCAAACTTACAAATTAGCCACTTCACAATTAAAAGGGGTTTAAGCCTAATTCTATTATTGACGGTCAACCCATAAAAGAGTCTAAGTGGGCTTAAGAGACAGGTATCATGGAGTCGCCACCCAACAGAACGTTGGAAAATAAATCTAACCTTTTAGTGCCTAAATAGAGATTAGTTTTCGGGACATCACTCTTACTTATATCCCGGTTAGGTATATTTATAATTAAGTTTTAAACATTAATCCACTATCTCCCCTCTCACACGATGCATTGTATAATTAAATAAATAAACATTCGAGCATGTAGGAAAGCGATAAATAAATAAACCTACTTAAACTATTAGATAAGCAAATTGTTTAATGATAAAAAGAAAGATAAATGAAATAGATAAATAATCATACATAAAACAGGACATTATTTGGGGCGGAAATATTGGTTTCCTCATGCATATTTACAAAATGAATTTTCTTTATCATTTGATTTTTGAATTGAAAATTTGGGCATTGGCCCACTTTATTATAAAAGCCCAATCTAATTAGTATAAAATGATTTTAAGTGATATTTCCAATTATAGCATGAAAACCATTTTATTACTGAATTATTACATCCCCAAAAATAATAATACATCTAAATAAATAATAAAAAATAAAAGCAATAAAATAAATTGAAAGGAAAATAACTAAGTAAAATACAAAGAGCCATCAAGGGTAAGTCTCTAAGTCATATATGTGAACCTCGAGGTCTTCAAAAGTACAAATGCAAATAATAATTAAATGCTCATAAACACAAAAAGGGTAAAGAGTTAGTATATGATAAAAGAAAATGAATAATAAAATGACAAATATCGAAATATACATTTTAGACTAAAAGAAACTAAAGAAACAAAATCTTAAGATGCATGAAAAAGATCTAAATGATATATAAGATATAACTAAATATGTAAATGAAAATAAAATAAGAACATATGTAGAATAACATGCAGATGGCTAGAAATAAGGCCACAGACTGCCACATGCAAAGACAGATGGCTAGGGGACGAAGGTGATGGGATGGAAAGAAGGCTCCACTATGTCCCATTTATCACTATGACAGACGACCGTCAGTGAAGCCTTCTTCCCGTCTATCACGCGATAAACAAAATAGTAAATGCAAAAATGCCTAAAAATTAAAAAAACAATATTTTAACCTAGACATGCATATTGTACTATCCTAAAACATGCCATAACTAATCTAAACCATCAAAACATGTTTATAACAAATGAATACAACAAATAAACATTTTAAAATGGAATTTAAACGAGGAAATTATCATGCATTAATAAAGGATCGAAAATCTAGAACATGCCTACACACTTTATTATTTATTCACGCATTCATGGCATTATGAAAAATACAAAAGCTAAAGCAACAAATTAACTAAAATATAGATCATGGCATAAACATAAAGAATCATAGTTAAATATATTGAAATCATAATACTAAAAATTTAAACATAAAACTAATTAATTCAACACTAAAAACTTTTAAACACACTGAAAACACACTAAAAATTATAGTTACAATTTAAAGCTATCAAATACCCCACAATTAGTCTTTGCTCACCCTCAAACAAAATTGAACAAATCAAATTCTCAAAATAATCAAACTTCAAACCAATAATTATGCAATTCAAAATCATGCTTAACAATTAACAGTAGCACTAAATAAAATTTCAACTAGATCAGATTCAATTAAGAAAATATGAGCCAATTCCCATGTTTGTGTGTGGAAGACCAAAATATTTTAAGTCTTTTCAAAATCAAAACACCTGTACAATCTTAAAACCAAGCTTTAGAATTAATGTGTACCAACATGTACAAGTGGTTCCACGCTTGGCCCTGATCATCCTGCTCTGCTGCCACATCTGGAACTATAGGATCGAGGCTATATCTCTCCCGAGTCTCGAGAACTATAGGCTCTACCATGCTTATGGTAATAGCCGCCTGCAAGTCTATGTGCGTTCTCTTTAGGAAAGGCTCTCCAAAAATGCTTTTATCTAACCTAAGGGATAACAGTAATATGGTGATAACTCCTTCCACACATATTTGCATCCCTGGCATAGTGCTCACCTTAGTCAAGGTCGCGATGATCTCGTGGGTGATGTATATGTGATGGCCCTCCTACATCCCCCATAAAATGGTTATATCTATCGAATTAACATTACTTGGACTCCCAATGCATCCAAGGTAAGAGGTAGATAAGACTCTTTGCAAGTACTTGTAAATTTGGAGAGCTAACATCGTACTCTTTGCCTTATCCGAGTTATAAACTACTCCGGGCAATGTCACAGCCCTCCATCAGTTTAGGTAATGTAATAGTACCTGGTCCACTGAAAAGTCCCATGGCCTATGCAAATCTATGCCTGGTGATGCTCTGGTGATGCCATATGGTATACCTAAGGCTCTGAATCATACTGCCTCCTTTCAGGTATCTGACCACTGATACCCTTCATACCATAGGGTAGCTAGGACCTCTCTAGTCACATTTGCATATGTCCTGCAAGCTGAGGTGAAGAAATTAGTCTAGCTGGCATTGGCTAAAAGCCTGTTAGCCTTCTGTAATAAACCAAAGTCCTTGAAGAACTATCTAGACATGTATCGACTGGCCCTATACTGAACCTAGCCTAGAGCTTGATATCTCGCAGCCTACTCAAGCATCATGCATATTGATAATAGCTGGGAAGGCTGGGGACTTGCTGTCCTACGAGGCATCCTGTGAAAATATTAAATGTTAGTTCAAGTTTGACTTAAGTTGCAAGAAAGTCAATGTCAAAATTTATGAGAATCTTGATATTATTTGAAGTAAATATTCACGATTGATTTTACGCAAGAAGTGTTTGACACATATATAATTCTAACAATCATGCATGAAAAATGAGGCAAAAATACACATTATACGCTTTACGAGATATTAAATTTTGATAGCATTCCGGCTGCGAATGAGACTCCCCCCTATATAAAAGACATATATACAATACATAGGCTGTCATAGCCACTAATGTAATCACAGTACCACATTTCAAGCTCTTCGAGAAATTATAACAAAATTTCAACAGAACTGCCCCCTACACAAAAGACATATTTAAAAAAATAACAACACAACATAGGCCTTTAAGGCCGCCAAACAATATAGTTATCAATATTTCACGCTTTACAAGAGCAACAATAAAATTTTGGCAGCATTCTGGCTAGGGAATGATGCTGCCCCCTACATAAGAAATACATTTAAATTTGAACAATAAGCCACATGCCATTAAGGCAGTCAAACAACACAAATTTAAAATATTTATGCTTGATGTAATAGTGAAGACAATAAAACGGCATCTAAAAATTCAAAGATTACATACATTATCGTCTAAAAATAGAGCACTACAGATTTACATGCTCATACATAAGGCATTTTATTATACACAGTGTTATACAAAGAAGGTTCAGTATTTACACTATGTTACTTAAACTAAAAGGCATTATTTATTTTCAAACTAAGGAAACAAAACAAAACAAAAAAAATACACTAAATATAGATACAACAGCAAGTGCTCGCATCCATCATGCCTAAAACTAAAGTTTCCTAGCCTAAGTTATATTCTAACTTAAGAGAAGACTAAAAGAAAGAGAGAAAATAAAACTATTAAATTATACTTAATTGGAGAAAGTGGATAGAAAAGAGTTAAAAAAAAAGGTAGAAAATTTATGCTCCCTGAAGCGTGCCTCGCTTTCAAAAGTCCACAGGTGCAAACAGATCGAAAATCGGACATCGGATGAGGAAGAAAAGCTAGAAAAACCATTGAGAGAATTTGTATGCTGGAAGTTATGGAGTTTGGACGAAAAATGAAGAAAATGGCCTTTATATGGCTGGAATTACATGATGGATGGGAAGCCCACCCTTCATCTTACAATAGATGGGATGGACAAGTGTCCCATCCCTCAAGTCAAAATGACCATAATGCCTCTCGTTTTGAATTTTCTCCTATTTTTCACATTTTAACTCCGTTTTCTTCGATTTTTAACCATTCTAATCAGTTTTTCATTCTCTATCTATCCAAAATTAATTTACAATATTATTAACATTATTTTTATGAGTTACAATATTATTTTTACAATATTTACAGGTTTTAATTACATTTTACTACATATAGGTGTCCAAAGTCTGAAACATCCCCTGAATTTAGTCATTTCTCTATGGAATATTGATTTTTATGTTCCAGAAATTCTAGATCTTTTGATCTTGGATATTCAGGTCATCAAGTCTTTAAAATCACCTGTAAAATACAAGCAAAAGCAAATACACTAATATATACGTGCACTGCATGGGACATGTAAATGTGTGACTTTTGGCTTTCTAGAGGTGAGGGATGGGAAACCCATGGCTTGCTCCTGGTGAGGGACATCTATCTCTCATTACTTTTCTACAAATAGTGCTTGATATTCTTGGATTTTGTGCCTTTGACTTTTCATCTTTGATGAAGCTTCTATTATGTATTCTTCTCTCTCTTTTCTTCTTTTCCTTTCTTCCTTTTCTTGTCTATTTTTCCTTTAGTTATTTACCTTCTTTTATCATTCTTGCATTGTAGACTACTTAGAAATCCCATAACCATAACTATTGGGCTTATGACATTACACCGGTTACTAGACGACTCAAAAACCTGAAAGGACCCCTTTTTGGTTCCTTATTTGAGTTTGAGGTTCTTAAGAAGAACTTTTCCAAATAAACACCTTTTGTCTGCTGCCCTTTGATTTTAGGACCCTCGATTGCATGTATTCCAGTTCACTCATCAGGAGTTATGTCTTTTACCTGAAGAGTTTGCGCTGCTATGGTGGGTGTCAAGTTTGATCTTGATGTTCAACCATGCTTACCCTCTCTTATGGTCAATTATCCTAGAAAGGTGGTCCATGCTCTGGGTGTTATCCCCTCTAAGGATAGGGGTTAAATACCTCATAGGGAGATATTTCCTTTGGAGTGGCTGATTGATGTCTTGACTGACTTTGATGACATTTTCACCTTTTGGTGTGGTACTGCTTTGCTGCCTGGCTTAAAGTCTATTGATACATGCTAGTGATCCCATTACTGCAGATTATGTATTGTTTAATGTTGTTGATGGCATATACTAGGGGCACAATCCATTTCCCCTAATCATGGAAGAGACCATCATCGGCTTGGATGACTTTCACCATAGGTCTTCTGCTCAGTGTGGCTCTTCTTCATTTTTGACAGACAGTCCCATGCTCCTTCAAGTACGTTTTTATTTTTTGAAGCTAGTAAGTGTCTTATGGGTTTTCATACTAGCTTTTCTTGTTAAAATACACATTTTTTTGGATTTTCATGCATTTTTGTGCCTTATTTTTGCCTGAGATGAATCCAACTCACCCCAGTGGCTTCTTTTTTCTTTCAGACATGGCTTTATGATAAGTTACAGCTATTTTCTGAGCATCCTCTTGAGTTAAAGTTACATGGACATACCCCATGAGATATGTCATGACTAGGCATCTCTAATGCAAGTTTTAGTCGGTTCAAGATGCAATTAATTGGCTCGATCGCTCAACAGATGTTGACATCAGGTTCAGGTGTCCCTTGTTTCCTGTTACCTCTGTGGTCAGGAATGGAGAGTCAGGATGCATTCCTCTCTGTTGACTTCATCGAGCCACATTTTATGTTTATGCCCGTTGTGTTCACTAGTTTGGGGTAGGTAGGATATGTTAGGCATCCCCTAGGTTTCCATAGAGGCATTCTCATTACTCAATTTATGATGGAGTATTACTATAGGATCTGGACTCAACTTCTGGCGAGGACCACTATTTTTGATATGGGTGCTTGTGATTTCACTACCTCTAATTCATACAAGCAGTGGGTCACTAGTCCAGTTGTCGACAACGAACTTTCTTACCTGAGGCACTTGGATGGAGAAAGGGATATAATACTGATAGATTAGATCAAAAATTTTCATAGATGATGTTTAGCTTTTATTGAACATATGATAGAAAACTATTTTTTCCATATACTTAGATGACATTAATGAATACATGCATGACATTTTACTTCAGATTTAAGTACACATGATCAGTATTTGACCTTATCTCAATGACACATATTATTCAATCTCGAAATGAAACTTTACAAGCATCATAACTCCTATCATCAATCAGCCCTCTCGAATTTTCTTGATTGATTATTTTCTCTTAGCCTCTAATTTTTTCTCAGGATTTCTTTTTTTGGTTTTCACCTTAGCGAGGTGTCCAATTTTAGCAAGGCTGTTGTTTTTTTAGTTTTTGACCTATGGGGCATTTATTCTCTTCTTTTTCTTTTTTCTTCTTTAGCTATGAAACCTTTTCAATCTGTCGACATTCACAGGTTCTCGTAACTCATTGCCATCATTGTCTAACAAAATAGTAGTACCTTTGGATAATAGCTTCTTAAGTATAAAAGGTCCTTCCCATGTGGGCCTAAATTTGCCTCAAATATCCAAAATCCTTAGCCTCATCTATTTGAACACTAAGTCTCCTTCTTTCAAAGGGTGCTTCCTAACTTTCTTCCCAAATGAATGGGCCAACCTCTTCTGATCAACTTGATTGTGATAATATGCCTTCATTCTTTCCCCATCAAGCAAATTAAGTTATGATAATCTTTGCCTTGCCTACTCTATTTTTAGTATCTCAGCCTCCAGAACTACTCTGAAGGACTAATTCTCGATTTCTACCAGTAATACTGGTTCTGTTCCATAGACCAAAGAGAATAGAGTGGCTCCTATTGAAGTCCTAACTGTGATCTTAGGTATTGTGTTAGACTATTTAGGACAATTGTAGGGTTTTGAGCCTGAGGAGAATGAAGTTGTGAGTATGTTAGATGTGAAGTTTTTTTACAATTCCCACTTATTGAAGAGAGGTAGATGGCCTTCTATATTTTTCTCTTATAAAGAGCAAAGTGAAAGGTTAGGATATGGGAAAGGCAAAGCCACTACTACTGATGATAATGCTGCAAGTGCCAGTTCAAATGATAAAGAGGAAGAGCCTAAAGATGTATCTGTTGCTAATGGAGAAGGAGGGAGTTTAGCAGGGTGGCAATAAGTTTTAGATCGGTTGGACAAAATGGATAAGTCCAACAAAGATTTAGTGGTCAAGGTGGATAACATGGAAGCCACTATGAAGGCCATACACAAGAGTCACAAGAGTTTAAGCAAGAAGTTATTATCCTTCTTCCAAAAGCAAAATGTGGATTTTAGCCCTTCTCCACCAGATTCGCCTAGTGGAGCTCAATAAGAAAAGTCCTTTACTCTTTTTTATTTTAGTTTTTATTTTTGTGTTTTCTTTTAGTTTTTGTTTATGCTGTAGGTTTTGTGTTTTATGTTTTCCTTGCTTATGTTGTTTTTGTGTTTTGTTTGTGTGTTGTTTCCTTACATAATAGGGACATTGTATCCTTCAAGTGTGGGGAGGTGTGTTCATGTAATGTGTTATGTTGTAGTTAGTATGTTTGCATGTTTATATATATGTTAGTATTGTTAGTATATTTATGAATCTAAGTTGTTAAGTTTTATGAGTTTGCATAGTTTTGAAGCTTTTGTATTTGATGCATATTTGGTAGCATGTATATAAGATAGCTTGAATTTTTTAAATTTTGGTCTAATTAGCAAAATTCTTGAGGAATATCATTGGTGATTTTACTTTGACATACTCATGTGCATTGTTAGAAGGTTATGACTTAGCAAAGCACTTTAGAATAGATTCTTTTTAAGTTGTTTATCTTTTCATATGTAAACTTTCATTATTTTGGTAAATCATTGCTTAGGGTAATTTTACCTATAGCTAAGTGAGATTTTGAAGCCTTTTCATTGATTTTTTTCTTTGTATGAGAGCTTTGGTATGCCACATCCTCTAGAACTTATTTATAGTAAACTTTGAGATTACATGTAGTGTGAGTTTTTGCATGAAAAATGACAAGGGCACTAGAATTTAACCAATTTTTAAATTGCTTAAATAACTAACCCTTTTGAATTTAGGTAGCCAATTTTAAGCCTTAAATCACTTTTTGTTGTTAAACACATAATTAGCCTTAATCCATTTTTGAACAATAGACCATTTTTTTTGTACCCTTTTTGTGGAGAGGATTAGGATTGCTATGTCATTTGAGATAATTTTGTTTAGTATAAGCATGATGTTAGTTGGCTCCCTCTCCTTTTATAAGTCCAATGCTAGAACAAAAGTTAGTTCATAAAAAAATAATAAAGAAAAGAAATAAAAGAGAAAAAAAAGAAAAAAAAGTCAAGAAAAGAACTAGAAAAGAGAAGAAAAAGTTTGGAAAAGGAAAACTAGTGGAAGACGTGGCCATTAATAAAAGGGGATAGAATAGTAAGTTAAAATTCAGTGGATCATGATATGCATTAATTATAAGTCTCTTATGATATGGTGATTACTTTTCTTCTACACATGATGAGCTACTTAACCAAAATTGATCTACCTTTACCTAAGCCAAGTTACAACCTTAAATAAGACCCTTTGTTTTCATGTATCTAACTTGTGCTAGTAATGGAGATGTTTACTCATTTACAAGCTTATGGTATTTAATGGCATATTAAAAGAAAGAGTGAAATACTAACCCTAAACATTTGAGTGGAGTAAGAATAAGTATTTGAGTGAGAGTTACTTTAGGCAATGTTTCGCATGAAATAATCAATACATGTGTTAAGACATTCAATTTCTTGAGTACCTATTCTTGTGCTTTGTAACTTCATGGTTCTCCAAATATACATGGTTGTTGGAGTTGAATAGATAATGAAATTGCTTGAGAATTTGTGAACTCAGACTAATATATTGAAGGATGAAGGTTATTTCATTTTATTTCCAAATGTTTATCAAATATGAATGCAAGCTCCATAATTATGTGAATGTTGTTAGGTGCTTTGTGTTGTGTTGTTCTTCTTTGCATTTTGAGTTTTGCTTGGGGACAAACAAAGGTTAAGTGTGGGGAATTATGTGAGTTGATTTATGCATGATTTGTGAGTTTTTTATGTATATGTTTATGTAGTAAATGTTTAGTTTTAGCTAGGTTTATGTGAAAAATGGTGTTTTTTATGTGTTGTTAAGTGTGTGTAGGGAGTAAAGGAATAAGAATAAAGGAAAAAGAGGTAGAAATCAAGTGAAATAAGAAGCTTTGTCACGGGTGCGGTTGGTGTCGAGAGCGCGACAAAAGAAGGCATTAGAAGTGGAGGTTAATGCAAAGGAAAAGTCAAGACTTGATGAACCGCACCCTGTCGTGAGCGTGACAGCCTTCGCGCACACGATAATAAGAAGATTGTTGGTGGTTATTTTTGAAAAGACACTTGAAGGTGAACGAAGTTTCACCAAGGGTTGCACACTTTTGGAGGGGCAATTAGTGGGACACAAGGATTGGAAACCTATTTAAATGTAACAAGTAGTTAGATGGATATACAAATGGTGAAAAAAAACAATTATATTTTGGTTTCTCTTGATGTAAAAAATTAATACATTTTAATTTTTTTTTAGAAGAAGACAAGCAAAAAGAAGAAGATCTTTTAGAGATTGAAAAGGATTGAGAGATTTCTTTTTACTATCTCTCATTTATTACTTATTCTTTGTAATTAGTTGAATGATATTTTTTAGGAACTTGAATATTGATGTTTATATCTTTTATATTCTTAGTGATATACATAGTCTTATTTGCAAAATTCTCTATTAGTACTTTATGCATGATCATGATAAGTAAGAATATAATTGAGAGATATATTCTTTTTTATAGCTAATAGAAATTTATTATCACGATATTGCTTGAGAGATCGGAATATTAAGATAATTGCTATAAGTTGGTATTGAATCTTAAAATATGTCTTGTATAATTAACTAATTCATTAATGAGAATTAAGGGTTAGAATTATATATGCATGTTTTAGGAAATCTACTTCATGTCGAGAGAATGAATTAGAACATTAATCTAACTTGGTTTGCATTGTAAGATTAAAATTTAAATTAACAAAATAGTTTCAAGTTCAAACTTATATTTTATATTATTAATCTTAAATTGTCTTCTTTGATTATTAATAAAATAGGTTTTAATTGTATTTCTAGTTTTAGTATAGACTTTAGTTTACTTAATAACTCAATTTATGAACATTATAAATAAGATTAAGAATTAAGTAATAGTGTGTAGTCACTTCGATATCTTAAGTACTATATTCGGTAAACCATGTACTTATGAAATTAGCACAACACCCTTGGAAAAGGCAAGGAAGACGAATGGGAGAGGAAATTTTTCGATAGATTCAGTAACTCCAATTAGGTTTTCTAATCCCCCCGTTTATAGAGATTATCAAAGTCACAACTCTAGTTTAACTCTAATTTCAATTTGAATTTGAAATTGATTATCCTAAACATATTAGGATAATTATTGATAGAGTCATAGACATACCCAAACTCTATCAGAAATATAAGGGAAAATAAAAAATAGTTGACCTAAATCTAATACTTTTTTATTTTTTTGACCTCAAATAATTTAATTTTTAATATTTTAAAAATTATTAATTACTTAAATTTAATTTTTAATTCCCTCTAAAAACTCAAAACAAAAAAATATTACCTTCTAAAAAATTTTAAATTTAATTTTTAATTCCCTCTAAAAAATTTTAATTTTTCTCTTTTATCATGTTAAAATATAAAACTAAAATTTTATTATTTATAATAACTTTAAAATTAAATTATTAATTTACATATTCATATACGTATTGAGTTAAAAATAAATGAGTGTTATATGAATGACACTAAAAATAAATAAAATTAATTGATAAAGTGATTATGTATTCATATAATTATATTAATTGATAAAATTTTATTATATATAATAACTATATATAAACACATTATTAATTTACATACTCATATAGGTATTGTGCTAAAAATAGATGAACATTTGTTAAGTGATATTAAGAGTAAATGAAATTAATCAATAAGATGATTATATACTAATATAATTATATGAATTAGTAAATTTAATTTTATGTAATAATTGTATATAATTATATTATTTATTTATATACTTGATTACTCATATAGATATTATACCAAAAATAGATGAATACTAGTTGAGTAACGCTGAGAGTAAATGAAATTAATTGATAAGGTAATTATATACTATACATAATTATATTACTATATATAATAACTATATATAATTACATTGTTAATTTACATACTCATATATGTATTATGATAAAAATAGATGAATACTAATTAAGTGATAGTGTGATACTAATAGCAAATGAAATTAATTGGTAAAATGAATTAATAGTTATATACTAATATAACTATATGAATTGCTAAATTTCATTATATATAAAATTGTATATAATTTTATTATTAATTTTCATACTCGATTACTCATATAGCTATTGTGCTAAAAGTAAATGAACACTAGTTGAGTGATATTAAAAGTAAATGAAATTATTATTAAGGTAATTATATACTCAAATATTTACATTAATTGGTAAAATGTCATTATAAATAATAACTATATAAAATTACCTTTTTAATTTGCATATGTATATAGTTATTATACCAACAATAGATAAATATTAGTTAATTAAGTGACATTAGAAATAAATGAAATTAATTGGTAAAATACTTATATGATATGCTTAGCTTATATATCTATATAGATATTTATAAAAAAAATAGTTGAGTAACATTAAAGCTAAATAAAATTAAATACAAATTGTTATAGTTACATATTCATATTCAAATAGATATTATAATTATTATAATAATTAAATTTATCTTATTAATAATTAAAATATTTAATTCAATTTATTAACTAATTATTATCTTAATTTTGTGCATTAAAATATGTAATGCAAATAATTATGAAGTTAAATTCATATAGTAGTAGTAAATATAGAATAAACATTATAAATAATATTTATATATAAATTATTAATATCATATATAATAATTAATAAATATCGGTTCTTTCGGTACAATCGGGTTCTAGAATAGTTTCGTACAGTTTAATATGGTTCTCGATTTGATTCTAGATAAAATATCCAAATCTATTCTAAATAAATTTAACGGTACAATTCGATTCGATTTTAGTCAAAAAATAACGATACGGTTTGATTTTGAATCTTTTTTTTTTTTGAATATTTTGATTTGGTACAGAAAAATCTAAACTCGTATACACCCCTATTTTTCATAAATACTCACTAGATAAGATTCTCGTTTCACCGTTGCAGTCCTTTTTTTTTACTCATCACTTATTGAATTTTTTTATTTAGTTAATGAAATTTTTTTGCCTTTTTGGGACTATTTACAAATAATATGAATATACATGGCTCAATTGTCGATTTTTATTTCAATTTGGATTGATTTGCTAATAAAATAATGTAGTACAAGAAATTGGTGGACTTGCAAAGAAAGATCAACGGAGATTTTTGAAGGATTAATTGTAAAAACCTTTTACTTTTTTCACTATATGCCGCATCTTCAAAATAGATGTTTCTTGAAGTTTAAAGTTATTGTTTTTTTTAATACCAGGGAAAAGGGGCAAAATTGCTACTCAAATTTTTGAAATGCTTTAAATATATCATTTAAGTTTTTTTTTCTTAAAAAAAAAGTCATTATAGTTATAAAATGGATTCAATTTTGCCACTCTAGTCTATGTCGATAGACAAAAATATGAGTTGCCAACAAACCAATCAACACATCAGCAAACAAATAGATACATGACATTAAAATTAATCAGACCTAAATTAAACCAATTCGAATCAAAACCTTAAACTCAAGTTAAACCAAATCCAAATTAAAACAAATTTAACGTTAATATAACCCATCAGAACTTGATGTCAATGGCCATGTTCAGCAGGTGTGGATTAAAAAAGAGGAAGCCGAGGTTCTTTTAAGCGTCTTGATTATCCAATTGGGGTATTAGTAGTCTTGCATTTTTGCTCAGTATCAATTGGCCAAAAAAAAATAAAAATCTTGCTTTTCTGCTCTATATTTTAACTGATAGTAGGGCCAAAATTAAGATTTATTAAAAGACAAAAGTCCAAAACTACAATTTGGATTTGACTATTACAAATAGCTTAGAAGCCTCAAGATTTTCTTGCTGTAAAAATAGTGTTAAAAGACTGAAAACTGGAGTCATGAGTTCATCAGATGCTGTCCGTTAATCAGGAGTTTCAACTCTTGGCATTTCCCAGAGGATAAGGGCTAGAGAGCGGCTTTCTCTGTTGTACGTCAGGCGTATTAAGCCCTTGCAGTTCTCCATGCTTATTTAGTATGCAGAAAACAATTTATGGACGCAATTAAAATATAAAATTTTTGAACAAGTACATACTTTTGACATTAGTTAATGCACGGTTAAAATGTCCCATTTTGATAATTGTTCGTTTGATTAGACTCAGAATTGTATTTTAGGAATAGGAATTATTTTTATCTAAATGGCACAATAAAGTTATTTTCTCCATTAATTATTTATTACATTTCTATACCAAATGAAGAACGATCTCTTTCCTTCTTTCAACTACCTGTTTTTTTTTTTTTTTTAATGGCATGCAGACCATAAAGCTTGGCCATCTAAACAATTCAATAAATAAAAAATAAGCCAATAAAGGAAAAGTATTCTTCATTATAATCCTCTCTGCCAAAATAAGTCCCAGAAAAAAACTCAACAAACTAATCAGTACAAATTATACAAAACAGTAAACACCACATAAACAGGACAGTTTCTTCGTCAAAATTAACTAAAGCTTTACACAGAAAAAATAAACAACATAATACAGTAGAAAACACAGCCCCGACCCAGAAGCCAAGACTCTTAAGGCCATATTTAGTATGATGTAATGTAATGTAATGTAATGGATAATGTATTAATTATTTTATTTGTTAACTCAATTTTTTTACAATATATTTAAATCATAAATACATATATATGTAATTCTCAATACATCAATAGATGTATTCTTTAATACATAATATTTTATGGTATTTTTCATTACATTTCTTACGATTTTTTTCTAAATATAAACCGTATCTTATATTGGTGCTCCCATTTGCTTTTATCACTGCTGCCACAACCCCTATTGACAATATAATGCCTCCAAAATCATCACTTGTATGAGAAGTACTTTCTAGCAATAAGCGGTCACACCGGGGTAAATAATACCGTCCAAAGATCATCGGAACTTGTAAAATTTTTATTGCACCACTGAAAAGTACTATTCATGATGAGTCTGATAGTATAATTTGAAATGAAATTGAAGTTATTTAGGTCACCAAAAATAAAAAATAAAAAATGAGTAGTGGAACCTAAAAGCACATCGGCTGCCTCTTTTTGAATCCACTCCTGCTGAACATGGCCATTGAATTCAAGTACTGATGGGGTAAATGAATGTTCAATTTGTTTTAATTTGAGTTTGGTTTAAGTTGGGTTTAAGGTTTTAATTTGAATTGGTTTAATTTGGATCTGATTAATTCAAATGTCACATGTCCATTTTTTGTTGATGCATCGATTAGTTTGTTACCAACTCATATTTTTATTTGCTAATATGGTAATGAGTAGCAAAATTTGACCCATTCTATAACTATAATTGCATTTTTTAAGAAAAATAAAAACTTGAGTGGCATATTTGAACCATTTCAAAAATTTAAGTGGCAAATTTGCCACTTTTCCCTTCATTTTATTTAAATTTTTAAACCACTAAAAATGCATTCATTTAAGTTTTGTTTTCATCATTTTTATTTTTTAAATAAATAAAATTTATTCAGCAAAATTAATTTGTTTTTGTTTTTTCTGAATTAAAATAATTTTTTTAATTATTCAAGAAACACCAATTCTTAAATTGTAAAATATTTATTTCTTTTTATTTTTGCTGCCATTTCTTTTATATTTTAATCATCACTTGCGCCACCGTCATCGTTGCTGCCGTCACCCCGCCACTCCTGGCACCACTGCTAGCACATTGCCGTCGCCGCCATCAGCATTTTCATTTAATGATACTGATTCTTATCAATATAATAGTGGTAATTGGTGTGTGTGTGTGTATATATATATGTGTGTGTGTGTGTGTGTTAAATACTACAAACATTATAATATATATGTATAATTAAACAAATATGATACAATTTTTAAATATATAAAACAATTTTATAAAAAAATAAATAAATAATAAAATTGAAAATAATTTTTAGATTTTAAAAATAAAAAACTAAAAATCTATGTGATTATACCAAACGCATTCTAAAGTTTTTGTTTCTTTTTTTTTATCTTTGCCGCTATTTTTTTCATATTTTAATTATCACTACCACTGTCCATGTTGCTGCCACAGTCGGCACCACCGCCATCGCTGCCACCATTCCTACCATTTTCATCTAATAATAGTAGACTCTTGTCAATCTAAAGTGCTAATTGGTATAATAATAATAATAATAATAATAATAATAATAATAATAATAATAATAATAATAATAAATACTATAAACATTATAATATGCATGTATAATTAAAAACAATGGTCAAATATGCAATTTATCCTCTGAAATTGACAAAAAGAGCAATTAACCCTCTAATATTTGTCTTGATGCAATATTTCTTTTAAAATTTATGAGTTGCAGTAATGTCACCTCAAAACTAATGGATCTATTAGTTTGACTGTTTCGTCAGTTAACTACTGACGTGGTATCAAAATTATACAAAAAAGAGTGACACAAGGCAAGTTAAAAGTGCAAAAAAGCTTCAAAATTATTCAAAAAAAAAGCAGCTTGCCTCCTAAAATTTGCAAATTAGGACAATTTAATTTTTGTTGACGCATCACACTTGCACCGTATTAACAGTCAACTAATAAAAAATAGTCAAAATAATAGATTCGTCAGTTTTTTGATAACATTGTCCCAATTTATAAACTTTAGGGGGGACATTTGCACCAAAACAAATATTAGGGGGTAAATTACCCTTTTCGTCAAATTTCAGGGGATAAATTGCACTTTCAGCCAAAAAAAAGATAAAATTTTAAATATGTAAAATAATCTTTTAAAAAATAAATAATAAAAACTGAAAATAGTTTTTGAATTTTAAAAATAAAAATTGAAAAATTTACAATTTTACCAAATACACTCTAAATTAATGGTTTTGTATGATTTCTTTCCTTCTTCTTCTTCTTCTTTTTTTTTTCTTATCACTTTTATTTAATTTTGATCAATACATATATATTCTGATATAACTCTAACTTTTATCTCTTCTATCATAATAATTTTTATATTTTATTTTTTTTCTTCTATCAAAAATCTGTTAAAACTTGTCATACCATATCATTTTCCCAAGCATAGTAACAATAATTACAACACCATACCATACAATACCATACTACATAATATCATATCATGACCAATTTCTTCCAAACAAGTTGAATTGATTTGATCCACCATCATTAAACTATTATATTTTTAACTTAAAAGTCACAAAATAAAAATTTTTTAACATAAAAAAATGGATTTCTGTAGGAAACCTACTGAAAATCCTTGTTGACATATGCCACATCACCCATCCCGTCCAAGTGTATGATACATAGGCCACCATATCAGTCTATCATTCATGTTAATCGCTACATTATGATCAATAGGAAGATGCTATATATATAAATATTTTAAAATAAAAAAATCATAAAATTTTTACACATATACATCACATCTTCTCATTTGTCGTAATATAATGGCTGACATAATACTCATCCCATGTGGCAAGCTGATGTAGTAGCCAACAAAAATTTTTGGTAGGATTTCTTTCAAAATTTGATAGAATTTCTTCCAAAATTCGGTCAAAGTGACTTTTTTAAAATATTACTCTAAATTCAAGTATTTTTTGGTTATTTTTTTTATTAAAAATAGAATGTTAAATGATTGCTAGTAAAATTAACCCAAAGAGGCTCTAATAGTCATTAGATATGAAGTGATTAATCCATAGGCACAGTTGAGAGTGGACCTTTCCCTAGATCTTTTTGTTGTTAACTCATTACTTGTAATGTAATTATAATTATTTTTGGTTAACTTTAATATGAGTTAGAATTCAAATGTATTTTCTCTTATCAACTGATTACTTGTCGGAATCAAATTCCTTTTACCATTGCAACCACTACTATTATGACAAGAAAAGTATCTAAAAGTTGTAATTGAAATGTAGTGAAACGTTGGGCCACATTGAAGTCATCCCTATTCTATAATTGTGTAAGATTATTCATGAGGATAAAAGCATTTGCCAAAAAATACTGACAAAATTTGGCCAAAAACTATATCTATTGTGTAAAAAATATATTTGTCCTTACTTGCCTCCAAAATATTTACTTCAAACATGATAATAGTAAGAAGATTTATCCCAAAAGTTAATTCAATTATCCTTAAAATTATTGTTTTATTAATTTACTTAAATAATAATAATAATAATAATAATAATAATAATAATAATAATAATAATAATAATAATAATAATAATAATAATAATAATAATAATTCAGTCACTTGGTTTGCATTGATAGGATTTTCTTTTGATGACTTTATGGCTTGTTTGTGGTACAATAATTTCATATTAAAGGCACTACATTTATATATTACAAAAGATATTTAAATATATCTTGCAACGGGTCCCTCACAATCAATTAATTTAAGAAATACACCTAATTATTTGTGTGTAATTATGTAAGAATATTCAATTATTTTACCAATAATATTTGTATCATAACCCCCACATAAAATTAAAATGATTTTCTTTTTGAGATAAATATCAAATAATGCAACTATAGAAAAAATAAAATCCAATCTTGTGTCAAATTTTCAATCATTATTGATTTTTTTATTAATTATATACATAGGTACTTTATTATTTATTTTAATTGTGATCATGATTTAGAGGTGACAAATTGATGGAATAGACGAATTTGAGTTGGATCATAAATGGATCAAAAAGTATAGATCATAATTTGCCCAATATCCAAATGGGTTGAACGAATTGGGATTGACTCATTGGTTTATTACATCTTGGCCTAGATGGGTCGCATGTTTGGTCTAAATAAATCGTATTGTGGTCTAAATATGAATCAGTTTATTTGACCTATTGTGGCCCAGATGGATCATATTATGGCTTGGATGGATCGCATATAGCCTAGATATAAATCAACTTATTTGACCTATTTTTTTAATAAAATTAACACTTTTATACAATAACGTAATATAAAAAATACTGTAATAACAAAATATTGATCTAAATATGTTGGATAGCCCAAACGGATCAGGTGGGCCAAACGGGTTATATTGTGGTTGAGATGGGTTGCATGTAATCTAGATGTAGATCAACTTATTTGACCTTTGTTTTAATAAAATTAATACTTTTATATAATAACGTGATACAAAAAATACTATAATAAAAAAAACATTGATCCAAATGTGTTGAATAGCCCAAATGAATTAGGTAACCTAGACGGATCGTATTGTGGACTAAATAGGTCACATGTAGCCTAGATGTGGTTCAACTTATTTGACTTATTTTTTTAAATAAGATTAACACTTTTTATACAATAACGTGATATAAAAAATATTGTAATAAAAAACATTGGTCCAAATATGTTGAATAGTCCAAATGGTTCAGGTGGCCCAGATAGGTCGTATGTAGCTCATATATAAATCAACTTATTTGGCCTATTTTCTTAATAAAATTAAAAATTTTATAAAATAACATGATATAAAAAATACTGTAATAAAAAAATATTGATCTAAATATGTTAGATAGCCCAAATGAATCAAATGGATCAGATGGATCTTATTGTGGCCCAGATGGATCGTATATTGTCCAAATAAAAATCAACTTATTTGACATATTTGTTAATAAAATTAACAATTTTATATAATAACGTGATATAAAAAATACTGCAATAACAAAAACGTTGGTCCAAATGTGTTGAACAACCCAAATAGATCAGGTGGATGGGTCGAATTGTGACCTAAATGGGTGGAATATAACCCAAATATAGATCAACTTATTTAACATATTTGTTAATGAAATTAACACTTCATACAACAACGTGATATAAAAAATACTGTAATAAAATAACTCACTATGTTAAAAAAAAAAAAAAACAAGCAATAAGCATGCATCAATATAGTTATATACATAACTAATTTGGTATCCAAAACTGAAAATTATTCATTGATGTTAATAGGTTTAACATTGAATATAAACAAAGTAAAGGAACAACATATTGTTCGGATGCCTATTGTTCTGTGTGTATTTAATAAGATATTAAATGGACCGGCTGCCTTCACTTTAGGTTACATTGTATGAAAGTTGATAACTCGGTTACAGGCCTGCCCGTATTATTATGACCATGAATTCCCTCACTTGTAAGGCTGCCACTGCCCTAAACTTGAACTTGGTTCTTCAGGTTTAATTTAAATCATCTCTCTGTTTGATGTGTTTTTAGTACCTATTATTGTATTTACATTGATTCCCATGCATAAAATCATCTCATGCTTTGAGCTGCAACAGATGAAGCCATTAGTTAGATATTTTTAATTCAATCATATAATTATAAATAGTTACTAACAGTTGTTACTCTAAAATAATAACAATACCCAAAAGAAAAACTACAGTTTCCTTGTGGCTTAAGTGAAAAGCATCCGATGCATACTATAGAAGTAACTGAAGCCATTCTCATTTCATCATTGGATGTCAATCTTTTTCTTAAACTTGCTTTCAGATGCACCAAAACCATCTGTTAAATCTTACTCTTTCAAAATAAGGCAAGGAAATAGAATGTTATGGCTGCTGTTGAGAGTTGTCTGGTAAATCTTAGAAATTAAGGCAAGGAAGGACACCAGCCAAATCCTCTGTTTCATAAAATAATCAATGTGGACAATTATCAGATAGTAATTAAATACACAACACAGAGCGTAATCAAAGCAAATTGCACTGGCTTGAAACATGCAAGTCTCTGCATAAAACCCACAACACAGCATAGTCAATCAATTAAATCCCAATTTGGTTGTTGCACAAACATAGTCAATTAAAATTATAGTTGCTGTCTTTTAACAATCCAGCCCAAGAAACAAGGCACCCATGATAAATTACCCACAAATTTCCCCCGATACCAAACAAAGAACAAGAAAATAAAGGCAGAAGTCCAAAGAATTAAAGTCCAGGGCTTAACCTGGTCCCGAGGTTGAACCTTATGCCTCTCTCTAAGTCGTTTGCGATCTTTAGAGGAACCAAAGCAAGCAATTGATTCTATTTAATGAAAATTACTGCAATCAGTTCATACCTACTGAACCGTGGAATGATTGATGGAGAGAACAATTGCGGAGATTGATCGTTGACGGGGCTTCGTAAGAGATAGCCAGATGCGGGAAGGGAATCGAACAGTTATTGATAAATCGGCGACGCCTGGACGGTGGAGAGGGACAGAGGCAACGAGCAGGAGAACTGGATGGAGAGAGAGAGAGCGCTGTTTTGTGACAAAGACAATATCACTTTTACGTTGGGCGGGTTCGAATGAATTTGGAACAGACCTGTTGGGCACTGATACACACCCGAACGGGATGAAGTTAAAAGATAGGTAGTTTTTAGGTTGGTCCAACGGGCATTTTATGAGTTTGGATTGGATTTGAATTCTTTTTTCCCAACAAATTTGGTTCGAATTTTGGATTTTGACCAATTTTATCTGGCCTGGATTTATAGTACTAATTAAGTTTATAGTTTAATTTAGAGAAAATTTGTGTAATTCGAAAATTTTAAGAGAATGGCACTTATTAAATTTGGCCGATACCTAAATAACTAAGAGAAAAGATATAGTTACCTTAATGGGGATATTTGGCCCCAAAGTTAACTCCTTTCACATTAATTTTTTTTTTCCATTAATTTGCCATTTCATGAATTTCTCTATATTTTCCATCAACTCCACCACCAATAGAGTGAAAAATAAAAATTCACTTTTAAATTCTAATATTTGAACTTTTAAAATTTATTTTATCTAAGCCTTCAACTCAATTTTTTGTAGTTCAACATTTAGGATATTTTAAAGGGCCAACAGAACAAAAATTACATGAAAAATGTTTATTAATTTGTTCTGTTAAAAATAATTAATAACAAAATTTAATGTTTAAGACTTAATAACTATGAAAAAAATATTTTCAAGATCCAATCAAGTCGGAACGCTTGGCAAGACCCAGAGCTCATCAACTAAAAGGTAGAGTGTAAGCTGGAAGACAAAACAAAAAGGTACAGTGTCCGATCAGACTGATGGAACGTGCTGTCCTGTTTAGTCCACTGACACAAGTAAACGCCCATGGCTTTACTTGCTCCCTATCACATTGCCGCTCACATATCCCAATTGCCAGTTATCACACTCTAAGGTACTCAAATACCCCTCCAAATAACTCTTATAAATAGCCAAAAACACAATGACTCCAGGTATTGAATATCTAAGACTTTCTCTCTAAGCACTATTTCTCTAAAAGCTACTAACTTAAGCTTCAGAGTGCTAATATCCGGGTCCGACCGAGCACTCCTTATTGCAGGTTCAATCGTCCGATCGGCCCTTTAACTGCCGGCTCTCATTCTTACAGGTAAAGCCAAATCTTACTTTATCATTTGGTGCTTTCATTGAGAGTTATGGCAGATTCAAGATCCAACGAACACGCAGCCTCTAGAGAGTATGATCACAATGGCCAGGACAGATTTAGGCCCTCGAAAAGAAGAGAGAGGTCTTCCAGACCCCCTATTAGGGGTAACCTCCTCCAGGACTTCAACGAAGTAGTCATAAGACAGTCGAAGGATACTCCTGTTACCATCAGGGATATGTGCGCCATTCTTAGTGATGTCACTAAGAGCATTGTCCAAACATTAAAAAAGGATTTCACAGCTGAAGACTTCGGACGAAGAAGGAATAAGGGGATCTCCATCAATGAGCCACGAGCTCATGATGGTAGAAGAGCGAAAATCAAAACCCCAGACAGATACGATAAGGGGAAGGGAACAATACCCTCGAGCGAAGACTCGCCGTATATCCCCAACAGATCCTCAACCTCATCCATCGGAGATGACCTGTCCTTTATGTGCATGCCACACCACAGTCGCACTAAGGGGCAAAAAGATGAGTTCGCTTCAACAGCCATGAGCAGGAAGGATAAATGGTTTAAGAAGAAACTCAAGCAGTTTGGCTTGGCAGGTCCCAAAAAAGGCATATTTGAGGGAAACACTTGCAGCAACACAACCTCCCCATTTTGCAGGGAAATCACAGAGTCAGAGCTACCTCCCAGGTCGAGAGACATCATAATGAATAGGTATACAGGTAAAACTGACCCTACCACTCATCTTGCAAAATATCTAACAAAAGTGCAGGTGTACACCTACGATGAGAGAATTGTCTGCAGGATTTTTCCTACCATTTTGGGAGGAGATACACTTAACTGGTTCCACAAACTCCCCCACGAGTCGATCACCTCCTTTCGATAACTCAATGAGCTATTTATCACTCAGTTCATCATGCAAACACGAGCACCAAAATCTGTAAGTAATTTATGCAACCTCTATTAGAGGAACGACGAAAGTCTTTGAGACTACGTCGACAGGTTTCAAGCCACAATGTCGGAGGTGAAAAATATAAGCGTGGAGATGGCATCTAATGCTATGGCCAATGGCACCGCTGATCAGCCATTATTTGAGTTGATCACAACAAGACCCCCAATTAGCTTTTTTGATCTAATGAAAAGGGCTAAGTAGTACATCCGGCTGGACAAATGCCTTGAGATCCAGCCATGGCAGAAGGAGCAGTGTCATGAACAAGCTCCAGTACCTAGATGAATACCGGAACCACAATATCGGAGGTGAAGAATATAAGCATGGAGATGGCATCTAATGCTATGGCTAATGGCACCGCTGATCGGCCATTATTTGAGTTGATCACAACAAGACCCCCAATTAGCTTTTTTGATCTAATGAAAAGGGCTAAGCAGTACATCCGGCTAGACAAATGCCTTGAGATCCAGCCATGACAGAAGGAGCAGTGTCATGAACAAGCTCCAGTACCCAGATGGATAGATATTTAACAAACTCCTTGCATCCGATCGGATTGCAAGGAGTCCTAAAAGAGCCTTTAATTCGAGGAATCTGGAAAAAAGAAAAAAGGTTGATCAATTTGGATCTGATCGAGGAAGCGGCCAGCAGGCTCAAATCTTCGCTCCACTCAATGCTAGCCCAGCCCAGGTGCTGATGTGGATCAAGAAAAAGCACCCAAAGGTGAACTGGCCCAAAAAGCTGGACGAAAAGAGTAAAAACACGTAAAACTACAACAAGTATTGCAAGTTCCACAAAGATGTCGATCACACAACCGACGAGTGTTTCCATCTAAAGGAAGAGATCGAGCAACTCCTACAAAGAGGATACCCTCAAAAGGTTTGTAGGTCTGGCCAAGAGGGGCAAGTCCCTGTAGACAGTCGGACCTAAAGAAGGATGATTTCGATGACGAAGATGACGACGAACGGAGAAAACCAAGGAATGCGAATCCTCGCTGCTCATATGTCGGGGTCATATATATGATCACTGACGGGTCATCCTATGAAGAGGACCTTTCCAGTAAAATAAGGGGGAAAGGTGTTTATATTTCCCAAGCATCCGAACGGCCAGTCTCGATTACCATATCCGATGAGGATGCACGAGATCTATTGTTTTCTCATGAAGACGCCCTTGTCGTCAGGGCTCGGATCAATAACTTCAATGTGAAGAGGATATTGATGGACAATGAAAGTGCAGTAAATGTGCTTACCCTTCAAGCTTATAAAGCCATAGGTCTATCGATCGGAGAACTTAAATCGAATACTATACCACTGATTGGACTCGGCAATGCTACAGTTCCGGTGGTAGGATCTGTCTAGCTTTTCATCGAGCTCAGCCAGGAGGCTCTAGCCCACGCCTGCAAGGTAACTTTTATGGTTATTGATATGATTTTTACCTATAATGCCATTTTTGGTAGGCTCTACTCTTTTAAACTGGATTCGTCACCAGCATAAGATACATGGTGATGAAGATCCCAACCAAGGGAGGCATCACCATTCTAAAAGGTGACAAAAAAGCATATAGGAAAGCCTATGTCACCATTATAAAGCACCAAAAAGAGGCCATGATGGTAGGACGATCCGAACAGGCTCAGGGGCAAAGAATGGATCCTTCGAAAGAAATAAAGACAAAGACACTTACAAAAGGAAAAAGAGTTCAAATAGACACCTGGCATGGATGAGGAGGTCGAAAAGGCTTCCATTCAAGTTTTGGTGATCCATCGAGCATTCTCTGCTTGAAAGATGGAAGACACCATCAGATTCGACCCCAATATGATCACCCACCAACTTAATAAGGACCTAGCTCATAAGCCAATCAGGCATAGGTTGCGATGGCATACTCCCGATTGACGTATCTTGGCCGTTCGATCAAGACAAGCGAGTTTCTTCCTTATTGTCATCGACCAATACTCCAAATGGATTGAGGCAAAGCCTTTAGCAACAATCACGACAGAAATTATGATGGCAAGCAGTTCAACACTTCGATATTCAGAAACCTTTGCCAAAACCTCAACATCAGCCTTAAGTTCACCTTTGTCGCTTAGAGTAACGGGATGGCTGAAGTCTCTAATCAAACACTCTTGGAAGGCTTAAAGAAACGACTGGGTGAGGCAAAAGGGCAACTGGGCTCAAGAACTGCAAAGCATCTTAAGGTTATACAGGATCTCTCTAAGAGCTGGCACCTATAAAGTGCCATCATCTTTTGCTTACGGTTCCAAAGGAATAATATTTATAAAAATAAGCCTTTCGTCCTATCATACACTATTCCTAACGGACAAACATCTGGGATAGATGCCAAGATTTGTATTTGACAAAAGAAATGAGAGAAAATGCCTATGTCATAACCATTGTCTACAAATAAAGAGTTGCCAAATATCACAACATAAAAGCATAAGAACCCTCAACATGGTTAATCTAGTGCTCAAAAAGGCAAAAATCTCCTAAGTCCTCAGTTCTAGTGCTTATAAGCTCAGGACCCTTAAAGAATCTGACATCCCTGGAAGCCAGAATATCGAAATACTGAAGAAGTAATAAGTATAATCATGTACAGATTGACGTTTAATAAAGAAAATATTCTCCATTTTTCTCCATCTTTGAAAAAAATGTATGTTTTAATTTATTTGTTTGTTAGGTTTGATGTCTATTTGCAGGATATTTGTTTGGCTCCATCCGACAAAATTTCCAATTGCCAATCGTAGATAATCCAATCGGAATTGGGGATGACTATTCACTAGGCTCAATGCTCATCCAGAGCCCAAAATGTGAAGGCTTTCCTTTATTTCGAATTCATCTGCTAGGTTTGATATTATTCCAAATCGAAATTGCAAGATGTTTCCATTTGATCTCCACCGACTCATTCGCTAGGTTCGATGTCTATCTCGAACCAAAAATGCGAAAGTCTACAAGTAAATGCAAAATTGCCAAATCTCCATGAAGCCATTGATTGGCCAAAATATCTCCTAGCGGATAATCTCCATAAAGCCATTGATTGGACAAAATATCTCCTAAAAGGACAATGTCCACATAAGTCCAATTGGATCCCCCACCATTATGTATGCGAGACGAGGGCCCCAACGCCCAAATACCTCCTACCTAATCGATGAGCGAGCTATCCATCATAAAACTGAAGGCTTAATTTCGATCGATGATACATCCTGATCGATGAATCAATAAGGTGCAACTTATCTGCTAGGCTTAACATGGCCACAGATGATAAAGTTGAAGTCCATTCGTTTTAGATGAGTTCCTCCACTAGGCTTGATATTCATACCGAGCCCAAGACAATGCGAGATCGAAAGGTCATTCATCATACATGATTCTTCGATAAATATCCGATCGGATAATACTTCAATCAAGTTAAAAACTAAAAAGTTGCTTATTGTGCTTAACGCAATAAGTCTAAATCACAACTCTAGCAATGCCTAAAAGGCATATTAAGTCCAATCGAATTAAACGATCATCGACCCAAAATGATCGTGCACTACAATACTTGAAAAGCACATTAAAATTTAGGAAGTATTCTTCTTAGTCAATTTTACGCATTCTCCATGTCTGATTTCATACGCTCTCCATGGTTGATAATGTTTATTCTCCTTAGCTATTTTCAGGATAAAATTTCATTCAAAATGAGAATTGCAGTACGAAGGCGCAATTGAAAGGCAAATAGACTTTTATATATAAAGAGTTCTTACAAGTTACAAAGCAAAGAAGAAAACCACTAAAAAAAACTACGTTTCGAAAACTTCTTCGGAGCCCGAACGGGTCTTCCATCATCGAGTATGTGAAACAAGGATTCTAGCGCCCAAAGACCTCCTACCTGATCGATCAGAGGTAAAAGTTTGACGAAAATACAAAATTTGAGGCTAATACTGAGCAAAATCGGACGTGTCAACAGCCTTGATGGTGATGGTTTCTCTCATATTGATGCCAGTTTGTAGAATGGCGATATAGTAATTGGAAAGTGCACAAAATCTGGAATTTGGGCGAGCCATCACATAAACCTCAGCAGACATATTGTATTGTGCAGGAATTTCAGCCACTTCCTCCTCCGTGAATTTCGAAGGATGAGTCGCAGTCTCACAGTCTTTATAAGCCTCAAGAAAACTCCTCTCTATAGATTCAATGCTAATTGGAGCCATCTCTGATGAAGGGAGAAGTAAAAAATGATATTGTGAATAAGAAATTACTTGGATAATCTTACAGAAACTTCAAAATCGCTGAAATGACAAAGTTCGGAAGAAAAGGTATGGCAGAATTTTGCTAAGGAATGAGAATAATCACCCCAAAATCGTCTATTTATAGGCTCTAAGCTTTTGGAATTATCCAGCCGCCTCTCTTCTGGATAATCACCACGTGTCTCCAATTTATTAAGTGCATAACGACTGAACAAAGCGTCGCCCTCAATACATGTACAGACATTAAATGCATAGCAGAGAACGAAATGTCGCCCTTGGCACGCACACAGGCATTAAATGCATAACAGCTGTCTGAGCTAAGCGAATGCGTCTCTTCGGATGAGCGTCTTTTAAAAATTCAAAAATTCCGTCAAAAGGCTTAAATTGATCGATCAGACCCTTTGGAGGGAGGACAAGTGATAACTATGAAAAAAAAATCTCTAAGGCCCAATCAAGTCGGCCCAATAACGTTTGGCAAAGCCTAGAGTCCATCAACTAAAAGGCAGAGTATGAGCTGGAAGACAAGACAAAAAGACAGTTTTCGATCGGACTGATGGGACGCACTCTCCTGTTTAGTCAACTGACATAAGTAAACACCCATATCTTTACCTGCTCTCTGTCACATCGCCGCTTACCTACCCTAATTGTCAGTTATCACGCCCCAAGTTATTCAAATGCCCATCCAAATAACTCCTATAAATAACAAAAAATATAATGGCTCCATGTATTGAATATCTAAGACTCTTTCTCTAAGTATTCCTTTTCTAAAAGCTACTAAATTAAGTTTCGGAGTGCTAATTCTCGGGTCCGACTGAACACTCCTTATTGCAGGTCTAGCCGTCTGATCGATCATTTAAATGTCAGTTTTTCTTCTTACAGATAAAGCTAAATCTTATTTTATCAAGACTTAAGAGTTTAAATAAAATGAAAATTTAATTTGAGAGGCTCAACAAAATAGAGTTGAAATTTATTGAAATTTCTATGCTAAAGATCAATTTATTTTAAACATTAAGAGATGTTATATGACTTTTTAATAAAAAGATATAACAATTGACATTGCATACAATGAAAAGAGAAAAAAATAATAATAAAAAAGATTAGTTTTTTTTTTTTGAAAAAATAAAAAAGATTAGTTAATGCTATCCAATAAGATCCATTAACATTTTTAAATTACAAAATTATAATATTAGTAAATGAGAATGACAATTGACAAATAAGTAGGTTCAAAAAGAAAGAAACAGGATCATTAATAATATTCTCTTCATTTTTTTAGCGGTTATTTTTATTATTTTTATTAAAATTAAAAAATAATAAATAAATTTAATATTAATATTAAATTATGTAATTAATACTAAATTATTAAATTTAATTGATTTTAATTTTATTGAAAAATAAAAATAAATTAAAAAAACAAACTAAATTTCATTAAAAATTAAAAAGTAATAGAGAAATAAAATTTAAATTTTATTTAAAAGTAATATATAAAAAAATGGAGTAAGTAATAAAAAAAAGACATGTAATAATTAAGTGGTTAGTTTAATTCAAGCAACTGATTTTTACTAATTAAAAGAAATTAAGGCAATTGAATGAGATACTGAACATTATTTTCAACTAGGATTAATTTCATGTTTTAACTTTTAATTACTCCCTCTATCTATCCATTTAAAATATTTCACTAGAATTAAGAAAATTATCAATTATTCTTACATTATATTACTAATTTGCCCTTTGAAAAAATATACTTCATAAATTATCCCTTTTTTTAATCTTCATTAAAGTATAGATTATATTTGGAAAAATAAAATTGTATGAAGTTACTTTTTTTTTTTCAATGGGCACTTATTTTATATAAAATTCTCTTTCGAAAATGGACACTTAATAATTAATATTAAATAAAGGGTACAAAAATCGAGAATTTATATTCTCGTGGAATCATATTTGAACAATCCAATTAATTATATATTACTAGTTACGTGTTTTGGGTTAATTAAATTAGAGAAATAAAATTATATTAAATTCAATAAATTATACTTGCTCAGTTTTCTAATAATAGAAATATTTTTTGATTTAATCCATTTTAAAATATATAACGTAATTTTTAACCTATTTTTAACTTGTAAATTACATATAATATTCATATTTAATTTATCAATAATCAAAAAAATTTGCATTTAATTACTTACACCATTTTAAGGTATACTTAAAAAAATATGGTATTTAATGCACCTAACTTTATCTCTCTATTGTATACTTAATTTAAATTTTTATATCACTTGCCAGTTGATTCATGGCAATTTATATTTGCAATCCTAATACATTAATAATAGTCATTATTTTTATTTTTACAATAATAATTATGCATGATACAAATGAAAGGTATAATTGATGAACCATGTGTAAAATTATGTCTTATAATTATAAAAACTAACTTTTCTCAAACTATGTGAGAATAGAAGTGTTTCTGATTTTATGGATGGAAGGAGTACGTTTAATTATTAAAAATTAGAAATGGAGTTTATTTAGATAAATCAATTGTGAAATGAAAAAAAAAAAGTTAAAAAGTGACAAAGACATTAGAAAATAGATCAACTGTATATGCTTGTTTAAATTACGAAATTGTATCTAAACTGTAATTTAATTAGTTAAAAATGTTTGGATAGATCTATTAAAATTTAATTCAATCCGCAAATTCAATTCATATAATCTGCTACATAATCCAATCTTATTTGATCCATTATGTGACCGATTTAAATCATGATGATCCGTTTTTATAATTTTTTTTATTTTTAATAAAAAGATTAAAAAAATAATAAAATTTGACCAGACCTAGTTGGGCTATGACCCAACCCAACTCATTTGCCAAATCTATCAGTTTGGGAATTTGAAGAAAAAATTGCAGATTATATAAAGAGGAATTTGCACCGATTACTCTCTTTTTAACTCTAATTTTTTTTAAATACAGCCATTCCTTAAAAAAATTTAAAATTATCTTTTTTTAATTTTTAAAAATATCCCTTTTGTTTTAAGCCCTAAATACCCATCTCCCGTCGTGACCCATTTACTCTATTCCTTCTTCTGCAATTTTCTATCTTGAATGGGTGCAAACTATCTTCGTATCGCTTGCTCTCTTCCTCTTTTTGACGGTCTCTTTTCTTTTCACTTCTCACTCTGACTCTCCTACCGACCTTCAGCTCTTTGTAGGTTTCACTTTCTCTTCATTTCTTTCTCTACTTAATTATTTTTCTTTCCTTTCTTTCCATAAACAAACATAGATCTAGTGTCAACTCTGTTGTCCATGGAATTGAAATTTTTTATAATAAAAACCATAGTTTCTTCTTCTTCTTTTGTTTTAGAGATCAGTTTATAGCTTTTTCCGGTGCGTAATAAGTTTTTTCTTATAATTGTAGTTTTTTCTTATAAGTTTTTTCTTAGCAACTTACCAGTACTAAAAGCATCCTTAATTTATAGGATTTGAAAATACAAATGGGATCAACAACGTGCCACCCTCCACGAATATATATATATATAATACTTTAATCAGGCTGAAATCAGTTGTTATTATATTAACCACTTTTGTAACTCATTGATTAATTGTTTTAAATTGTTTCAGCTGAACAAATAAATATTTCAACTTTTATTAGAATGTTATTGATTGATTGTTTTAAAAATCAATTTAGTCTGCATTTAAATATTTAAATTTAAAATATCCACTTTTTAAAAATACACCATCACTTTTTAAAGAGGAAGCTTTAAGTAAGCAGCATCTACACCTTAAAAAAAAGCTTTTCAATTGATTTTCATCCAGTGAAGATTATTGAAATTGTTTTTCAGATAATTTTGCAAGAGCATCAAGAAAATTATTATATATATTAACTGACATTCAATGGAAGAGTCTGCAAAAAGAAATGCTCACTTTAGCACAATAAAAAAGAAAAATTGTAATTAGTCCACTAAAGTAATTTGGTTTTCTAACTCGATTGGCTATGCAAAAAAGAAGATTGTACTAATCATTCATGTTATTAACGATAAGGATTGTGCATTTTGTATAATTTATGGTTTAGTGAAATATAAAAAAATAATAAAATTTAAATTTTAGAAAAAAATATTGTTCTAGATTTTGGTATACCGTATACTGAATTTTATAATATTAATTACGTTATGAAATTTAGTATACCGGATGATATACCATCCGATATACCAAATTTCAAATTGCAAACATATTCTGAAATTTGATATACCGAATGGTATACCAGGTATACTAAATTCTAGAATGTTAATTATGTTATATAATTTGGTATACCGGCTAGTATACCGTGCAATATAGCAAATTTCAGATTAAAAATATGTTCTAAAATTTGGTATACCGGACAGTATAACAGGTATATCAGGTGGTATATCAAATTTCAAAATGTTAATTATGTTATGAAATTTAGTATACCAGCTGGTATATCAAATTTTAAATTATTAATATATTCTAAATTTTGATATATCGGATGGTATATTAAATTGCAGAATGTTATTTAGGTTATGAAATTTTGTATATCGTGCAGTATACCAAATTTCAGATTGCAAATATATTCTGGAATTTAGTATACCGAACGATGTACCGAGTATATCAGCCGGTATACCAAATTTCATAATACAAATTATGTTCTATTTTTTTAACTAGTTTTTTTGTATTGAAATGTATAAGTCATATTAAATGTACTATTTCTAACTTTTCTCAATTAGTGTAATACATAAAGCAAGTTGTATGTAAAACTATTATTTAACTCAAAATTTCCATTATAAAAAAGATCCAAATAATTAAAAAAAATTACTTTTTTATGATTCTAATGTTCCTTTCTTTCTTGTAAAAATCAGATAAAAATTCAATTTTTAAATTTTTCAGCAAAATTTTGAAACATACATTTGCATTAGAGATGAGCAAGAAAAAACAAACCAATTTTTAAGGTTAACCGATCCAAAAAAAATGATTAAGGTTTTTAAAAATATATATTTTCGATTTTCGGTCCACGATTTTAAAAAAATGTCGGTTTCAGTTAACCAATCGGTTTAATTTATTTTTTTAATATATATATATATATATATATATATATATATATATATATATATATATATATATATATATATATATATATATATATATATATATATATATATATATATATATATATATATATATATATATAAGCCAACCCTGTTTTTCACACCATCTGCCTCTCCTCAGTCCTTACGACAGCCGCCGCTCCTCTCCTTCACACCGGCCACTCACCTCTGTCGTTCATCTTTATCCTCTCTTGAGCCTCGATTGCATCCCTCTTTCTCCATTAATTGCTTACAGCTCATCTCAAACAGGTAATATTGAATTTCTTCTCTTCGAAATTCATCATATTATGGGTCTCCTTCTAATACGTTGAAAGACTTTCGGACATTCTTTTGTATTTTTAATTTTAGGCATTTTGCTCATTCACCTTCGGTTTAGTTTTCTTTTGGCAGTCGATTTCTAACAGTTGTTGGACTGTGTATTGTTCAATAATGTTTGAAAAATTCATCAATTGATTAATCGAGAATTGAGTGTTTTATGTTTAAAGTGAAGTGAATTTGGTGTCGAATAAACTGGAACATCTGGCTTTTGAGCAACTGGAAAGATTTATTTGGCATTCTTCTATGCTGATCTCTCTATCGATTTCTATCATTGGATATGCTTAATGTTTTTTTTTTGTTTCCTCTTACTTATATGTGGATGTTAGAGCAGCTTTCCTAACTTATGATGTTTTAGCTTAAATTAATGACCCAATTTAATTATTAAAAATAACAAAATTTTATTGTAATTTTTAATAATGTTAAATGATAATTCAAAAAAAAAATTGATATTTTTGTTTGTGTTACGAAATGAGGTATGAAAAGACTTAATTGAAATATTGCAAAAACGCTAAAATTCGAATTGTTATGTTTTAAAAAATATGATTTTAATTGCGATGTGGCCAAACTTTAGAGTGTTTCTTGTGGTTATCCTATTATTATTGTTGTTATTATTATGTCTGTGTTGATGAATAAAATATATGAGTTGAAAGCCAATGTGGATGGCTATGTCTCACTCATGTATAATTGGATATGACTCAAAATGGATGATATCATGAGACATTTATTTATCCTTTAGTAATTTTTCACCTATAAAGCAACACAAGGAAAGATGTAGCTCTGAAGTTGGTGGCTAACTATTCAGCTGTAGCTCTGAATCCAAGTAGGAGAGATACTGTAAATGAATCACTTTTAAAAATAACTCTTTTTTCGTTGGCGAAGATGTGTGCACATTCACCCTGCAGGCTGTTTCTCCCTGTGCACATTCACCCTTTGCTCTTTTAATGCCGTTACTTTTAAGCATTTCTTCTTTGGATTACTGAAAATGTGTTGCTAATTCGTTATTGGTAGTTAGATATGGAGTATTGACTGTGGAGATTGAACATGTCGATGTTGCTACGCTAGAAAAGCTTGAGCAGCAAAGGGGTTGATTGCCAACCAAAAGCTGCTACAGTTCGAATTATCCAGGTATGTATTGTACCATCTTGGCTGTTGAATTTACTATCTCAATTAGTTTTGAGTTCGTGTTTGCAGTTGTGATCCTATTGTTTAGTATTTACTTACCTTTAGCAAAGCAACTGTTAACATTTTATGATTTTTTTTTATCAGGACTGAATGATATACTATGGTACTTAGTTTTCTAATGGTTGTTTTGGCCTAGTGAACCCCTCTACTGTTATTTGAAAAATGTTAATATTTTCTTTTTGTTGCACATGTTTTAATTAAAGATCTTATAACTCCATTCATGTAGAACATCTTAAGGCATTTGGTTGACTTCAATGTTAATGCTTGTATTTTTTTTGTTGGATTAGCTCCTAAGCTACTTTACTTGCTTTGTCATGCAACCAAATGATTGCTAAGTTATTGTATATTCATATGTTAGAAATATCCATTTTTGTCTCATTTTGTTAAAAACTGTAATATTATGCTATGGCATTTTATGGAGTTAGGCCCATTTTCTACTTCTTGTAGGATAAATATCTTCAGAAGGTTCATTTTTTTTAGCATGGAATTCCACTGCCTGAATTTATGCAGGTTGGTAATGGTAGTAAGTTTTCCAACTAGTTGCATTTTCTCTTCATCCACATTGAATATATGCTATTTGAATATGATTGAGGCAGTTAGATGATCCAGACAGCGCCAAAAGAGCTAGTGACTTATTTGGCTATCCTCTTATGATAAAGAGCAAAAGGTTAGCTTATGATGGCTGTGGAAATGCAGTTGCTAAAAGTGAGGAGGAACTTTCCTCTGTTGTAACAGGTAAGATCTTCAGTAGTGAAGATGTGACTATCCAACATATATAGGTGCTACATAGTCTACTTTCCTAAGATATATTATTTAGTCCCATGTGATATTAGGTAGTTGAATTCTCTCTTACTTTTTAATTAATGTTTGCATATTTATTAGAACATTGGTGCATTTAAATGGTGCTACATTATCATAAATTACTCTTCAAAAATATTATAAAGCAATGAGAGATATATTCATAATCAGTATAAGTTGTCTGACCAAAGCCTCACCTCTATTTAAAACATGTTCTATTCTTCTTCCTTCCTACAAGGCAACCCAAATATGGTAATGGCACTTGCTGGGAACATATCTGATTTGCTAGATGCAAGGAAGGTAGCAGCAGAGGTAAGTATCCATTTGACAGTTTCAGTTATTCTTGATTGCTGTTAGAATATATCTGCCTTTGTCAAAGATCTTTTAATCATCAAAGATATCTAAATTATCCAAGAAAATAGAAATTAGAAGAAATTGTTTGATTTTTTTAGTACCCTGATTGCATTTTATAATTGTAATGGTTAACCAAAAAAATTGATTAACCAATCCAAAAAATCAAAATCGATGGACTGGTTAACCGATCATAACGGATTGGTTAATGGTTAGTGTTTTGAAAAAATTGATTTTAATGGATTATTTTTTTTTGCTTATGGACCGGTTAACCGATCTATGCTCACCCCTAATTTGCATACAATTTTTAATTTATGGTTAATTCTCCTCATATTATGTAAATAATGCTAGTTTTTATTTTTACATTGTTTATTGTATAATTGTAATAGGACTTCACATTATTGTACTAGAAATATATGGTAAGTAAAAAAAAATTGTGAGAAAATAAAAACAACTGTAATGAGTTTGCTAGGGATGTCCATTACATATATAGACGTGAAACGTTTGATAATTGATATTGTAACTTTCTCCTTGCAGATAATGAATTGGGTATTTGTAACCTTCTTTTCGTGTGTGGAAAGAAGATTTGGCACAGTATTTCTCACCCAAGTTTCAAATTTATATCTTCCATAGGATTTTTTTTTGCTAGGAAATTTTCTATATGATTAGTTGTAAAAATATAGAATAGACGTTATGTTTACCATGGATTGAAGTAATGGCTTGATCTTAGGTATCTAAACCTTCCATAATTCTCTTGTAGTTTGAAAAGATACCGGTGCTTACAGTTTGAATGATAGAAATATAACCTTGTTTTACTTTTTTTTTTTTCACAGAAAAGGTCCGACTTTGCTGCTAGACAAAGCAAAATGGTAGAAATTTCTCTTAAAACAAGAAAACCATGATTTTATCTGTATAACAAGAAACATAAACATATATATTTGTATTCATGGCTTGATTTAAGTATATTTATTACATAGTCTAAGAAAACAAATTTACATTCTCTATTCTTCACATAAGCAACCTCTTGAAGCTGAATAAACAAATAAATAAATTGTTGCATATTTACGAAGCACAGACAGACACTATGCATGAAAAGAATCCAGGCATTTTCTTCTACATTGATAATAAAAAAATGTCAAATTTAATTTACAAAACAGACTAATTCAAAATTGGAGTAGAAGTAAATAATTTCTAAATCAAAATCAAAATAATTATCTGGAATTTGGTATACCTGGTATACCAAAATCTAGAAGAGATTTTTTATTCTTAAATTTGATATATCAGACAGTATACTTGGTATACTAGTTGATATATCAAAATTCAAAAGAGATTTTTTATTCTGAAATTTGGTATATCGGACGGTATACCTAGTATACCAGTCGGTATACCAAAATTTAGAAGAAATTTTTTATTCTAAAATTATACTAAAATCCAAAAGAGATTTTTCATTATGAAATTTGGTATACCGGCCGGTATACCAAAATTTAGAAGAAATTTTTTATTCTAAAATTTGGCATATCAATTGGTATACTAGTCGGTATACCAAAATCCAAAAGAAGTTTTTTATTTTGCAATATGATATATCAGATGGTATACTAAAATCTAGAACAGATTTTTCATTCTAAAATTTGGTATACCGATCATCTAGAAGAGATTACCATCCACAACTAATTATCAAATTTAATTATTAAATTTCATAATTAATCAAACATTAAAAATAAACATATGATTTAAAATAAACAAGTAAAAATATTTCAAATCAAATATCAATTTTCATATCAAAAAAGTCATTTAGACATTTTCACAAACATTTTGTAAACAACAAATAAAACAACCGTTTTCTTTGTTCAGATTTAGCACAATACAAATAAAATTTAGGAACTGAATAAAAAATTAATAATAAGAAAACAAAAGATAATATTCCCATATCAAAACGTTCTTGTAGCTAGGCCTGCTTTTGAGAGAAAATGCAAGGATGAAAACATCAGCTCCTCTATAACTTATATACAAACTTTCTTATTAGAAGATATGCATAATGTTTAATTTCAACTTCAATGTCTAGTTAAATCAGCCCCTAATAATAATGATAATAAATGTTTCTTCTTTAAAAGTTACTCTCTCTGTTCTTTTTTATCAATCATTTTTGTTGTTTTCACTAGGATTAAGAAATAATAAATATACTTAAATTTAGTATTAAATTACGTGATTAAAATTAAATTATCAAATCTGATTGGTTTTGACTTTATTGGAAAAGCAAATAAATTGAAAAATCAAATTAAATTATATTGAAAATCTAAAATTAACAGATAAATAAAATTTGAATTTTACTCAAAAGTGACCAATAAAAAAGAACGAAGGAAGTAAACACAAATAAAAGGCAGTAAATGCTATTTAAAGAAACTGAGATAAAGGCTTCTTATATTTTTAATCGAGTATTAATTATGAGACCAAGGTTACAGAGTGTTTTGACAGCAAAACGAACCGAGGGTAATGATATTCCCCACAACAGCAAATCAAAGGCCCTATTTTAGCACTCAGTTACCAGTCTTAAGTACATAAAGCTCTACAGCTGTTGGGTTACTTTTTAATGTAAAAAATCTGTCAATTTCTGATAACAGCTCACTAATTGTGGTCGTTTCATTTTCGTTATTCTTAACTACATCAGAAGGCTAAGTTAAGCTATACTGTGCTTTCTTTTATGCATTTTATACCATAATTATTCACTTTTTTTCTGCAAAAAGCATACAAAACACAACATACAACAACATCAATTACAGTAATTTTGAACTTAATTGAGTAGTTAACGCTATTTTTTTTCTTTGTATAAATTCTGCAGACATTAAGTGTCTTCTATATGAATCATCTCGCAATAAGAGCAACAGAGCCACGAAAAACCCATATCTTGCATGTCAGCAGAACTACGTACTTTTCTTTTTGACTTTATATCTAACGGTGCTGCAAATAGTTTTAGGGTTCAACAATAGAGGAAGCAAATAATGAACCAAAGAAAGATTTGAGAAGCTGGGGTCTGTGTCTCATATTGATAAGTGTGAATTTTGTATAGTTTTTAACATGTTTTAAGTATTGTTATTTAGTTAATTTGGTGTAATTTTGGTTAAATTAGAGTTAAATTGTTAATTTGTTTGTTTTTGAAGTTAATCCAAAGTTTTAGGTGTTTTTCAGGCTTAATTTGCTGAAAAAGGACTTAATTGAAAAAAGACAAAAGTTTAGGGGCCAAAAGTGTGAAAGTGGGAAATTGATACGAGAAAGTATGCGTGGAGTCCAGAAGGTCTTCACGTGCCCACGTGATTTATATGAAGAAAGGAACCCGTGGCCACATGAAGGTGATTAGTAAATGTTACATGGCCACATGAAAGTGATGAAGAATAAGCCCATGGCCACATGAGAATAAATGAAGAAAAAACATATGATGAACACATGACCACGTGCAAATTATCAAAGGAATTCACGTGCCCACGTGTGTCCTTCATGATGAATTACCCGTGCCCATGTGTGGATTATCAAAAGAAGAGGCATGGCCACGCGTAAACTCTCCCATTTGACGAAGGAATTTTCAAGGTTTCCGTTTAAGAAGAAGTTGCTTCCTATTTGATTTCTGGAGTTTAAGAAGGATTTTACTGCATCTTTGGCCTATAAATAAGAGTTTGAAGCACCAAAGAAGGGGATGAATCTTTCAATTAAGCAAATTATCATCTTAGTTTTTTAGTTTTAAGTTTTTACATAGTTTTTTATTTTCTTTATTTTCTTCAAAGCCTTGTTTTAATTTTAAGTATGTCTAGTGAGTAGTTTATTCAACTTTTACTAAAGGATACTTGAATTCTTAACTTGTATTGTTATGGCTTAAGTTTGAGCTTCAATTTAAAGCAAGGTTGATTATTTCTTAGTTCTTAAACATAGTCTTTTCTTTATTCAATTTAAATTGGTTATTAACTTGATTAAACATTGGTTAATTAATTGATTTTAAGTTGATTATTGTTATGAATGTTCTTGGGTTAATTTATTTAGGTTGATGTATGATTATAATCTGAATAAGCTATAATTTTGTGTTAATTTAAGTAAATTAAGATTGAGAAAGGTGTAACTAAGAATGGGTGAAAGTTAAATTACTTGAAAAAGGATTTAGTTGACATTTAGAAGAATTAATTCAGGTCTTTATGTTAAGTGTTGAGTTTATCTGAATAAGAAAATTTTAATGTTTGGAATGATAATCTTGAGTAAAGTTATCTAGGTTTATTAATCTGAATTCTTTATAATCACTTGTGTGTTTTATTTTGATTAAGTCATAATATTATTGGTTAAGGTGAATAGTCATTTAGTGAAAATTGCTTTTAATATTGATTTTTACCTTAATCATTTGCTTGCTTTTGTTTTATTTTGACTCTTTTAACTGTTTTATTTTATCTTTAGTTTTAAAAAGTCTGTTTTTAGTTTTTAATTTTAATCATCACTATTTTTGGGATTTTCCTTCTTGCTTCTTCACATAAATTTGGTTTTTAAAATTAAAATCACTCATACAAATACAAGTTTCATTTGGGTTCAATATTTTGGGTCATAATTATATTTTTCCTATATTACTTAGCCAATCTAGTACACTTGCTAGCATCCGGTCACATGCCATTATCTTGCATGTCATATAGGAATGATCGCGGGGTGGGGTGGGGCGAGGGCGGAGAGTGCCTCCCCAACTACTGCACAGTGCAAGGGTAGGGCGGGGGCGGGGCAGGGACCGATAGTATTATAGGGGAAAAATTTCCCCCATCCCCGTCCCCACGGGAATCTCCATCCCCGCATTAAAAATATTTTTATTTTTAAAAAAAATTTAATTATAACTAAAATATAATATTTAATAATTAATTGTAATTGAAATATAATATTTAATAATTAAAAATAAAAATTCAATTACAAATCAAACTAATATAAATTTTAACAATTGATAAAATTAAAATTAAATATAATTTAAAATTAAATTATATAAATATAATTAAATTTAGTATTTAAATTTCGAAGGCAAAAAAATTTCGGAATGAGGACCACAATCTCCTTTTCCGTCCCGAATTTTAAGTCGGAAAATACTTTTCTCATGTCCCCATTCGATGCGGTTCCCCATTGAAGATGGAGATTCTCCGCCCCGTGATCATCCCTAATGTCATATGTGATTGTAGCGGCGGAGATAATGGAGGCATTTGGCCACCGCCTAATTTTGGTGGAGGGACATAAGTATATGTATTTCTTGAATGAGAAGAAATAATGCCTTATGTTTGTTATTTCTTAGAGAATCTTTAGTTTGTTTTAATGGAGCAAGTTTGTGTGTGAATTAAATTGTATTTTAAAAAATAATATTTTTAAAAATGAAAATTAAAAAAAGGTAATTTTAAAAGGGAAACAAAGAAGGGGATATTTTTGGAGAGAACCTCTTTTTTTGGGTATTTTTATAAAACTCCCTTATATAAAAGCAATCAAATATATGATTTAATTAAATTTGAAATAAAATTTAATTCGATCCATTATTAAAATATAAAAAAATATATAAATATAACACAGAAGGGGGAAGAAAAATGAAAACCTGTTGGATAACCAACTAAATAGTTTCTAAGAGAATAATAATTAAAAGAGATTTTTAGTCAAAAAAAAAAAAAAGAAGAGAGATTTTGAATTTTGTGAAAAGGACAAATTAGACCATCAACACTATTACATTCTTATTGAACTTTGTAATAATGAACTGATTTAAAAAAAAAAAAAACTGAACAAAACAAATTCAGACATCGATAGCAGTGGAAATACTAATTTCGCAGAAAATACAGTAAACCAACATGATATACATTCATATCCAGGAAGACTGTCCGAGTTCCACATCAGAGCAGAGTGCGATCTTGGTATCCGAGTAATTTATTTCAGCGTTGTTGAAACCGAAACCATCAAAGCTGGGCAATGGGAAACCCTCTTCCAAGAGTGTATTTACAGTTGGTAGGAAAAATGTCTGAAGGAGAGTCTGTATCACCGGCTGTAATTGGAACAACAGAATTCAATGTCTTAGTAACTAAAAAATTATGATTTGATACCTCATTTTGAGCTTGGCTAGCGTACTTCCGAGTGCTTTCACTTTTTGACCAGATGCTGTTGACGATCTGACGGACAAAAAGTGGGAAGTAGCTTGAACAGGAAGGAGGATAGGTTTTCTCTCCATTTTGCTGGAATACGAAATATACCTGGACAAGAGGCTCCGGAAGATTGCCTATGCTGCTCGACTTCACCGATATTGAAAAGTCACTTACTTCCACACCGCCCACAATTTTATTCCCTGAGATATCAGCTGTACCCACCCCACTAATGTTCTGTATACCAACATGGAAATGCAAGAATCATATCAACGTAAAAAGATGCTCCCAAAGTAAGGATATAAAGAAACTTACCACTGATAGGGCAAAAACTGGTATAACTTCGTCTCCTTTCAAGACATTAATCGTCATGCCCGCATAAACCCTTGCTTCTAGTTGATCATCTGAAATTGTTATGGTTGGTGGAGAAGATAAAGAGATGTCGAAGTTCATGTCGCAATTTGGATATTTCATGTACAGAGTAGGAATAACAAATTTCCACCCAGCAGTATTTAGAAGATTCTGCCCTGGTATTTCATCAACAACCCACTGAAAATCCTGAACACACACCCAAATCTTCTATTCAAAATCAATCCAGTACAAACGCAAAGATAAAGCTTGTTCAAATAACCTGCTTTGGATCCAATCCAATTATCCTAGAAACATGAACACAAGCCAGCACCTTTCACCAAGTAGCTACAAAATACCAATCAAATAGATGCTTAGCTCATGAGTTAGGTTGAAATTAATGTCCCTTTTCTATCCAATAGTTTCAGGCTAAGATCATTTAATCTTTCCGAGTACAAGGTCATTATGTATAAGTTGATTGCAGTCTTAATTGTCCCTACTGCTGCTGTACCAAGGATGCAGGCCCCTTATCGATTTAAACTGCTATTAGTCTTCCCAAGAAGAAGAAAACATGCGAATTTCACACGAGTAAACTTGCATTGCCAACACACTTTTCCTAGGCATAAAAATATCTGAAAAATTCCAGAGCAAGTGAAGTAAATAGAGGCCAATGTTGGAAATATGACAGAGTTAAAAGTGGACCGCGAATATGCTTTTGACTGAGAGAATGAAAATAAAGTGTTAAAAATAAATGGATTCCAAAAACTTACATCATAAAGTGTGGCTGATGCGGAATTTATAACACCCACATCTACTAAGACTCCAAGCATTTTAGATGAGCAAATTGAACTGAACTCATTCCCACTCGATGGGACTGAAATATTTGACTTTCCACCGATTAATCCATTGAAGTCCAACTGAATGGACGAATTACTGAAGGAAGGTGGCTTCGCAAGTGATAAATCTATAGAAGCATTACCATAAACTGTAATTTCTGTGGGAAGAGATTGCAGAAGTGAATTAAGCTTCACAATTTCTTCCTTAATTTTTTTGGTAATAGCATTTACCAGAGCAGCTTCTACTTTCATTTTAGACGACTCTGCCAATCTGAGAGATAATATTAAGACTAATGAGCAATGGAAGATCTAACAAACTCAATTCAAGTATGACAACTAGGTGAGTTTAAGGAAGAGTTCTCTACAACCTTCCCCGCCCAGCAAAAAAACACACGTCCCTCTCATGTCAAAGATTTTTCCTCTATTGGGGATTAGCAAAATCAAAAGTCAAAATGTAAAATTATCGATTTCAATTTTCTAGACCACTGGTTCTCACACAAAGTGCTCAGATGTGAATGGAGAGTTGAAATGGTTAAAATGCCTGTCTGCGGCCTAAAATATGCAAAAGCTCATTGATACACAGTGAAAGCAATAAGAGAATGCAATAGCACAGTGACAGAAGCCTACAAACTGAAAATAATGGGAAGTTTGATGCGAGGAAATTCATACCTTTGATATGGCCAATGTTTTCCTCCATGCACTTTTATAGAGAGATCTTTAACATGAAAACTATAGTCGTCCAGGGATAGCTCCAAAGTTCCATTCTGGTTCTCCAATCCCAATGTAAACCCCGCTTGCGTGCCTTCAAACTTACCCACAACCAACACTCATCAATTTCCATTCTCAAAGGCGCATAGATGTTCAGCAGATAAACACATAGTAAAGACACCTTTACAAAAATATCAATCTACCAAAGAATGATGCTGTTGCTAACTCTTTAAATTGACAATCCAAACTATAGCAAAATCTGTAACATTTTGGATTAGAACTCTTAGAAACACGTGATTTGTGGTCTAATTATATCCATATCCATAATCAATGAGATATCTGATTGAAAGCAAAACCCAGTTTCTTGAATAAATCTTAATTATACCTGAATAGAAGCGTTGCCTTCGTCAGAAACCTTCAGAGGCAGATGCGAAGTATAAAACTTATAGTACCAACTCGTGCTTATATTACCAGCAACTCCTGAAGTACTAATTGTAATACCATTATCTCCAGGCTTAACATCAGAAGATAAAAGATCAAAGTCATTAATGGTGATGTTGGATAGGGCGATTTCAAGAGTACCCAGCAAAGGGATTTTAGTTTTTTTTTCAAGGTTGGGCAATTTGAGAGGGAACGCTGAGGGAAGTGTTTGGTTTAGGAGATAATTCTTAGCAAAGTCCAGACCTTGTTGAGTTATGAGGAGTGAGATGAAAGCTCCTTGGTCTGTGGATTGGAAGTTTTGGGTATAGGAAGGGATGAAAAGAGATGAACTTACAATAAGAAGAAGAAAAATCGGCGCCATTTTTCAGATGAAATTTTCTAAGTTTAGTTTGTTTTAACAATGGAGAGTGTTGAGAGCTTTTAATGAACATTTCAACAGAAAATTATTCTTTCACTTGAAAAAGAAGTTTAAATCATGATTCACTTTTTTTTTTGATACATAAGCATGATTAACTAATAATTAAATGTGCCTTTAAAATTCTATATAAAAAAAAGATGTGCCTTTAAAATAATTGGGTATATCATGATTCTTTATTATGTTTTCCATAAATTATTATTCAATTCATAGTTATCAAAATCAATATATATATATATATATATATCAGTTGAATACGGAACATCGTGAATTGTTAAATATTTCGGAATGAAAAAAAAATCTTCAATACGGTAAAAAAACTCTTATACCGCAGATAAAACCATGCAGGAATCATAATTGTTTGCAGAAATGATTTTTTAATTTTATTTACTTAACACTTATAACAATTTTAGAAAACGACAACAATATTTTTTTTAAGTACAAAATTGTACCTTTTAAAATATCTCTTTTATTTTTTATTATAATTTATATAAAATATATTTTATTTTTAATATTCAATTGATCATAAAAAATAAATATGAGAAAAATGGATAGAATAAATTATTAAAGTAAACCTATCCGTGTTAACATCATTTTACAACTTATTATATTTGAATTATATTTTCTAAATATAATTATTACATTAATAAAAAATATTTTTATAACTATTAATATTTTCACATTTTTATTATAAAAGTCACAATATGAAATATTTAAAATTGATATTTAAAATTTTATTTTTAAACAGTTCAATTTCGATGTGTTATACTCAATGTTATTAAAATCGGACCGGATAAAGAACCGATAAGGTTGGGGGTTCGTGGTTCGATCAGTTCAACCGAATTTTTTTTATTTTAAAATATTATAATTATTATAATTTTTTGAATACTATTGTATAAAAATTAAAAAAAAAATATTCATCAAATATTAAATATATGTCACAAATATTCTAATAATAAGTTACAAAATATAATTTTAATTTTATTATTACAAGTGATTAATTATGGATTAATGAATATCAAATGTTAGAAACATAAAAATACAATCATATCATGAAAATAATTTCATGTTTAAATGAAATACTAATAAAGTAAACACAAAAAATATTAACCTTGCATGTATGAGTATAATTATATTTAATTACAATAAATTCAAATAGATAATAAGTATATTAAATTATTAAGTGACATATATTTAGAATTTAAAATACTAATTTTTTCAAATAATATATATATATATATATATATATATATATATATATATATATATATATATATGATTACAATGAATCAAAAATATAATAAGTATATTAAATTATTAAGTGATATACTTAAAATTTAAAATACTAATTTTTCCAAATAAATAAATAAATAAATAAATAAATATATATATATATATATATATATATATATGTGTGTGTGTGTGTGTGTGTGTGTGTATGTGCGCGGATGAAAAAAATAAAAAAATTGATTTTTTACATTTTTTAGTAAAAAATTCGGTTCTGTCCGGTTTTTCGATTTTACCCGATTTTTTTCGGTTCAATTCGATTTTTTTTCAATTCGGTTTTCAGTAGTTGAACCAATCGATTTGAGGTTAAATCGATTCGACCGAGCGGTTCGATCCGATTTTAATAACTATGGTTATACTACGGTTCAACCTCCCAACTGTAGATTTCTAGTTTTATCAATTTCTTTTTATCGGCTATGGTTTTGAAAAACATAATTCAATTACAATTTAAAAAAGGTATGGAAAGTACATTCCTTTTTCCTTTTTTTTTCAGAAAAAAGATAATTATCAGGTGATAATTTATCTTTTTTTTTTTTAAGTTTGGGGAGAGTGGACCTTTTCTTTCATCAAATTTGCAACAGTTAAGAATTATTATTTTGAGATAAGTTGAGCACCTCTCCAACTTAAAATCAAATTCCTTCCCCATCACTATTATTTACCACTATGAGAAAAAGATTATGTGAAAACTCTAATTGAAAAAGTAGGGGAAAACGCACTTTCATATCTCTAGATCATTATACTTTTTCGTTTTCATTGAGTTTATTCACCTCAAAAAGCTGAGGTGATGCATATGAACTGCTTACATTGAGTAAAAATTTGATTGAGGGATGCTACACTACGAATAGCAATGTCAAATATATGTGCAGTCTAGGACTAGACGAAAACACTCTAAAAATTAAGTTAGAGATTTAGAAAGAGATAAATGTAGAGAGAGAGTCTCAAGTTTTTTATACTTGAAGCCACTGTACATTAGGCTATTTATAGGAGGTATGAGAGTGTACTTGAGTGCCTGAAGTATGGTTACTGAAGTGTTAGAGCAGATAAGCAGCGACAAGACATGGAGTAGATTGGAAGCATGGGCTTTGTAGTGTGTTAGTGGACGGATAAGACTAAAGGTCCCATCAATCCAATCGGACAACTTATGCTTGCCTTTCATTTTCTGTTTGTCATGCGTCAAGCCTCTATAATGATAAGTTTATGGGCTTTGGACTGAGACTTGCTTGGGCCCAAAGATAATCCAGTATTATCACTTGTTCTCCCTTCAGAGGAGTCCAATCGTCCAAATTCATAGGTGTCCGATCGTCTGAGAGTCGGATGAGAGAAAATTCCAAATTGTTTGCCCAATCGGACAACTGTCACTGGATTAAAGATAGGAGCGCGCATCGAGAGTGATGCTTCGATGTCCGAACCGACATGATATTTCTTTTCAATGCGTGGTAGAGTCTGGTTGGTTAACCGATTGGCATATTCGAGGAGTCTTTCCATATATATATAGGTAACTTTCAGATATCATTTTTCACTTTTTATTGAGTTCTTTAGTAAAGCTTTGCCAAAATTTCTTCTCACATTCCAAATTTCCAGATTTTAAGAGTTTCTTTGAGGTTCAAAAAATTACTCAAAAATTATTCACTCAAGTAAGTAATTTTTACTTACATGTCCTGTATTTTCTTTTCATCTGACTCTTCATGTACTTGCATTTGCCTTATTCCTAATTCTTCTAAGGAATTTTCTAGCTTGGATCCCAATCTTTGCTTGAAATTATGAACTATTTCTTTTCTCCCCTTCCTCTGAAAATGGCCTCCAGAAACGGTCAATCCATAGATATGAGCTTTATTGAGGAGCATAGGAATAGTCCTGCTATAGAGAAATGCTTCAAATTTACGCTAAGGGAGGTGTCAGAAATAAAGTCTAGGTATGGTTTACCAGATGATGTATATGTGATGGCATGCCCTGAATCCATGGCGATGACGGAGGGGCCGTTTTACACAAATAATAATGAGTGATTTATCTGCCATTTGTGGAGTTTAGATGCAGGGCTTAGATTCCCACTCGGTGCTTTTAAGATCAGCATGCTCAGGAGATATGTGGTTGCTCCTAACCAGTTGAACCTGAATGGGTGAAGAGCGATAGTGTACTTCAGGATACTCTGTAAGATCGAACGAGTTGCTCCGATTCTTGATCTCTTTATCCATTTTTTCTACATATCCGGTCGGACCGATAGGATAGAGTATTGCTTCACTAGAAGGACAAAGAAGAAGCTTTTCATTTTCCTTAAGTCGATGAAGGGTTTAAGGAGAAGTTTTTTCTAATCGGGATTTTAAGAGGATTTGGTGTGTCATTAAACTGATTAGATAGAGCGATCTCCATAGAAGATAGGGCCATCGGTGAGTCCCTGTATGCAACTAACATTACCAAGTTAATGGAGGTTGTGTAAAGGAATAGTAGTCCATATGATTCATATCTGCTGTTGTGCACCCTGGATAGATCGTCAAGCTCTTCGAAGGGTGAAGATGCAGAATCTTGTTGTTTTTTTATTATTTTGCAGCTACGATGGCTAGCATAAGGGATTTGACAAAGCAATTGGCTAAGGCTACCAAGCAACAGCATTAGGCGGAATGAGGTACGAAGGAGGAAAAATGTAGTAAGAAAAAGACAATCTTGCCGTCTTTTGAGGTCGTGCAACTTAAAAGGCTAAAGCTTGGCTCGAGTGAATCCACTCGAGGTGAAGCTTCCTCCAAGGATCATGTTGCTCTTGCCACAAAGCCTTCTATAAAGCCCACTGGTGTCACTGCCAAATCCAGCATTTCAGCCCGTTCCTCTTCCCAAAGATTGCAACTAAGAGATGAATCGTTATTCGAAGACACTTTCTTGTTATCCAACCCATTTGTTGTGCTCATGATGCATAAACCTACCAAACGATCATCTATAAAGGTGGTTGAAAAGACCAAAGGAAAGGAGGCGGTCTCGAGTCGTAAGATCGAAAAGGAGGCAGGTGTGATGTATAATAAAAAATCCAGCTTTATGAAGGACATACTAAAGGAGCGCTTTGGGGAGGCATTTTCTACCCAAGATTCTAGAGTAACATCCTTCATCTGCAAAGGACTTTTGGATGAGAAGGACTTCTAGGAAATAGGTGACCGTAATTCACCCGGTCAGGAGGTAGCTTTGTTTTAGATGTCTAATTTAGAGGTCTATTTCACTATTCGATCCCTTGATAATCGGTGACTTACCTTTTACTTTTCTCTCTTATTGACTTATTATGGCTCTTGTCTGTGGCTAATTGATCGAGCGAGGTATGAGACTTTATAGTCAGAGCACCTACTTCAAGGCGATGTGGGATAAAAGCATCTGGTTGGAGGGGGAGCTCAAATAGAAGCTTGAGGCTAAAAAGAAGGAAAGCTCAAGCCTTCAATTGGAGAATCTTGTTTAGGTCAAAGAGTCCTCTAAAATGAATGCCAAGTTAGGCACTCTGCGGAAGGAGAATGCTAAGCTGAAGTCAGAGGTGGAACGACTAAAGGGAGAAAATGCTTAGCTCAAGAAGCTTGGAGAAGACAATGCCAAGCTTTTTGTTGAGTGCTATTGCATCTATTTTGAGTGTGCTAGGGCTTTCGAGGGTAGAGACAGGGCCGTTGCAAATCAAAACACTTTAAAGGTTGCCTTGGAGAAAAAGGAGTGTACTCTTATTGACAAGCATTCGGAGGAGTCGGCCTTTTAGAGGGACAATCTCATTAGACAACTGGGCGAAGCTCAAGCCAAGATACTCTCCTGACTCATTTTTGAGGCTGAGAGGCATTTTCCCAAGGTTTTTCTCGACTGGATGGAGGATCCTGGGGTTTTGCTTAATCCACCATTTAGCGATGATGATGAGGACCTTTTTAAAGAAGAGGCTATAGGGGAGATTATAGGGGGTGTTGATGAAATCCCTGCAGTTGGGCCTAAAGATGCAGACGTTACAGACCCCAGAGCCATTCCCAGACCTCCTGTAGAGCTCGAGTTCATTTTGCCTTTGCCTAATGAGCCGGATCCTGATCCACCTATCGAGCCTCTTGTTACATCGACCATGAAGCCTCCTGCTGTGCCAATTGCGGAGTCTCCTGTTGTGCCGATCATAGAGCCTTCTATTGTGATGACTAAGGAGCCGACTAAAATGCAACCCTCTGAGGTGATTTCTTTATCTATGTACAAATAGTGTAATTAGCACCGTGTATATGAATTTTTTATTTTTCATATTTCAAAATGTTGGTGTAATTTTGTGAGCAATTTTTTGATGAAGTCTTTTGTGTTTGTTTCAATTCCGTAGTTTCCTTTTATTTCACTGCACCACAATAACATGATTGAGCTAATGAGTGAATAAATGTAAATACTTCCTGAATGCTTAGAAAGATTGCAAAATTCCTAATTTTTTTATATCACTTGTTTCCTAATATTGTCTCAATTGGTACAAGTTGAAAATATAACTCTTTCCATTATTGTAAACGCGTAATTTGATTGAAAAACGTGATTAGTCGGCTATTCAATCATGGCTGAGTCATCAAGCAGAATGAATGATCTTTTGGATCTTGTTTTCGAACTTGGAATTTAGATTGAACTTCATACATCAAGTCAAATAGGTAAGCATTTTGATCGGTGTCGTTGCATCATTTTTAACTTGGGAGAAGTACGATGCTTGTGGGCAATAAACTTTAACCCTTGCAATTTTTACTCGGGATTTGCTTCAAGCATAGCGTATGGGTTTTTCAAGTCGACTTTTGCACAAATATGGAGAAAATTCTTTATTTATAATAATTTAAGTCACAACATTACATCGGGTACTTTTTTAGTACTTTGACATTCCAACTCCTAGGGATATTTGACCCATTAAGAGTTCTCAATTATAGGTGTTTGCACTAAGGACCTTGAAGATTTCATAGGGTCCCTCACAATCGGGTATAAGCTTTCTCACTCTAGCATTGCCTGAGCCAATCTCAGCCTTCCTTAGAACCAAATTGCCAACATTAAAAGCTTTTGGCCTTACCCTTCTGTTATGGTACTTGGCAATTCTCTGTTTGTAGGCAACAATTATTGCATAAACATCCTCTCTCCTTTCCTCTACTAGATCTAGATCTTGGCATCTTTCTTGGACATTACCTCGATCGGAGTAAAAAGTCAATCGATAGGAGGGGATCTCAATCTTCACTAGTATTATTGCCTTCAATCCGTATACTAAAGAGAAAGGTGTTTGATGAGTATTAGCCCTGGGCGAAGTTCTATAAGACCATAGGATGCTTTGCAACTTGTTTGTCCGGTTGCCTTTTGCTTTCCCCAGTCATTTTTTCAACCTTTCCAAAATTGTTAGATTGGAGATCTCCATCATTCCATTGCTTTAAAATGAATCTTAGGCTCATATTTAGACCAGAGCAGAAGTTTCTGAAGATTGAGTTGTCAAATAACTTGCCATTATGGGTTACAAAATATTTGGGAAGGCCATATCTGCAGATAATCTCTTTCCAAGTGCAATTTCTAATTTTTTTGGTTGTTATTGTTGCTAAAGGCTCAACCTCAATCCATTTGAAGAAATGATCAACAGCTACAACAAGAAACTTCATTTTCCATTTACCTTGGGACTTTTATAAGAATGGTGTGTTTATAAAACTTAATTTGGAAAATGGGATGGTTTTTTTTAACTATTTGGGAAAATGGGATGATCCAATTCAATTTTGCAACCATTCACTGCGAAATTAGAATGGTAGGGGCCATAGGTGGAGTGAAAGGAGAACTTTCATGAAATTATAGATTTTAATGGGGCCTGCCTATCCAATGCCACAACATAGTACTATAAAAATGGGAGAATATGTTAGTTCTATTCTTGTAATGATAGTCTGCGAAAATAGGAGAATATGCAGCCTTTTCCAATCCACTATCATAAAATGCATTGAAACAAATTATTGCACTAAATATAAATATGTCTGGAATGAATGAAAATCACTTGTATAAGCGAATGAAGATTTAGTTTCAAGAGAGAGTGAGAGAGAGTGAAATACAGTGAATGTGGATGAATAAAGAACAATCGTATGCAAATATTGATTTGTTGTTCTATGAAAGACAATGATCTATAATTACTATTGTTTTATTACAAGTAATCGGTAAGATTTTATTATTTAATATTTTAAAGTTAAATATAATTTTTGAGTATTATTATTAATTAAATTTTATTTTTTTATAATTTGCAGATATTAATTAATTAAAGTTTAAGATTATCAAAGGAATCAAAGGTGTATAAAATAAAGCTCTTAAGAAGGTATTATTTCAAATTTAATGTATTTATTTATTTGCAATTTATTGTTACATACTTATTATAATTTAAAAATAAATATATTATTTTGTAATAATTTAAATACATGCAAAAATTTTAATGTATAATAGAATAAAGTTTATTTTAAGAAACGATAATTATTATAAAATATTTAAGTTATAAATAAGATGTAAAAAAAGGTGTATCATAATTATAATTCGAAAAATATTTTGTATTTGTATGATAAAATAACTTGTTGCGGACTTAGATATGAGATCTAGTGACATATAATAAGACGCTTATTAAAAAAAATATAATTAATAATGTGAATTTTTAGTTAAATTTTCTAATTGTAGCTTAATGATATAATTAATACAGTTTATTTCAAGATGTCAGCATATACCGAATTTTATTTGTACATGGGTAGGCAAATAAATTATGGAGTTGCAGGATTTCAATATGATATATTGGGCCCAGAGGCAGTTACTAAGAGATTGAGGCTTAAAAATAAGCCAACTCTTTTTGAATTGAAACATAAAATTCACTGATCCAATTTGAGCACCTCTATAGGATAGGCCTCAACAGAAAATTGAAGAGTAACAGTAGCAAGTTTAGGTGTGAATCGAGTAATTTCAAGAATTATATACAAGAGTCCATTGTATAATCGAGGATCATTATGTTGGACGTTGATGGATTTATCTGATGATGATGACATAGAGATGATTTATGAAAAATTAATGGAATATAATGATTATACCGTGGTGGAATTAATAATTGCAGTGACCAAGGTGGCTGTAGAAGCTAATATATGAACATATGGAGTCAGTGATCAGGATAGAAATGATGCCTTGTATATGGGAAATGTCGAGACTACTCAACAATTCTTTGAAAGTGATGTTGGCCCCAGTCAATCTGGGCAATCGATAAGTGGCCAGGATATTGACATTTACTCTCATTAAAATTATTATCAGTATTTTGGAGATGAAGTACATAATGTGGATGAAAGTGAACAACAATGACCAGTTAGCCATCGAGAAGATATTGATCCTGGTCAGCTTAGCCAATTTGTCAGTCGATGCGATGGTGACTTGCTTGTAAGAGATGCATGTGACAGTTCAGGACAGGGTCGTATGTGCCAATCAATTAGCCATATTCCTAATGCTATTAGTCAGCCAATGAGGTCATTTACACAACCGCTTGATGTTAGGATGAATTAGCCTAGGTGGTAAATTAGCCAGATGCATGATTCCAGTACGAGACAACAAAGCAGATCTATGATGCAGTTCCTTGATACAGTGATTAGTCAGCCCAGGCGGTCTGTGAGTCAGAGGGTTAGTGACTTTCTGAGCAAATCTATATTTGGCAGTAGATCACGAGGTCGCACAATTGACAAGAGTTTTGTACAACCAGTGAGTCAAAATATAGAACACAACTATTAGCAACAATCAATTGACCATAGGCTAGAATTTGGGCCTAGTCAGGGAAGACACTTAATTAGTTAATGGGATGGTGATTTACTAAAAAATGAGGGACCTTCATTTAATGACATTGGTGCAGATGTCAAGAATAAACCTTCAATTAACTTGGTATGCATAGATTACTTTGATGATGGGGCAGTTAATAATGATTACATCTCATTAAATGATGATGATGAGGCTGTTACAACAAACCTGAGTGTGGAAAGTGATGAATCTGATTTTGGTGATGACAATTAGTCTTCTAGTACGTAGTATGTCAATCCTATAGCATTAATTCATGGGAGTGAAGAGACACATGATGCCATGTTTAACTTTCCATTGGAACACTATACAACAATTGACTTTGATGCAGCACAAGTTGATATGTCAGTGGGTGTCCAGTTTGATACGTGGGATGGTACATCAGAGTTATCAAAAGGTTTGGTATTTAATAATAAGGATGAGGTAAAGTCTTGTGTGAAAAGATATTCAATCTCACAAAATGTTGACTTTTGAGTTGTTGAATCTAAATCAAAATGCTAGGTTGTTAAGTGTGCGAAGGCTGATATTGGCTACCAATGGAAGTTAAGAGCAGTAAAAAAAGATAAAAGACCTTTTTTGATAATCACAAAATTTGAGGGAGAACATTCTTGCCTTTCGGCTGGTAATATGTCAAAAGATCATAGGCAATTAGGGTCACAGATTATTCGCAACAGCATAATGGGAATGGTAAGTAAAAATCCTACCCTTCCTATTGATGTGGTTATTATTGCTATTAAGAAACGATTTCATTATGAGGTTTCATACTATAAGGCTTGGTATGCAAAGATGAGCTTACTTAAGGCCATCTTTAGAAATTATGTTGAATCGTTCGAGAAGTTGCCGAGGCTTTTATATGCTTTACAATTTTTCAATCCCGAAATAGCTTATGAGTTTATGCTTCAAGACACCCATATCCCTACTGTAAAGAAATTTCAAAGGGTTTTTTTTTTGAGTTTTAAACCTACAATTGATAGGTTTAACCACTACAAGCCTATTCTGTTGATCGATGGAACATTTTTTATTGGAAAGTTCTAGCAGACCTTGCTAGTTGCAAGCTCTGTAGATGGCAACAATATGTTATTTTCAATTGCCTTTGGCATTGTGGAGTATAAGAATAAGTATAGTTGGGCTTGGTTTATGAGATTAATTCGAAAACATGTCCGTCAATGTATTGGGATAACTGTTATCTCATATCGACATGCTGGAATAATGGCAGTGTTTCATGATGAAAGGAGTGGCTAGAAGGAACCTCTTGCATTTCATAGGATATATTTGTGTCACTTTGTAAGTAATTACAACACGCATTATAAAACTTGCTTTACGAGGTGGTACATATTATTTATTTTAAATTCATAAAATTTTTTTATTTATTTGCTTATCCTGTTTGAGATTGTAATAATATTTTAATTATGAATTAACTTTGTTTTAGGGAATAACTATGAGAAGCATACGTTTTTGAAGCAAATGGATTAGATAAAATAGCTTGACGAGGATTCATATAATTGGGCAATGAGGGTACCATTGGAGCGATGGAAATTATTCGAAGATGGTGGTTATCGATATGTACATGCCACTACCAACATAGTAAAGAGTGTCAATAGTACTTTAAAAGGTGTTCGCTTGCTGCCTATTACTGTTATTGTCAAACACATCTTCGTTCGATTAGTCAAATTTTTTAAGCAAAGAAGGGGTTTATACATGACTAAAATGGGTCAAGGACTACCTTTCACCCCAAAATGTGTTGATTTTATGAATAAACGTACTATTAAGGCTCGAGATCACACGATTATTGATTGCGATAGTCGATATAAATTATTCAAGATCATAGCTTGCCTTGCACCAGCGGATAACATAGAAATTGACACCTACATAGTGAGCTTGGACAAGTGCGAATGTGAGTTCGGTAAGTTTCAAGGTACTAAAATGCCATGTTCGCATGCAATTGCATCATGCATACATAAACATCTCGATATGTTCACATTTATAGATTTGTGTTATATCATTATCGAGACCCTAAAATGCTATAAGGGCAGATTCTATCCAATGGCTCACAGATCTAGTTGGCCTGATTATTATGGTTTAAAATTTATACCTGATATGGCTTTATAGAGGAAAAAAGGTCGGCCTAAAACAACACAAATTCACAATGAGATGGATCAAAGAGAACATAGAAATGTTGCACACTATAGCATTTGCAAAAATGTTGGCCACAATAAAAAGACATATCCTAGTCGAACTGAATCATCCAATCAAGGAATTACAAGTTAGAATTCTGGATATGTATTTTTACCCGATTATACCTTATATAATATATGTGTGAATCAATGAGTACTTATGAAATGAAATATTTACTTATTTGTGAATAGTGGGTTGTTGCGAAAATAAATATTAATTTATTTATAATAAATTGGTAGTTATGAAATTAAATATTTATTTATTTATATCAAAATGTATAATACATCGTACAATATAATACAATTATAAAAAATGGCTAAAATCCCTATATGAGCTACGGTTGTAAAGGTCTTGTCCACTAGGATCAGGCAATAAATTGTCGAAATCGCTACCATATATCGGCTTATCAGAAAAAACCCAACTTTGCATGACATTAGGATGGGCCAAAAGTTCATCCAGAAATTTGTCTTGCTGAACATTAGCTTCCAATCCTTCCTGTATATTGTACTGCAAAAGCACACAAATGTATCCTGTAGGATCTTATTTAGAGACACTAACATTTAAATCAACATTCAATCTTGAAGGTCCTGCTTCTATATCATAAAATGTTAGCTGACTAAATTGAGGCACACCAAATGAAGTGAAACTTCCCTGATAATCATATGGCCATGACATGGCTGCGGGACCTGGTTGACCCCTGGTGGAATAGGAATTGAGGGCACTATCCTTCGTCTATCTTCCATGCCTCTTCTGCTCCTTTTTGATTGCCAAAAATCTACATATGGTATGGACATAGAAGGAATCTGTATGGGACCTAGTACAAGCTGACTTGGATAATCAATTGCCTTTCTATCATAAGCTCCAATTGCTCCTAAAATCCCACCCGATGTCAGTTGAACCTTACCGCCTTGAATTGATGACGATGCCATATCACTACAGTAAAGACGTTCATACTATTACCCTACATATAATTAAATTAAATATTATCAACATATAATCAATCAGTCTAAATATTAAAATATTTAATAATTTTTAAATGGTAAAAAAATAAATTATCCAAGCATACCGCTGCTCCATAGGACGCTCCTTCAGGGGTTATCCAATGTCATGTTCTTAGTAGGTATCACTGCATGTATTGTGACCTTATATGCAATGGTGTCCTGAGGAAAGGAGCATTGATAATCCTTTCCCCATTGATTATTCCACTCCAGTATGAAATTAGAAAATGTAATTTCCCAGTTATGCTCTTGGTTCCCTCTTAAATCAGCTGTATGCATGTTATCATCAATTAATGGTGCACTGGGAATGTGTTGATCCATGCCAAATTGACGAAGACAACAATTTGGATGGTGCCACTCGATGATATTAAAACATATCAATGGTACAATTGATCTCTAAATATGTTGTCCATTAGTACAATACGACGGCAAAAGATGCATCACACAATTGTATGGTTGCTAATTAATCTAAAAAAGGTAAAAAATTAAGTAAAAATGATTGAATTTTTCTAAATGCACATGAATTATTCGAATTAAATTTTAAAAGCCTCAGATAATTACCTGATCTACACGTTGAGTGTCTAATTCTACTAGAAATCTATGTACATCTTTTCTATTATTATTTCTCAGATCAATAGGAGATCACCGCCTAATATAAAACAATTCATTGCATCAATATAATATTAAATCGAAACTTAAATCAAAACTATATATCAATTTGATAATTATTTAATTAATTTAATATAAAATATAAATAAAATTTACTTATAATCATATGGCATACTCTGATCCAACATAACTTCATGAATAAAATGGGGACAAAATTGGGGCAATCTCTGCCATGCCCACATCTCCAACAACTGTTGATATCCACCACCCATGAGCATTTGGCCGTGTAGCATGACAAAGCTCCCTATATAACCATGCCAAACAAGCTAAACCCTAACTGTAATTGCCAACCTCAAATTCTCCAATGGGGAAAGCCACATTAAATGTATATAATTGTTAGATTGAGATATATAAAAAATTCCACCAATGCAATGTAATAGCCATACACGAACATAACATTGAATTTGATAATCAGTATCATCGGTTGGTAGAGAATCAAAAGTTAATGATAACCAAGTCATTTTAATTGATTTTCCTTTAAGAGCCTCCTTAGGTGGGATTTATCCTAGAATCTGGTTGCAGAGAATAGGACAATCAAGTCGTGAATGGCCAGTTACCGAATGCCTTTCGATTGGTAAACCGATCAATATTTGAATGTCTTGCAAAGTGATGGTGGTTTCACCAACTGGGAGGTGAAAAGTGTTCATCTCCGATCTCCATCTCTCCATAAAGGCAGTAATCAAATTCACATATGCATGCATTATCTCAATCTGGGACACTCCATAGAATCCAGCCATCCTCAAATACAGTATAATTTTTTGGTCAATGTTCACATAATGGGACTCTACACTAGTCTCTTATCAAATAATACATTACGTGATACCTTACACACATAAAATAAACGTCAGAAAAGTGTTAACAAATATAGACATATATAAACTAATATGAAGTTAAATAATTAGTAGAACAAAATCATTACATCATTATTCTAAATTGCATCAGCGTGATATTTTCCTTTTAATTTTAGGAGATTATCTAAATGGGGTCTTGGATTTATAAAATGTCGATTATGAAACTGATCCATATTTTAACTATCCTACATTTAATTAAGACAACAAATAAAAAAATTAATATATATCTCAAAAATTAAAAAATTTCAATCAAATTGTTAACCAATTAACATTCCATTTAACTACATTAAATATTAAAAGAATTATATAACATGCACAAATTTTTTTACTAAATAACATAATAATTAACTAACAACAAATTAAAAATATTTATTTAAATATTATTTTTGACTATATAAAATTGGTACTAAATAAATTCCTAATTTAAATATCGTAAAAAAAGAAATAATACATCAGACTACTTAAATTATTCAAATAATTGTAATATATGCTTAAAATAATTTACTACATTAAATATTATAATAACAATTCATTGTAAACATATATTACTACTATTATCTTATTATATCTAAGTCTAATTTAATCATTATAACAAACATAAATAAATCTAACTACATAAATTGTTAAATTTTGATTCTTTAATCAACCATATAAAAATTAATGCTAAAAAATTGCATGTTTATATTAAAATTTTAAAAAATTACAATTGACAATGTACCTTAATATTTTTCAAGACAGTAAAATTTATAACAAATAAAGTCTACAACTCAACAGCAACACATTAAACCAATATATCAACATATTATTTTGATAACTTTAGAACAAATTTCTTATTAACACTTTCTAAATAATTAAACAATTATATAAATATACTTGCACATAAAAATTTCACTTACGTATATTTTTTACAATAAACTTTTACTTGCTTATATTTAAAATAAAATTAACAAACCAATATACCTTATAACCTTTCTTTCAAATATGATCATTTTAGTTTTTACTAATTTAAGTTATTATTCTAAAATTTTTCTATTATTTTGTAGTAAATTTTTTTTATATCAACAATAAATCTTACATTCTCATATAAATATTTAAAAAATTACAAATTACAACTTACCTTAATATTCTTTAAGACACCCAAATTTAGAACAAATCAAATCTACAATTCAATAACAACACTTTAAACGAATATGTCAATATATTATTTTGATACATTTACAATAAATTTCTTATTAATAATTTCTAAATAATTAAATAAATATAAATATACATGTACATAAAATTTGCACTTACATATATTTCTTACAATAAAATTTTACCTACTTACATTTAAAATAAATTTAACAAACCTCACAAAATCTTGCTAATATAAAGCCACCTTCTCAAAATATTTGTAAAACTTGAGAGTAGGAAATGTGAGAGCCAAAAACTTAGAGCTAGAGAGTGTTAAAGAAAATGAAAAGAGAGGCAGATGAAGATGAAGTGAGGAGAGGCATAAAAAATTCGATCTGTATGAATTTATACCGCTTACTGTTCACGTGTGATGGCTGAGTTGTTGGGTGGTAAGAGACTGCCTATTCCCGCAGTGGACCATTGTTGGATCAGGCATCTGATTTTACAATGGTTTATTACAGAAATAGGCAGTCTTCTGACCACCTTCAAACGTCATGCCCCACTTGCATCAGCTGCTACTACCACGCCTCGATTAGCATGCCAACCCGAAATCTGCAGTCCTTTATTGCAAAAATGGCCAACCCCACCCCTGTTTCCCAAATACTTTTAGAAACACACCATTTTCCAGATTAAATTTTATTAACACTCCATTTTTTAAAAAGTCCCATTTTCCTTGAGGGAAAGGATCTAAGATGTCCAGTTCCCACTGATCGAATGGCCAAGATGCTTCAATCAGCTATTGGTCTGCTGCAAGTTCTTTGAAGATTCTTCCATGAATTTGGCATTGTAGGCACTTTTTTACCTTGTTTTGAGCGTCTTTGAAGATACTTGGCAAAAAATAACCAATTTGCAGTACCTTCCTCGCTATAGCCCTGTTGGCTTTATTCGCTCCACAGATGCCTTCATGAGTCTCCTTGAGTATGTAGTCTCCTTCTTCTTCCATCATGCATTTAAACCAAGGGTAATTGAATGAATTCATGTATAACTCATCATCAATTATAGAATAATGGAGAGATTTTCAAGATACATTTCGGGCTTTAGCCTTATCCTCGAGTAATTCACCCGTTTGGAGAAATCATTCGATCGTGGTCATCCAAGTGCCACCTTGTTGCTCAATCTCCATTATCTCCGACTTTTCAAGGGAAAAAGAGAGTTATTCGATAGTTGTTACATTTTCTTTAACTTTCTGCTGGTTTGTGGCAGACATTTTGGCAAGCCAATTAGCCATCATTGTTTGCTCCCTGGGTATTTTCTCCAAAATTTAGGTTGATTCGCCTATTCTAACTCCCTCAGAGCTACTTTGACTTTTACCAAGTACCCTTTCATGGTGTTTTCTTTGGCTTCAAAGGTACCTAATACTTGGCTAGTCACCAGCTAAGAGTCATTTTTGATTGTGAGGGTTTTCGATCGGACTACCTTGACCAGTCTCAAGCCTTGCAATAGTGCTTCATATTTCACAACATTATTGGATGCCTTAAAGTTGAGTTTGATTGCGTATCTTATTGTAATATTGAAAGGACCTATTATTACTATTTTGACTCCTCTTCTATTATTATTTGAGGCCCCATTAACTATCATCTCCCATGACATCATTGGGGGTTATTCGACTGCTTCGCCATTGGTGATGAACTCAGTGACAAAATCAACTAAGGCTTGAGCCTTTATTACACTTCTTGGCTCGTACTTGACATCCCAAGATTGCAGCTTTATGGTCCACCCCGCCATCTTGCGTTCCATATTGGGCATTTGTAAAATCTTTTTGAGCGGTTGATCCGATTAGACAATAATTATGTGAGCTTCAAAATATTGCCTCAATTTACGGGTACACATCATTAGTGCAATGATAGACTGCTCAAGTGGACCTTTTATCAGCTCTAGGTCTCTCAATACGTTGCTGACATAGTAGATAGGCAGTTATTGGGTTCCTTCTTCTTTAACCAAGACACCTATAATAGCTTTTTAGACATTAAGCAGTTCATTCTCTTAGTGTAAGCCCTAGCCCCCATGCATTGTTATAAAACACTTAAGTTAATAAATGAGGCATTTGTTTTATCTATTGTATTCTTGTGTATATCAATTGATAGAACTATCCAAAAATGTGGTTTCAGTTTAAGTTATCATGTGTGAGGCACATGGTTGTAAGACCTTGAAACAATAGAGACTTCATTCTAAATATCCCTAGTCAGTCGTTGTTATGGGAATAACAAATGAATTAAGACTAGCATGCTCTCTCTGATAAGATGAGTTCTGTCTTACGGATCATAAGGACAAGAGTGTCAATTAGAGATCATAGATACATGTATAGAACATGGTATCTAGATTTGATCCGTTCATGAGAATACTACATGGTACAAGTCATAAGTGTTTCTCATATGCAAGTTTAGCATCGAAGTTCTTAGACCTAAAATCTCTATGAAACTCTTTATAAATTACCGTGTACTTTGACATACACCTAACATACTCGTAACAGGGTGACAAGTATGGGTATGCTTGGGTATGCACTGATTCATGTTAGAGAGCATGAGAGAAGTGAAGGGATTACCCCTCTCAATAAGAGAGAAAATATCATCGGCCACTTGATCAGTGAACTGAGAAGTGTATGGCCATACCAAGATAAAATAATGAGTAATCATTATTTATCTGAGAGTTTAGTGTCACTGAAATATCAAGAAAGGAATTAGTATATATAATGATAATTAGTTCCATGCCTTATATTAATTCTAATATTTAAGGGTAAGGGACTATGTAAAATTGCATTAGGTCACTAAATGCCATTTGCATTTTCATTTAATTTGGAATGTTATAATATCTTGTTAGAGAATATATATATAGCCTTTGAATTAATTTATTAATTCATTGACAATATTAAATGGATCTATAGGATCGCACACAAAGCATTGGGCTTAAAATACTTAAATAGTGTATTGGCATTAATTTGGGTTTTTATTTAAAGTCAAATTAATGTATGTAATGGGTATTAAAATTGCTAATTGGACTGATTGTCATAAACAGTTTTTTGCCTTAAACAACTAGTTGTTTAAGGCAAATATGTAAAAATAGTTTTTTGCCTTAACCAGCAAATCTGTTAATCAGGTTTTTTTTCCTTAAACAACTAGCTATTTAAAGCAAATCTGTTAAATAGTTGGTCCATGAGAGAAATATTCGGCATGCACAAGGTTTAATTTCAATTAATTAATTATCTTAGGGTAATTAATGTAATTGAGTATTAAATCCTTAATTGTATTTAAATCAAAATAAAACACTTAAGAGGTAGATAATGTGACCGAAAAATTCAAGGAAAAATCCTAGTAAATTTCGACAACTATTAATCCCTAATGAAGTGGTTGATTTTTGATTAAATGATTAATGCCATTTGAATTTGAAATCTAAGAGAATTTGAATCAATATAAATCACTTAATTAGGAAGTGATGGAGGATGAAAAATATTCATTATTCCAAGGGGATTTCGGCATTCACATCTTTCCTAAATTAATGATATAAATTGATTAATTCTTTTGACCTATGGTGACAATTCTCTCTAGTGCCGCCACTCTAAAGAGAAAGAATTCTTTCTTCATATCTTGTGTTCTTGGGCAGCAATAGCAACCTAAAACAAGAACAAGATCAGATTTTGTGGCTTCAAACCAATCCCATTACCAAATACTAAAAGATTAGAGCTAGCACTCTAGTTTTAAGCCATCCTTGCTAGTGTGTGTGTGAGCATAGAAAGGAGTGGCATAAAGGCAGCTCTTTTGGCATTGGTGATCAAGATATAAGGCATATAAGTCCATCTTATTTGCTAGTCATCATCAAAATCAAGTTTTGAAGTGCATCTAAGATTGTAAGTTTTAAAACCCTAAAATTGCATGTTTTCGATTCTTAGTTGTATATTGTGTGGCATGTATGATCTAAATTTTTAATTTTTTTTCGCTGCGTGATCATCATGTATATGCCATGTGATATCTCTTTAGTGGTATCAGAGCCTAACCATGCTTATTTCAGTACTTTAGATGCATTATATCTTGATTCAAAAATTGTTATTGCATAAAACCACAATGCTGAAATTTTCTGTTTTGAGTTTTTTTCATTGTTTTAGTGTAAAAATGATTTTAAATGATTAGTTAGGTATTATAATTATTATGACATGTTAATATACTGTCCTAAGATGTTCTTAGAGCTGTTCATGGTCGATTTTAATTATAAATACCTGATTGTACATGTTAATCTTGGAACTAGGTGCTAGTTTGCATGTTTTGTGTTTTTAAACTAGTCTCTCAAAATTAATTGTAAAACCGTGTTTGGTATGTTTGTAAGTGATTTTTAGAGATTAATAACAGGTATGGAATTGTTTTTAAAAATGGTTTTAATTTTGGTCCATGACAATTTAATTAATTAATTTTAAAATCACTTAAAACAATGACTAGTTTGTGTTTGTTGCATGTTTAATCAACATTGTTTGTTAGGTTTTGATTAAAATGGCAAAAATACATTTAGATCAGATCTGAACAAAACCTTAAATCAATGTTTATGACCTTATTTAAATTATTAAATGGCTCATAAAATCATTTTAAGTGTTTGTGCATTGTTTGTGGCATTATATGAGCATTAAATAACTAGTTTCATTATTGTTTGTTTGTTTTAGTATATATGCCGTGTATGACATATGTTCTTCATGAATTTTTTTGTTTAATTTATGTTGGTTCATATTATATGTATTTTTAATATTTATGGGCTGTATGACATAATATTAAAAATGGCAAAATTGGAAATTATACTAGAGTTTATTCATAGCACAAATCTAACTATTTTGTGTTTTGGGCTTTTCAGAGAACTTATTCAATAAGGGGATTTAGTTCATTGGTCTTCGGCCTAGCCCTATCACAGGGTCTTCTCTTAAAATTTAAAGTACATAATTTTCATTAATGGGCTTGGCTAAATTAATAAAAATTGGACTTTTTTTTATCCATGAATATTATGTATATTTATTTGCATGTTTGTGTGATGAATGGATATGCATGGTGCATTCATAGGCCTTGGGTTTTTGTAATTAACTATGGCCTGCATGCCATTATGGATTATTGTAAAATTTTCATTTATTTCTTAGTATAGAATTTATTTGAAGACTTTGTAAATCAAGACGAAGCCCACTGGAGTGGATAAGCCCAACTCGAAGATTCTTATGTAATAGTATAGAATCTTAGTTGTAGGTTTTTGGGCCTATGTTTTTCACACTTTACTTTATACAATTATTTATATATGCATGCTATGAATGGATGACAAAACGTATGCCATGTAAGCCGTAATAAAATAAATCCCTAAAATAGTAAGTCACAAAGTTGCCTTTCTAATTCGAAACATGTCAAGACATCGATCATCGGTCTCATAGACTAGGAGTCCTAGATGCACCCGATTATCTTTATGAGGCATGGGTTGTGAACGTAGGTTAAACTTAACATGAAAAGGGATGCCCGGACCCAGGCAACTAATAAATGGGTTTGTGCTATAACATCTTAAGATGTTAGCCTATTTGATCTAAGAGTCATGTATGAGATATGATTGGAGTTTTCCTACCTAAGTAACTTAACTCTTTAGGTATACAAGCTCAGCTTAACTAATGAGTTGTTGTGAAGAGTGGATCTTAGTCTACATTAAATCACTAATGCTAATTATTTAAAGGGATATTAATTCGATTTGTGGGATTATTATAGGACCTCATTTAATCTTGCTAAATTTATATTATTGTAGATTGAAAAATGGCTTCTTCAAATAACAACTTTTCATTTCGATCAGTCTTAGAAAAGGACAAACTAAATGGCACCAATTTCATAGACTGGTTTTGAAACTTGAGAATTGTTCTTAAGCAAGAGAAGAAGTCGTATGTTTTGGATGCACCCTTGTCCGAAGAACCTGCTAGGAATGCCTCTACAATTCAAAAGAAAACTTTTGAGACTAAGAAGAGCAACTCCAATAATGTGACCTGTTTGATGCTGGCCACTATGGTGCCTGATTTGCAAAAGCAATTCATGGACCAAGAGGCTTATGCGATCATGGTGCACCTCAAGGACATGTTCCAAGAGCAAGCTTGTCACGAGAGGTTCATGAAAAACAAAGGCATTGATTTCTTGTAAGATGGCTGCGGGTACTCCCATTAGTACTCATATACTCAAGATGAAAGGGTATCTTGATACTCTTGAGAAACTTGAGGTACAAGTCCCAAAGGAATTGGCCACTGACTTGATCTTGGGTTCATTGACTGATGATTATGATCCATTTGTCATGAATTATAACATGCATGCAATGAACAAGACAGTCACCGAGCTTCATGGGATGCTTAAGAATGTTGAAGAGAACATTCGAAAGACTAATCCCGTACTTATGGTTCAAGGGGGCATTAAGAAGGGATCCACTAAAGGAAAGTGGAAGGGAAATGCAAAACCCAAGTATGACTTGGCACGGCCTAAGTCTAGTGGGAGTGCACCTCAGGCCCAACCCAGGCCCAAGGTGTGAAAGCTCAAGGAAAGTGAGAGCACATGCTTCCATTACAACAAGTTAGGGCATTGGAGAAAGAATTGTGTTCTCTTCAAGGAATAACAAAAGAAGAATGGAGCTAAGGCATTTATTTTTGGTATTTATGTTGTTGAAATTAACCTTTCTATTTCTACCACTTGGGTATTGGATACCGGTTGTGGTTATCACATTTGTTCAAATGTGCAAGGGTTAAGAAATAGGTGGTTACTTGGGAAGAATAAAGTGGACCTCTATGTGGGGAATGGAGCACGAGTTGCTGCCATGGAGATAGGCGATTATCGACTCACTTTACCTTCCGAACTTTGTTTAGATTTGAAAATTTGTTATTATGTGCCTGTTATGAGAAGAAATATTATTTCAGTTTCTTGTTTGGATATGGATGGATTTGACTTTGTTATTAATAATGGCAATATTCATATTCGTCGCCAAGGCATTTTATATGGCAATGCCATGTTACAAAATGGCCTTTATATCCTTGATCTACAAAACAAAGAGTCCATGTACAACATTAATACAAAGAGGGCTAAATCAAATGAATTGAACCCTACTTACTTCTGGCATTGTCGTTTAGGGCATGTAAATGAAAAAAGCATTTCAAGACTCCATAAATCTGGAGTGCTTGGGTCATTCGATTTGGAATCTTATGACACATACGAGCCATGTTTGCATGGAAAGATGACAAAGAGTCCTTTTAACAAGAAAGGTAAGAGGACTAGTGACTTAGTGGAACTAATACACTCCGATGTATGTGGACCATTAAGTACACAGGCTAGAGGTGGTTTTATTTACTTTGTGACATTCACAAATGACTTCAGTAGATATGGTTACATCTATCTAATGAAGCATAAGTATGAAACTTTTGAAAAATTCAAAGAGTTTAAGAACGAAGTAGAAAACCAACTTGGCAAAAGTATAAAAGCCATTTGATCAGATCGAGGTGAAGAATACTTAAGCAAGAGTTTGACGGTCATCCAGAGGAGTGTGAAATTATTTCATAGCTCACTCCTCCTGGAACACCATAATGGAATGGTGTGTTCGAAAGGAGAAATCGAACTTTATTGGACATGGTTCGATCAATGATGAGTCAAGCTAATCTTCTTGTCTCTTTTTGGGATTATGCATTAGAAATTGCTGTGTTTCTACTGTACCGTACTCCAACTAAAGCAGTTGAAAAGACACCATACGAGGTATGGACTGGGAAAGAACCCAATATGTCCTTTCTCAAGATTTGGGATTGTGAAGCACATGTTAAGAAATTAACATCTGACAAACAAGAGTCCAAATCTACTGTCTGCTTATTTATGGGTTATCCTAAAGAAACAAAAGGATACTACTTTTACTCGCAAGCTGAGAACAAAGAATTTGTTGCTTGCAAGGCTATTTTCTTGGAAAAGGAGTTCCTTCTCAAGAAAGACAGTGGGAGTAAAGTAGAACTTGGAGAAATTCAAGTGCCACAAACTCATGTAGAGGATGAGTTGGAAATGGGATCAAGTTCACAACTAGTTATGAAACAAGAACCCATTGCACAAGAACCTAGAAGGTCCGGTAGGGTACGTCGGTAGATTGAGAGATACGATTTTCTAATCACAGACAGTGACACTATTGAGTTAATGGATCGTGGGATCTAACTACCTACCAAGAAGCTATTGTGAGCCCTAACTCAAAAAATTAGCTTGGAGCCATGAAATCCGAGATGCAATCAATGTACGATAACTAGGTTTGGACCTTGGTTGATCCATCGGAAGGTGCTAAGGTAATTGAATGCAAGTGGCTATTTAAACTCAAAGCTGACAAGAGCTACAAAGGTAGACTAGTAGCAAAAGGTTTTCGATAAACTCATGGTGTTGACTATGATGAGACCTTTTCGCCTATAGTCATGCTCAAGTCCATTAGGATCTTGCTTGCTATAGCTGCATATCATGACTATGAGATATGGCAAATGGATGTCAAAACTGCTTTCCTCAACGAAAATCTACTTGAGGACTTGTATATGACATAGCTTGAGGGTTTTGTCAATTCCAAGTATCCTAAGAAGGTTTGCAAGCTTCAAAAATCCATTTATGGATTAAAGCAAGCATCCTGGAGTTGGAATCTCCATTTTGATGAAGCAGTCAAAGAATTTGACTTCATAAAAAATGAAGATAAACCTTGTGTATACAAAAAGGTTAGTGGGAGCATAATAGTATTTCTGGTCCTATATGTGGATGACATGCTTCTCATTAGGAATGACATTCCAACATTACAAAAGGTTAAGCAATGGTTGGGAAGTGTTTCTCAATGAAAGACTTAGGTGAAGCCGAGACAATACTTGGTATTCGGATCTATAGAGATAGATTGAATTAGCTTTTGGGACTAAGTCAAGAAAGGTACATAGATAAAGTACTAAAGCATTTTAGTAATGGAGACTCAAAGAAAGGGTACATACCTTTGGCTTTAGGAGTTCTTTTGACTAAAGAACAATGTCTTAAAAGTAAAGAGGAGATGGACATCATGAGAAGAATCCCATATGCATCTGCTATTGGATCTATCATGTATACTATATTATGTACTAGGTTGGATGTTGCTCATGCACTGAGTATAACCAGTAGGTTTCAGCAAGACCCTGGTGAGAAGCACTGGTCTGCTGTAAAAGGGATTCTAAAGTACCTGTAAAGGACTAAGGATCACTTCTTGGTGTATGGTGGTCAAGAAGAGCTCGTCATACAAGGTTATGTCGATGCTGCTTTTCAAACCAACACTTAGGACTCAAGATCGCAATCTGGATTTGTTTTTATTTTGAACGGTGGTGTTGTCAGCTTCAGAAGCTCAAAGCAAGAGACTATTGCCGACTCAACTATAGAAGCTGAGTATATTGTAGCAAGTGAGGCTGCAAATGAATCTATTTGGATTATAAATTTCATTTTTGGATTAGGAGTGGTCCCAAGCATCCTAGATCCATTATAAATTTTTTGTGAAAAAAATGGGGCCATCTCGTAGGCCAAGGAGCTCCGGTTACACCAGAAATCCAAATACATACTCAGGAAGTACCACCTGATCAGAGAGATAATTGATCGTGGGAACATCAAGATTAGCAAGATAGTAAGTGAAAACAATGTAGCAGATCCTTTGATGAAATAGTTGCATTCAAATCTGTACGAAGCTTATTTGAGAGCATTTAGCATTAGGGCTATGCCGAATTGGGACTAGTGCTAGTGGGAGATTGTATGTGTAAGGCCTTAGTTGTCATATTCAGTTGTTATACAATTGAAAGCTCAAAGAATATGCTTAATTACCCCAGTAAACTGAATAACCAATCTAAGCATGTATATATATATATATATAACCACTTCAAAACACTTCAACTGATAAAGGACACATTTCATTAATTTTTATTAGATTATGTCGTGTATAAACTGGTTACAACAAATCAAATAAACAACTCAAGAAATCAACATCTGGAGTAAATATAAATCATAAAAAATTCTAATTACATATAAGTGGTCACCACAAAGGAAAGGCACCATTTACTTTTATTACAAAATTCCCAATAGAAATACACATGAAATTTAGGGCAAGCTAAATAAAGAAAGAAATCTGGCTCATACAAACTAGTTAATACTATCAATATTGTTATCAATTTCCTTAAAATAACTTAAGTACATCCATAGGTTCACAACTCAAGTACTTGTAACATTTTCATTCTATTTAATTTCATTCTCTATCTAACTAATTTCACAACTTAATCAACTGCAAAAGAACAACAAAAGAACATAACATGCTGCAACACACAAAACAATAATAGAAACTGCATCAAAAGAACAAAACCTACTACAACACCAAAAAAAGAACATAACTTGCTATTGCTCATTTATTTAATTGCTGGAAACACAAGTACATATTGATTAGCTTAGAACAGAACCTGTTGCAAAAGAACAAAAAAAAAATAGAACCTGCTGCAACACGTGTTCAATTTATATTTTATTGTACTTCCACTTTAGGCACATGCCCATGTACAAAATGGTAGGAAACTGAATTTTTAATCAATTTAAAAATAAACACCAGTAGTGCAGTAGAAATAGCCAAGCTTGTGAGTCTTTTAATTGCGTGTGTTGTTCACTTTATCATTATAGCTTTTTCTGTTTAGAATCTACATGCCAAATTTTCATATTTTGGTTTATTATAATAGGGAAAATCTTTATTAAGATGGAATTAATTGAATATTTTTGTGCACTTTTTTTTAATTTTATTTTTTAAAATTTTGAGAACCAAAAACACGATTTCTTAAGTTTTTTTTTCCTAATGGAATTAATTGAATATTTTTTGTGCATTTTTTTCTTTATTTCTCTTGATAAATTAGCTAATAGTTACAAAAATTTTAATGTAGGCTAAAATTACAAAAACATAGATAGTTTAGGTTTATTTATGACTAAGTGTTAAAAAATACCACATCTTTTCCTGGAAAAATAGGTTTTTCGTGCAGAAGTTATGCAAAAATACAGCCGACTGACCACATATCAACAAGTGGACCATAATTTGTCATCCCAAATAGCAAATCTGGAGGTCTACTCAAAATAATATGAACTATGCTTAATTTATTCACATTTCTAATGTTTCGTGCACCTTACTTCTTAAATGGGGAAAAAGGTTTACGCATTTTAACAGGGGAAGTAGTTTAGTAAATAAAAACAAAAGTCCAAGTAGGCTATAAAGGTTTACTTGTACCATAAAGTAATAACACGATTTGTGAGATTTGCATTGTGCTCATTTGAGAATGATTATTGCCTCCTTATTTAGCAACGGTATAAGTATTTCGTTGCAAATTTCCGTTGCTATATTTTGGCGCTAAAATTTTTCTCTTTCTTTAGCAATGGAATACAACCATTTTTTATTCTGTTGCTATATGTAAAAATTTCAACAAATTTTAGCAACAAAAATAATACTCTATTGCTAATTTAGCAACGAATATAATTCTGTAGCTATTTTTTCGTTGCTATTTTAACATTTTCTTGTAGTGTCTCTAGCTCACCATATGGCCTAAAAGCTTACCTGAAGTAACTCCAAAGATGCACTTTTTGGGTTAAGATGAAGATTATACTTGCTAATCCTTTTGAAAAAACTTTTCTAATGCCTCAAAATTACCTTCCCTGGTAATTGACTTGATCATCATATCATCCACCATACACTTTTAGTTCCTTACGGATCAAATCATTAAAAATCTCGGTTTCCATCCTTTTATAGGTAGCACCTACATTTTTAAGTCCAAAAGGCATGACTCGATAGGTGCACGTCCTCCACTCAGTTATGAAAGCCATTTTGATCCTATCCACTATTTTTTTTTCAGAATTTGGTTATACCCAACATATCGGTCCATAAAACTATACATGGTGCATGCGGCTGCATTGTCAACTAAAACATCTATGTGAGGTAAAGAAAAATCATCCTTGAGGCAGGCTTTGTTCAAATCCCTATAATTGACACAGACCCTAGCTCTTCCATCTTTCTTTGGTACGGGAACTACATTTACCAACCATGTGAGGTATTAGACTCCACTAAGAATTTAGCCTCTATTTGCTTTTTAACATAATCTTTAACCTTCTTAGCCCATTCTGGCCTAAGTCTTTTAAGTTTCTGCTTGACTAGCTTATACCCTAGGTATGTTGAAATGGCATGTTCAGTGATTTTTTGATCTATTCTCGGCATGTCCTCATAGGTCCAAGCAAAGAATTTTTCATATTTTTTCAATATTCTCTCAAATTTTTCTCTCTCTTCAAGAGTTATGTCTGATGTTAATAAAATTTTCTTTGTGTTTTCTTTTGTTTTGAGATTAAATGAACATGTGTTTATTGAGTTAATGTCAAATATGAGTGTTTTATGATCATTATCATGCATATTGAAATTAGAAGAGACATCACACAAGTAAGCAAAATTGTTCATCTTATTAATATAATCAAAAGAGAAAAGATTATTCTTATAAAAAAGCCTACGAACATAAACAATATCAATAAAAGTGTCTTCTCCAATCTTGTCAGCATCAGATGTTTCTCCAGCCTCTGGATCAGCTTTGGATGGTTCTTTAACTTTCATCTTCTCTTTGCCTTTTAGCTGGGTAGCAAGCAGCTTCTCTATCATAACTTTCTATGGCATTTCTTTATCCTAAGCAGAGTGGTATAAGAGAATTTTCTCATCCTAAAAACTCTCGACTGGCATGATGATTTCTTATTCCCAATTGAAGACATCATTAAACAGCTCAAATCTTTGTACTAGCTTATCCCTTTCATCTGAGGCTCATTCTCTCCACAATAAAGGCAAAGACCCGAAGCTAGCACAAAACTCTAAAAAATGTGAGAATCCCTTTCATTACTTTTTTCTCTTTGCTCTTCTTACTGGAACCTACAAAACCTAATCCTTTCTTATCCTTTTGACCCTTAGCAATTATAGTGGTTTGAGGCCCTTGGGAATTCTTGCTTAAACTAGCACCAGACAGAAAAATTCATCTTCTTAAGCATATTAATCACTTGAGGACTGTTAGGGAAGCTACTCTCATTCTTTTCATCATTGATAATTGACACGTGAAACCCACTAGAGGGCTATTTGGCTATTTCAAGCACAGACACCTCGTCCTCCCTTGCAGCTTTGATAATGACCACCTGACTGTCATGGGGGATCTTAATCATCTGGTGTAATGTAGATGGTACTCCTCCCAACTTGTGAAATCATGGGCTTCTGAGGAGCACAAAGAAATTGGCCGAGATAGGCAAGACTACAATTTCAGTTTCAGTCTAAATAGGCCTTATCTTGACTATAACCTTAAATGTCTCGGTCGCATGTCTTTTAGAATTGTCATAAGCAAATATGGTCAAGTCCGGCTTACTTAGCATGCTCTCATTCAACCCAAAAGCTGGAATGGCCACTAAGGGGCACATAGTAATTGAGAAGCCATCGTTTTTCATCACACAAGCTGTAAACTTACCATTAACCCGAGCCTTGATGTAAAGGGGACAATTATGATTCCTTTCCTCAGCAGGCAAGTCAACATCAAAGTACACCACATTTTCATCAGTTCCTCATTTGACCAAATCCAATAACTTAAAAGGTGAGATGGTAGTAGCTACAGTGGACTCACTTAAGGGTTTAATTAGCTTCTGCCTGTGCGAAGGAGATTGTCTCAACAAGTCCCAAATGGATATCTGTGCATTTGTCTTCTTTAGCTACTTTATTATTTGATCATCATTAATTTCTTTTTCTGTGGGCACTGCAGTAGAAGTAGGTTGCCTTTCAATCTCCGGGGCCACTCTTCCACTCCTTATGATCGCCTTGACGTTCTTTTCTTCATCAAACTCTTCCTCACACCTACTGGCTGAACTCCAGATATCAATGGGCACCAAAGTCCTTTCACTTTCACTCTTTGTAAGAGTATCCCAACAGTCAATCATAAAAACTAGCCGATTTTCTTCAACTAACTTTGTTACTTTGGGGGTGAAGCGAGTAACGGCTAAGGACTCATTCCCATACAGGTCCTTTATCACATACCACTCGAGTAAGCTAAATCCAATCATAAACACCAAAGGTGGCACAATATTATAACCTCCCTTCTTCTTCTTATCCCTCTTCTCAGGATCTGAAATCTACTTACTATCGATCAAATCTTGAATCTTATTCTCAAGCTATGATAATAATCGATCAAGTGCCTAGTTGACTTTTCTTCGGCCTTAGAGGCAATGGTTGAAGCTTTCTTTCTTTGCTCAGCTTATCCAATACCCAAGACAGTGATGTCCCTAGGTTTGAATAATGCCTCTGACTAGCCTCTATAACAGACACTTCTGCAGTCTTTTTGGTTCTATTTGATCCACTACTATTCCATATTGTCTTGTTATTGTTGAAATTTCTCCTAGCATTCTCACCACTTGCCCTTCTGGTTAAATACTCCCCTTCAGCCTCTATAACTGTATCTTTCAATGACTCTCAGTCCTTCAGACCCTTCATTTTTAAGCTGTCCCTCAGATATGGGCTTACATTCCTGATGAATAGCCTAATTTGATTAGCTGTGTTTGGCTTTCTCTTCATCTACATCACCCTATTCCTTCACCTAGTGAGATACTCATGAAATGATTCATTATATTTCTGCTGTAATAGCTCAAGGTCCTTTAAAGTAACCTCCATCCTAGTGCTACAGTCATATTGCTTAAGGAACTCCTCGGTTAATAGATCCCAGTCCTTCTTAGGATGTCTGTCTAGCCTATGGTACCAGTCTATCGCAGGCCCAAACAAACTCAAGTAAAAGCATTCCACCTTCTATTTTCTGGATAAGGTGGTCCCCTTTGTGATCAATGTGTACTATTTGATATGTGCCGAGGGGTTCGAGGTGCCATCAAATCTTAGTAGATTAGACATCTTGAACCTTTAGGGCAACGACTCATCTCCATCCAAATCTCTATCTTCAGGGTTAATCCCCCTACCAGTAAATAACAACCTAGATATGGCTTAAATCTTTTCCTTTATTTTTTTAAAAGCTGGATCCTTAGCACTAAGACCCATAATCCTCATGTTCATCTCGAGAGGGACATAGTCTTGATATTCTTCTATAAAGTCATCCTTAGGATCATGCCTCCTTTCCCTCCTAGGTGGTTGTCGAAGCATAGTAGTATTAGCTGCGGCAGCATTTCTAATGTGCGTTGGCTCTGCTGCCTTGTTAGCAGGTACTACAGGCTGAGTTCTAATATTAGGTGCTATAGAAGCCACCATCCCACCAATCATAGCCATAAGCCTCTCCTCAAAATCCTGAAACCTCCTATCCAACCTTCGATCTAAGTCATCTCACACTGTTGATGGCCTAATAGGAGGAACATTCGGCCTTTCCCTCAGGAATTAAAAACTTACAGTGGTATCATCAAGTACTCTCTAAGTCTTATTTCCCCTTTCATTCTTATTTGATTCATCATTTTCCATGTCTAAACTCTTTTCTTGACTGCTTTTCTGACAACTGACTTAAACCCAACTCAGAACTAACTTTTAAACCTAAATCTAAACCCAAACTTGATCTTAGTAGAATGGATATAGACCTTCAAACCAGGCATCTATCTAACCTTATGGACTACCTAGATGAGTTTATTATGGTTGGAAAAGTCAGATGTTAGGAGTGATGTATGGCAAATGATGCATGAGCATGATATATACATAATGCATGAATGCAATGCATGACTTTGTTGGGAGTCAATCACATTCACACATAAGCATAATAATAGCCTTCTAACCTTATTATTTCCACACAGGAGGTCGTACGATCTCTTCCTTAGGTGGGCTTAGCCCATGAGTCAATACGGTACCCAATGGACGCGTATGGTGCACGGCAAAAAATTGATAGCATAACCTTTCTAATTAAAAGCGTAGGTATATGGGCTTTGACCATTACATATTTTGACTAACTCATATATATCAGGTTGGGCCCATCGGGGCATGACAACCTTTGAATGGTACCCTTCTAATTTGTTTGAGTTTGATCAATACATAAAGGTCCACATAGCAGACAAAAGTTATTATGGTTATACAACGTAAGGGAAGTTGCTATTATTATTACATGGGCTTTGGTCAAGGGTGATGAAACTTTAGGGCTACCCAAGTATGGTCCCTACCAATAGGTCTAGCTCATAACAAGTATAACGATCAATGGGTCACCATTTTATATATCATTCGATGCTAGACTTGGGCTGGTGGGTCTCCTTGTCACCTCCCTATATTGAGTAAATATAGGGCGTGCTTCAGGATAGCACCAAGGCTAAAAAGGGATGCCTAACTTAATTTTGAGGCTTTAAGATGTATGCAAGAAATGCAATTTAGAAATGAGATAGGATTAATTAATAAAATCCAATTATAAAAAATTTAACCAAAATGCTTTTAGGAGTAAGGTCTCTTTAATCCTTAATGGAGTTGCCACTGTGACACATGTCGGAGCCAGGCTAGTTTTTCGGGTTCGCTCTTGGAGGCCTGCTTTTAGGATCCGAGATTGGAAGAGGCTCACTTAACTCATGAATTAGCTACTTTGCAATAAATAGGGATTAAACCCAAGTTATTGATGGTAGTCAAACCACGAAGGCATCTACTAATGGGCCTAAAAAAGGAAGGTATCATGGAGTCACCATCCAATAGAACGTTGGGAAAGGAATCTCGATCTTTTGATGCCAAAATAATGACTGATGTTCAAAACATCACTCTTATTCGGCTTTTTTGCCCCCAATATTAGCCAAAAAGTGCAACTTTTCCCCTAATATTTAATTTGGATGATTTTTTCCCTCCCTGTTTAAAAAGTAGGAGATTTATGCCACTACTATCAACCATAGTTAACTTTGACCAAACTCCTGTTAGTTGACCGCTGACGTGCATAGATGATGACACGTGGCAACTCATTATTGGACACATCATTTGATACATGGCGGTATATAAGGGTTACTCAACGAGAATTTGCAATGGGAATTATTTCATCGCTATAAGTATATTCCTGTCGCTAAATGCCTTCCACTACAGTCGCAAAAAATCTTATAAATTTATTATTATTTCAATCAATTAAATTTAATTGTGTGTGTGCCTATATACATACATGCACAAATATATATATATATATATATGTGTGTGTGTGTGTGTGCATATATATTTACATATATATGTGTGTGTGTGTGTGTGTGTGTGTATGTACACACACACACACATATGTATGTATATATACATATGTATGTATATATGTATATGTATATACATATGTATGTATGTATGTATGTATGTATGTATATATATATATATAAACTTCCTTCTTCTAAACTTTGTACTTTTGCTTTTAAAATGTTTACCTCTTGTTTTCATATCTTAATTTCCTCTTGAAGATCTTGTATGGTTGGTTCTTTCTTGGTTTTAAATATTTTATATACTTCTGCATATGTATGTATGTATGTATGTATATATATATATCTATATATAAACTTCCTTCTTGTAAACTTTGTACTTTTGCTTTTAAAATGTTTACCTCTTGTTTTCATATCTTAATTTCCTCTTGAAGATCTTGTATGGTTGGTTCTTTCTTTGTTTTAAATATTTTATATACTTCTGCTAGATTATAAGATGTAAAGTCTATTTTCTCTTTTGAACTTATTATCTTTCTTAACCTAAGTAAATAATTATTTTTTATTTCCTAATCATCTATTTTGTCTATAATATCTAATAAAAATTCTTTTTCATTGCATAACATATTTATATTGTTGCATTGATATGGTCCTATACAGCTATAAGGTTGTATTTCAGAATCAGTTTCTGAACTATTAGACTCTAATTTTTCATCTATTGCATTTAAATCATTTTCTGAATAATCAGTAATTTCTTCATCACTACTAGAAGTTTCATTTATTATTATTTTAGCTATTTCATTTTTTAACTTTTCTGAGATATCTAAATTATTGATCATTTTTCTTATTTTACAATCTCTTGAATAATGTCCTTGTTTTCCACACTTATAACAAATTACTATGTCCTTTTTATTTGTCTTAGGTCTAAATTTTTTATATCTTGGTTTTCTCTTAATAGGTGTTGCTTGATAATTTTCTTTCGGTTTATATTTTCTTTTCTTATAAATATATTTTCTCTTAGGTTTTGTTTTCCTTTTAGTAGCTAAAGGAGCCCTTGATAATCCTTCTATGTTAACAATATGTATTAATTGTCCATATCTCAAATCATTATAAAGTACTGTATCGTTATTTTCTCCTTTTATTCTATTCCTTACTCTTTCAGCAAATAGCTTTGGTAATCTTGCTAAGAATCTTTCTTTCTAATAAGTAATATTACTATCCGATCTAGTCATTACTTTGGTTAAAAATAAATCTTTATACCATCTAACATCTTGTAATTTAGGACATGTTAAATTTTGAAGAATTTCTGAACTTTTTTCCTGATATAATCGAGGATCGCCTATAAAGTTTTTAGTAATAGCAAATATTAAAGTATTTATTATATCATCCTGCTCAATCTCTAACTGCATATTGTTTTCTATTTTAATAATCCTTTTTCTAACTGATAATATATGAGCTTTATATCTAATACCAAAAACGGAGGATCACTGTGATAGGGTTTTCTGAGATTATTTTATGATAGAGTTATAGCTTATGAGTATATTTATTATTTATGATTTTAACATATGGGTATAGATTTTTTATTATTTTCTAATTTTTCAATTAAATATTCATTTCTATTGATCATATATCTATTATTATCTATTAGTCTATAATAATCTGAAAAAGGAGATAAATTTAAATTTTCTATAGCTAAAATTTCTTTTTCTAAATCAGCTAATGTTGGTCTAAGTATTTTTAATTCATCTCTTAATTGATATATTAACCTATCTATATCCCTAATTTTTTTTAATATTTTCCATAATTTTAACATAAATGTATTTTATTTATTTTATTTTTGAAAAGTCGTATCCTTGAATTATTCATTTTTATCATAAATTCTAATCTTTCTATTTTTTTTGTATAAATTATGACTTGGGATTATTTCAAAATTTTCTATAAGTTTTTTAATTTTTAATTCTCATTTTAATTGAATTTCTAATGCTCAATTATATTCTATTATATTATTAATTCTAACTTGTAGTTTAATTATATATTTTCTTAGTCTTTCCATATTTAAAGTTTTGCTAATTCCTTAAAAAGATCTAACATTAAATTTACTAATATTATGTTAATCTCAAAATCTCTACAATCACATATATTATTTTCATGCAACATATGATGATAAACTATAAGATAAACTTTTTAATCTAGCTATTTGAATTTTAAATTCACAAATTTTTTGTTTAACATTCCAAATTTTTTCATATCCTTCTATAAAATTTTGTATTTTTTATTCTCTATCCATCAATTGAAATATTTTATAGATCGGAAAATTGATCTGCTGGAATAGTTGGAACAAAATCAATTAAAATATCAACTAAATTTATTTTCTTATGAAAATCTCGACAATTGCAAAATTCATCTAATTGAAAATCTAATTGAAAATCTAAATGAAAATTTTCATGTTCGGAAATTAAATATTCTTTTAAACTAATTAATTCCTTTTTTAGTAAAAATATATCTATATCATTATCAAAATCTATAACACATAAACCATCTAAAAATTTATTAATACACCAAGACATAATTAAAATAAAATACCTGATGTATTATAATCTGATGATAATATACAAGAAGGAGGTTTTGATGAGGTTACAGGAGTACATGTACAAGCTTTTGAAAATATAAGTTGTAGATCTAAGCTTTTATTACATAGGGAAGTAGAAATTATAAGGGATTTTTTATTTTTCTCTCTAATCTTAAAATTTTTTTGTGCTCTTGGTTGATTAATTCTAAGCTCATCTCGTTCTAAGGCTCTTTTTATTTCAGGCTCTTCAAAAGACTCTGCCTTTTCCTTAAAAATGTTGTTCCCTTTTATACAAAATATTCTAAGGTTAGATCCTGTTTTAAATCTGACGAAGATAAAGTAATAATTGCACCGTGTCTAAATTATGTTCAAACCGTGTTTTAGAGATAAAGGTTTTATTTTAAATGGTAAAGGTGTTAGACAAGAATTAAAAATAGGCTCGTAGTAATGAGTTTGCTTTTGGATTGAAAGGATAAAAGGATAAAAGGGTAATAAATACTTACTTTAGTAAACAATGGTTTTTGTCGGGTAAGGATAAAGTAATAATTGGTAAAAGATAAAGATAAAGGAAAGGTAATGATAAAAGGCTAACTTAAAAGTTTTGTCAGGAGAAAGACTTTGTAAACTTTTGTATGAAAGTTTTAAGACTTTTACTATTCCTCTTTTGAAAATTTGACTTTTTTGACTTTTTGTCTTTTTCACCTTTTTTTATGTTTGCATTTATAATACATTATATTTGCACTTGCATTTTATATTTTTATATTGGCATAAGGGTCTTGAGAATCTTCAAACACTCGATTGGGAGGTGGAGTGCTGCTTCCTATTGAGGATGCTCTTTCAGCTAAAATTCAGTTGATAATTAAATTAAACTCTTCTTTTGATGCTGCTGATGATAATAAATTGACAATCTGATTTTTATTTGCAATGAATCTTGTTGATGGAGTTGAAGTCGAAGCTGATGAAATTTTTGGCTCAAAATAATTAACAACTGCTTGCCTATCTGCTTTTCTAACATCAAAACTATCCCACCATTTAACTCTGAACTCTTTATATAAAATAGGTAACTGATTAATCTATTTGGTAATATGGTATGTCCATGAGACAATCCATGGGACCTTGAATATTGCACAATACTTGAGAAGACTATCTGGTGCGCCTAGATTGCAATAAGTAGTAAACTTAACATATGCATCTTTTATTTGAAATGGAGCTGCCTCTGGTATCAATCCAAAATAACTAAACCATCTGATGAACCAATTGGGACGAAAGCCACCAAACTTGTGCGAAAAGTAAAAGAACCAAGAATGTTGAAAATTCCTTAAGTAAAATGCTTTGTACCAAGCTTCTTAATAATGATAGTAGCTATATACCAACTTAGGAGAATATCCTGATAAATTCTTCATATTACCGGGTCTGGATCCCCATTCTGATTGAGTAATCACATGGATAATTTTTACTTTACTATAACTAATCTGATCTTTATCATAATTATGCTCTATTTTCACAGATCCACTATCTACTAATATTGCTTCATAAAAATTTCTACTCTTACTCTGATCTTCCTCATGATAATGCCAACTGTTAGGAAACACATAATCTATTAATCTATAAAAACTTTAGATTTCTGATATGTTAAGCTCTTCTGGTTCTAATATTTTGATAAATAATCTCTTTTGGTTTAAGAAATAAGGAGAGGGATTTTTTTGTTTAGACATAGAAGGAGAGGGTATAATAGAAGAATAGGGAGAAGAAGGTGAAGCTAAAGCTAATAAATATGGTCGAGGAGATGTAGAAGGTGAAAAGGTTTGAGATCTTTGGAGTGGAGGAAAGGATGGTGCTGGAGAATAGAAAGGTCTAGGTAAAGTCCTAAAGGGATGAGGTCTAACTGGAGAATTTTGTTGATAATTTCCTAATGATAATGAAGTTGCTAATGACAATGTGGCTTTTGTCAAAACTTTTTTCAATAGTAGAATAATTCTTTTGAGTTTGATTACAGCTTCCCGAATAAAATCTTACTAATTCTTCCCTATTTGACTCTTTTCTTTTTTATTTTAATATACCTCCATAGCTTACATCACTAGCATATGTTTCTATTATAAAAAAAATCTTTTGTATGTGGAAGACTTTTAATTTTTTCTTTGATTTCTTTTACTATACTAGTATGTTTTTCTGTCCAAGGTTCAGGTTTCTTTTTTAATCTATTATACTTACATAATTTCCCTAAATCTTTGAAAAAATCATAAACATAATTTAAACATCCTAAGAATCTCTGCAACCGATTCTTATCTTTTATCTCATCTGAAAAATTATTAGCAAATTCTAAACTTCTGGTTATTGGCTTTATAGTTTCTTGATCTATATCATGTCCTAGAAATCTAACTTTTGTTTGGAAAAGCTGCATCTTTAGTGCAGAAACAACTAGTCCATTTTGATGAATTAAATTGAAAAATCTTTTCAAATGTTTTATGTGTTGACTTATAGAATTAGAAAAAATAAGTACATCATCTATGTAAACTATTGAAAATTCATGTTTTGGTCTTAATATATCATTCATTAATTTTGGAATTCTGAAGGTGTATTTTTTAATCCAAAAGGCATAACATTTAACTCATAATGTCCAAAAGGAACGCTAAATCCTATTTTATATCTATCTTCTTCATCTACTTGTATTTGCCAAAATCTTGATTTCATATCAAATTTAGAAAAAATATTTGCATCATATAACTTCTTTAATAAATCTCTTTTGCATGGTATTGGGTATCTTATCCATTGTAAAATTACATTTAAAGTTTTATAATTTATTACTAACCTAGGTGTCCCTCTTTCTATTTCTTCTGCCGCATTCATAACATAAAAGGCTGAACATGACCAAGGTGATTTTGAATCTTTAATTCATCTTTTATCTTTCAAATCTTGAATTTCCTTTCTACAAAATTTTTCTAAATCTGGCGTCATTTTAATAGCTTGTGCTTTTGTTGGAATCTTCTTTTCATCAAAGTCTTTTATATAAGGTAATTTTACTACATGCTGTTTTCTATTCCTGAAAGCATTAGGAACTGGTGCACAAATTTCCTTTGAAAATGCATTTCCAAATTCTTTGATTTTTTTCTTTTATATTTGGACTTTCTAATTGTTCTTTTATTCGTTTACTTTCCATTTCTTTGATAAGAAATTTAATATGTTTTTGTTTATTTTTTAACAAATTGATTTCTTGAATATTTTTTCTCACATGACTTGTTTCTCTAAATATTATAGGAAATGCAAATTCAAAAAGAATTTCTTTGTCTAATATTGTTGTTTTAATTTCATTATCACATACTTGAAATGGGTATAACATGGTAATAAAAGGTGTTCCTAATATAACTCTTGAATTCAAATTTTTGACAAAAACTAATTGGGTTTTAAAACAATATCTCTTATTAAAAATTTTTACTCTTGATAATTTATAATTAATTATTAACTTAGATCCACTAGTAGTACCTAATCTTTCAAAAGTTTTTTCATAATACTTAGTTGGAATTAAACCTTCATGTATACAATTTTGATCTACTCCACAATCTATTAAAGCTAATGTAGTTAAATGAAAGTCATCATTAACAACTATATCTAATTTTACATACCATTTTTGATAATTTTCTTGAGATATACTCTCTTAACCTAAGTAAATAATTCTTTTTTTTTATTTTTTGATCATCTATTTTATCTATAATGTCTAATAAAAATTCTTTTTCATTGCTTAACATATTTATATTGTTGCATTGACATGGTCCTATACAACTACAGGGTTCTATTTTAGAATCACTTTCCGAACTATTAGTCTTTGACTTTTCATCTAATGCATTTAAATAATTTTCTGAATAATCAGTTATTTTTTCATCACTACTAGAGGTTTCATTTATCATTATTTTAGTTCTTTTAATTCTTTCGAGATATCTAAATTATTGATTCTTTTTTTTATTTTACAATCTCTTGAATAATGTCTTTGTTTTTCACACTTATAACAAATTACTATGTCCTTTTTATTTGTCTTAGGTCTAAATTTTTGATATTTTGGTTTTATTTTAACCGGTCTTTCTTGATAATTTTATTTTGGTTTATATTTTCTTTTCTTATAAATATATTTTATTTTAGGTTTTATTTTCCTTTTTGTAGCTGAAGGAGCCCTAATCTGTTGATAACCATACCGTTCATAAAATGATCCTAATTCTTTTCTTCCTACAATACTATCTCGTTTTAATTTTGCTTTTAGTTTTAAATCAGTGCAAATTGATAATCCTTCTATGTTAACAATATTTATTAATTGTCCATATGTCAAATCATTATAAGGTATTGTACCATTATTTTCTCCTTTTATTCTATTCCTTACTCTTTTGGCAAATAACTTTTGTAATCCTACTAAGAATCTTTCTTTCCAATAAGTATTATTACTATCTGATCTAGTCATTACTTTGGTTAAAATTAAATATTTATACCATCTAAAGTCTTGTAATTTAGGACATGTTAAATTTTAAATAATTTTTAAACTTCTTTCCTGATATAATCAAGGATTTAAAGTTTTTAGTAATAGCAAATATTAAAGTATTTATTATATCATCCTACTCAGTCTCTATCTACATATTGTTTTCTATTTTAATAATCCTTTTTCTAGCTGATAATATATGATCTTCATCTACATCTACTACATAATGATCCCACCAACCTTTTAATTGGCCAATAAATCCTAATAATAACATTTGAGCTACAACTGCTTCATTATTTCTTTTTGATTTATAAGCACTAGCTGCTAGAGTTATTTCTTATAATAAATTAAATATTTGATATTCTGAAAAGCCATCTATGATCCATTCATATAAAGAAGTACTATTGTATCCTAATTGATATCTAGTTTCTTCATATTGAGTATCTAGAAGTGTAGGTATTGGATAATAATTTTGCGTTTTTGGTCTAGGTGTGTAAGTATTAAATTGTAATTTTTTAATTGAATATTCTTTTTCATTATTTGATTTAAACTGTTCTTTTATATTTTCTATTTCTGATGTAGTTTCTAATTCTGATGTAACTTCTTCGTCTATAGTCATAATCTATTTTTCTTTAATGCTGAACTTTGCTAGTCATTCTTCTATTTTTCTTAATAGGGATCTTCATCTTTTAAATTTATGGTTGTTTTTGGGGAAAATTCAAAACGCTTAAACAAAGGTGTTTCTAATTTAATGGGTGGTTTTTCTATTACTGATTTTGATGTTTGGCCTATCTTTATTTGTGACTTGGGTATTTATACTATTTCTTCTACTCTATTTAGCTGACTTGCTATAGTATCTAATATTTGATTTGAAAAATTATTTTGTAATATTACATATTGTAAATCTTTTTCTACATCTTTACTTTCTAATTTTATGTCTTTAAATGGTTCAGCAAAATAAGTTTTTTCTTTATTTTTTACTTTAATACATTCTAAGGGAGGATGTATAGCTACTACTGAGTGCCCTACTACAATATCCCATTGCTTACCTATTTTTGAAGATACATTTATTTCCTTTTGAAATGGGTAATCTATATTACTATAATAACAATAATTTTCAAAAGGAAATAAATGTATCTTTAAAAATAGGTAAGCAATGGGATACTGTAAAAGGGCACTCAATAGTAGATATACATCCTCTATTAGAATGTATTAAAGTAAAAAATAAAGAAAAAACTTATTTTGTTGAACCATTTAAAGACATAGAATTTAAAAGTAAAGATGTAGGAAAAGATTTACAACATGTAATATTACAAAATAATTTTTCAAATCAAATATTCCATACTATAGCAAGTCAGCTAAATAGAGTAGAAGAAATAGTACAAATGCCCAAGTCACAAGAAGAGATAGGCCAAACATCAAAATCAGTAGCAGAAAAACCACCCATTAAATAAGAAACACCTTGTTTATTCCTTTCGAATTTTTCCCATAAACAACAATAAATTTAAAAGATGAAGATCCCGTATTAAGAAAAATAAAAGAAAGACTGGCAAAGTTAAGCATTAAGGATAAATAGATTATGACTATAGACGAAGAAGTTATATTAGAATTAGAAACTACATCAGAAATAGAAAATGTAGAAGAACAGTTTAAATCAAATAATGAAGAAGAATATTCAATAAAAAAAATTACATTTTAATACTTATACACCTAGACCAAAAACTCAAAATTCTTATCCAAGACCTACACCTCCATATACTCAATATGAAGAACTACGATGGTAAATCTTTATATGAATGGAACATAAATGGCTTTTTAGAATATCAAATATTAAATTTATTACAAGAAATGACCCTAGCAGCTGGTGCTTATAAATAAAAAAGAAATAATGAAGCAGTTGTAGTTCAAAAGTTATTATCAGGATTTACTAGCCAATTAAAAGGTTGGTGGGATCATTATGTAGCAAATGTAGATAAAGCTCATATATTATAAGCTAGAAAAAGGATTATTAAAATAGAAAACAATATGCAAATAGAGATTGAGCAGGATGATATAATAAATACTTTAATATTTACTATTACTAAAAACTTTGTAGGAGATCCTCGCTTATATTAGGAAAGAAGTTCAAAACTTCTTCAAAATTTAACATGTTCTAAGTTACAAGACTTTAGATGGTATAAAGATTTATTTTTAACTAAAGTAATGACTAGATCAGACTGTAATAACACTAATTGGAAAGAAAGATTCTTAGCAAGATTACCAAAGTTATTTGCCGAAAGAGTAAGGAATAGAATAAAAGGAGAAAATAAGGGTACAATACCTTATAATGATTTGACATATGAACAATTAATAAATATTGTTAACATAGAAGGATTATCAATTTGCACTGATTTAAAACTAAAAGCAAAATTAAAACGAGATAGTATTGTAGGAAGAAAAGAATTAAGATCATTTTGTGAACAATTTGGTTATCAATAGATTAGGGCTCGTTCAGTTACTAAAAGGAAAATAAAACCTAAAAGAAAATATAAACCAAAACAAAATTATCAAGAAAGACCAGTTAAATGAAAACTAAAATATAAAAAATTTAGACCTAAGACAAATAAAAAGGACATAGTAATTTGTTATAAGTGTGGAAAACAAGGACATTATTCAAGAGATTGTAAAATAAGAAAAAGAATCAATAATTTAGATATCTCAAAAGAATTAAAAAATGAAATAACTAAAATAATGATAAATGAAACCTCTAGTAGTGATAAAGAAATAATTGATTATTCAGAAAATGATTCAAATGCAATAGATGAAAAGTTAGAGACTAGTAGTTCGAAAAGTGATTCTAAAATAGAACCCTGTAGTTGTATAGAGCCTTGTCAATGCAACAATATAAATATGTTAAGCAATGAAAAATAATTTTTATTAGACATTATAGATAAAATAGATGATCAGGAAATAAAAAAGAATTATTTACTTAGGTTAAGAGAGATAATAAGTTCAAAAGAAAAAATAGACTTTACATCTTATAATCTAGCAGAAGTATATAAAAGATTTGAAACCAAGGAAGAATCAACCATACAAGATCTTCAAGAGGAAATTAAGATATTAAAACAAGAGGTAAACATTTTAAAAAGAAAAGTACAAAGTTTAGAAGAAGAAAGTTTAAAGGTCAACCTTAATAATTTAGTACAAGAAGATAAAAAAAATTAAAAGAAAATTTAGGGATATAGATAGGTTAATATATCAATTAAGAGATGAATTAAAAATACTTAGACCTAGATTAGCTAATTTAGAAAAAGAAATTTTAGTTATAGAAAATTTAAATTTATCTCATTTTTCAGATTATTATAGGCTAATAGATAATATTAGATATGTGATCAATAGAATTGACTATTTAATTAGAAAATAATAAAAAATCTATACCCATATGTTAAAATCATAAATAATAAATATACTCATAAGCTATAACTCTGTCATAAATTAATCTCAGAAAACCCCGTAACAGCGATCCTCCATTTTTGGTATCAGAGCCCAGTGGGGGTAGTGTGTGTGGAAAAAGACAAAAAGTCAAATTTTCAAAAGAGGAATAGTAAAAGTCTTAAAACTTTCCTACAAAAGTTTACAAAGCCTTTCTCCCAACAAAACTTTTAAGTTAGCCTTTTATCATTACCTTTCCTTTATCTTTTACAAATTATTACTTTATCCTTACCCAACAAAAAAACACTATTTACTAAAGTAAATTCCCAAAGAAACTCAGGTTCAAAATTTGACCAAGGCTGACTCATTCTACACACACACTGTTGGGTTTTGAAATATTAAATTAAAATTCACAGCGGAAAGGAAAACCCACCATGGATCCAAGCGATCCAATTGACTCAATAGAAGGAGAAGTGTAATGATTACCAATCTCTCGAAGCGTAGACAAATTGAATCGTAGGTGCGACTTTACGTAAAATGACACCCTCTACCGGTATCCACATGCGAAAGCAACGAAGAGAATTGTCCGGGGTGCTAGCTCCCTTCTTGGCAGCTAGGGTTTTTTCTCTCTTTTTGAGATTACAGAAGAAAACGATTTTCTTTCTCTTTCTCTCCTAAGTGGTGGCTACAACTTATTCTTTTTCTTAATTAGGGTTATATATATAAATATAAATAAATATATATATATATATAGAGAGAGAGAGAGTTGACCTAACCCTAATTAAGAGAGAGAAAACTTCGAGCCCACTTTTATTATTAAAATAAAAAATACCTTATTTCTTATTTAAAATAAGAATAATAATAATATTAATCTTAAATATTATTATTATTATTTTTTGTTGTATTTTTAATTTTAATTTATAATAAAATAAAATTTGAAATACCCGAATTAACCCTTAGTCCATTCATCATATTCTATGTGTGCGACCCAATAGGTTCATATTATATTGGCAATGGGCCCCAATCCCATCATGGGTCCACAAGTCATAAACGGTCTCTAGCAAGATATTATGACTACCCAAATAATATGAATATCGATAATTCAATTTTAACCTAATAAAACATGTTATAATCCCTTTGTCACACGATATCTTATTTGAACATAAGTCATGGTCCATGTCAAAATTATATAGTCCAAACATATAAGTTCTCGATCACTAAGTAGATTGATAATATCAAATGATTTTGATCTCTCCATCAATTCATTTGAGCATGGCCAAACATTTCTTAGTCCTACTTATCAAGGGGCCCAATAGATATCTCTCTCATAAGAGGGACAAATTCCTTCATGATTATTCACTATCCTCTGCATGATTTGTAACAACCCAATTTTTGCATCTGTCATACATGTTAAGTTATAGAACATGAAAAATTACCTTAGATACATGTTAAGTTATAGAACATGAAAAATTACCCTAGGTTAAATTTCAGGAAAAGCAGAGTTGAAGGACAAGTATAAAGGGGTAATTGTGTTAGGACCGAAAAACCTGAGACAAAGGGCCCGACGGACAGTGTGACCTGAGACTTAGAAATGAAAGTACAGGTTAAGTGGAGTCTGATGGTATAATTTGAAGAGAAACGGGGATCAAATAGGTCTCTAAACGGGCAAATAAAGAAAAATTTCACAGGTCAACCTAGGGTTGATCAAAACTTTGATCGAGCGATCGAGGGACCTAGAGATCTCTAATTTCTTCCAAATTTCATATATAACATGTAACTAATTTAAAGACACCCTAGGAACTGAAAAATATTAATTCTGATAATTTT